>OY759267.1:43257513-43785013 GCA_963662155.1 Lamellibrachia columna
TCTAGATACAAATACCACAGGTGCCAACCTGCTATTTGGTGTCTGAGATAATCTATAGGTAATAATTACGTAGCAATGTTATGCAGGGAATAGATGTTTTTGACTGTTGATTAATGATCCTGTGTAACCATTATAGTAGTGCATGTAGTAATAATATTTTTGTATGTTTTACAGGTTTTTGTAAAGTTTTTGTTATACAAAATAAAGGAAATCATCATTTCCCGTCTTCATGCGATTCCACGATTACACACACACACACACACACACACACACACACACACACACACACACACACACACACACACACACACACACACACACACACACACACACACACACACACACACACACACACACACACACACACACACACACACACACACACACACACACACACACACACACACACACACACACACACACACACACACACACACACACACACACACACACACACACACACACACACACACACACACACACACACACACACACACACACACACACACACACACACACACACACACACACACACACACACACTCACTCACTCACTCACTCACTCACACACACACACACACACACACACACACACACACACACACACACACACACACACACACACACACACACACACACACACACACACACACACACACATATCTAAGAACAGCTATACTTTAACAGGACAAGGAAAACACCAGTAAGTCGACACCACGGCTGGTTGGAAATCAAGCATGCTTCCTTACTGCCCAGACCAATCATAAATGACCAAATTCAAGCAAAATAACAAACGCAATGCACTGCCACAAGTGCCTGCTGTTGTCTCAGGACCTATGTAACTGAACATAACACTTTAGTAAACAACACACACACACACACACACACACACACACACACACACACACACACACACACACACACACACACACACACACACACACACACACACACACACACACACACACACACACACACACACACACACACACACACACACACACACACACACACACACACACACACACACACACACACACACACACACACACACACACACTTGTTTAATCTCAAACATGGCGGAAGCCCCGTCCAGCTCTCAAACCGAGGCTCGTGACGTCGCTTGTCAATTAAAGGGTCATAGCAAACACAACATATTTCCCCCTCCTCCCTAAGGGATTATACTTCCCGTTATGGGGTTTCGCATAAGCAGCACAGAATTACAAACCATCTAGCCAGTGTCATTTTCAGTTCAACAGCGAATTACTGTCTACGAATGCGTTCTTTTAATATTGCGATTAAAGTATCAACTGAAGATTACGTTTAAAGTAATTGATAATTGAAGGGTCAACTCATGATCACTTAAGACGTCTGATAGTCTTCGAGATATCTAGGTGGACGCCTGTTTCGTCTGGGTCGTTGACGCAGGTAAGGCGGGTCACCAAGTTGTCGAGCAAGTAGACCTTCAATGTCGACATCATGTAAGGTTTCTTCCACTAGCAGATGTGGAGGACCCACTTGGCGCGACCGGATACATCGCCGCGAGTTCCAGCGTTAACCATCTTCAAGCACGAAGGTGTTTGGCCTAACTTTCTTGGCGATCCTCTTAGCATACGACAACGACGATGCCAGATTATGCTTTAGGATAGGTCGTTTCGTCCGCACCCAGTCTCCACGTTTCATCGACGCGTCTCGTGAATGACGTCGTTTGTCGGTGTAAGCTTTGGTTCGCTCCTGCTTACTTCTGATCGATTCAGCTGGCACTGTAATGTTCGGTGTATGTGTCTGAGGCGGTTTCAGACATTCCAACGGGAACCGTAGCTTTCGACAAATCATCAACTCTGCTGGTGTACGCTGTGTCAGCACGTGTGGTGTCGATCGGTACGTTTGCAGTATCGTTCGTACTGCGTCCGTGAACGTTTTTTCCTCCTTGAGTTGCGCACCAAGAATCTCTTTGATGACACGATTCAACCTCTCCACTCCTCCGTTGCACTGAGGGTTATACAATGTGCTGCGCCGGTGTTCGATGCCGAGTTTCTGCAGGAACATTTCAAATTCGTATGACACGAATTGTGGTCCGTTGTCGCTTTGCAGAACTTCGGGTATTCCACATCGAGAAAACAGTTATTTCAGGATCTGAATGATGGCGGAAGACGTCACCGTGCTGGTTGCAACTATTTCTGGCCATTTCGATTGAACATCGTGTACCACAACGAGAAATCTTTGACTGAGTGGTGCAGCCTGTACCTCACCGAAAATGTCGATCTGAATGTGCTGCCATAGATTTTTCACACACACTGCACAACCTTCACAGTCTTTGAGGAAAGTTTCGATGTGGCGATCAATTGCAGGCCACCATACGGTATTGCGACATAGCTGCTTAGTTCGTACGATCCCTTGATGACCCTCGTGGGCCATGTGCTGTACCTGCTGTTGGGGTGACGTAGGATGACAGCACGAATGCCACGCGACACACAGACGTCATCGAACACAGAAAGTTCGTCTCTCAGCCGGAAGTAAGTTTCCAATCCAGCAGGTGTGTGCCGGGGCCACCCATTCTGGATGAAGTGACGGATTTGTGTCAATGTGACATCAGTGGAAGAAGCAGCCTTCAACTCGAGTGGTGTGACGAGGTTGTCCAACTCGACTTCCATTACACAGTCATCTGTCATCGACTTACACGGTTCATCTTTCTCACTTGACACTTCCTTACGTACAGAGAATGGAAGGCGACGCAAACCTTGTGACACAGGTGTAACTTCCGGTTTAACTCGGGGACGGTGAACAAACCTGGCAATTTTCCCAAAACCCGTGAACACTGAGGGAAATGCGGAAACAATGTCAACAGATTGAATGATGACGCCATTCTTCGAAACTTGAAACCCAAGTTGATCGAACAAATCTAGTCCCATCAGACTCGAACCACTTCGGGTGACATAGAACGGAAAGTTCTGGATGGTTTCTGACTGGTATGTGACTTGTAGATGTACCATTCCCTCCAGTGGGATGTCACTACTGTCGTATGTTGACAAAGTTCCCTCAGGCGGAAGCAAAGGGTACCCGAAGAAGTGCTTCCGATAAAGAGAGTCGTTCAATATCGACACTTAGGTTATACAGCCGTATATTACTACGCAGAGACGGTGACGTTGGAATCGACCTCAGGTACCGTACAGATGGCAAGCTGTTCAACCTCAGGAGGCTTCAAGCAAAAACCAAGGTCAAGACAGACATCATCAGGGACTTCCTGTTTGCTGATGAATGTGCCCTCAACGCCGGCTCAGAAGCTGATATGCAACGCAGCGTAGACTAATTTTCCATAGCCTGCACAAACTTCGGTCTCACCATCAGCAAAAAGAAGACTGAAGTACTGCACCAGCCGGGGAACCCTATGTTGAGCCCAACATTACAGTCAACGGTCAGAGACTCAGTGCAGTGAACAGGTTCACCTATCTTGGCAGCACACTGTCTCAAAATGTCACCATTGATGACGAGGTGAACGTCAGAATTGCAAGGGCCAGCGCGACCTTCGGCCGACTACATGTCAATGTCTGGAACAGAAGAGGCATTAGTCTACAGACCAAGCTGAAGTTGTACAGGGCAATAGTGCTCCCCACGCTGTTCTACGTATGTGAAACACGGACAGTATACCAACGCCATGCCAAGAAGCTGAACCACTTCCACACAACGTGCCTCAGGAAACTCCTCAACATCAAGTGGCAGGACAGGATTCCAGACACTGAGGTACTTGCCCAAGCAGACCTACCCAACATCTATACCATCCTAATGCAGTCCCAGCTATGCTGGGCAGGACATGTAACTACATGCAAGGAAAGCGGTCCCATGGAGGCCAGAAGAAGCGCTTCAAAGAGACTCTAAAACATCCCTTGCAGTTGCAGGGCTAGTTTACATAATTTACATATCTGGTGCAAAGTCCACCTCCCTCTAAGCCAATCATAATGTATTCAGTATAGCTGGGGTGTTGTTGCCTCGCGCAAAGATTAGTATGCAATCTAATTGCAATTTGCATACATCCATTTTTCATTTTAAACACTTAGTATATAATCTGCATGAAACTAATGGTTTGCTATGTTATATATTTACGTTTTACCTTTTTAGTAACTTTAGTTAATTTGCTAGTTATGTCTAGCATTAATAGGTAGCACTTTAAACTAATACAAGTTGCTTCGTTTAGATGTCATGTGTACAGATGTGTCGAAACATCACGTTATATATATATATATATATATATATATATATATATATATATATATATATATATATATATATATATATATATATATATATACAGTGGTCGAAATTAAGAAATTTAACCCACTCGCCATGGGGACTAGTTACCTTAATATGTCTCATCCCCATGAAAAATCACTAGTCCCCATTTTTGGTGGACATCGTCAAAATGCGACCTCTTTATGCAAATTCCTGTAATGCTCCTTAAACATAAAATTAACAAATAAATATAAATTTTATAATTGACGATGCAACGTAGTTATTTTATTCAATTAGTACTAAATCAGATCCCGATGTTCTGGACGTTGTCAACTGCTTGTCGTTTCTGTAGGTGTTGCCAATATGTACCCGTTTCATGTCATCCAATGTACACATCCACACAGAGTCTGTATATTATTATGGTCTTGAGTGTCTGGCAATAGCATGTGCGTTCCAAAAAAGCTTATACATTTAGTAAAATGTCCCTTTTTCCAGTTGGTCCATCGTCTTGTCCGCCACACTTAACCCTGGGTTGCTCTCTGCTTTCTCTCTTAAAGCCCATTTCATATGGCTTGTAGAACTATTGTGAGCTTTGATACTCTCCAATTTAAATACTGGGGAGATGACGACACAACTGCCTGCTTTCTCATACTTGCAGCAGTACTTACAAAACATTTTCATGTTTAGTTCAGTCTCAGTGTTCTTCGCCGTCCCGTCACTCCCCCCACCTTCAACGGCGACGACAGCGTCGTCGTCACGCCGGTCAGCGGCACCGCCAACGGCAACGCCAGCGTGAGCGGCAACGCCAGAGCCAGCAGACGAACTTTTGTATTCGAGCCATGAGAATTGCTTTAGCCAGAGCGGCTGAAATTCTCGTTTCCTCTCACATGCATCGTACCTACACGCCTATGCGCAACTTTATCATCGGCGCTCAGTTTTCTTTTGGGGGTTGGCATACATGTCAACCCTCCGTCATTCGTACGGAGACTCCGTCATTTCAACTTCGCTGAAAACCTCCGTCACGGAGACGAAAATCTCCGTCATTTGACGGTCACCGCGGAAAAAAAAATGTTACGTACAATTTTTTATTTTAACTATAAAAACGGAACGAACTTTTCGTTCCGTTTCGACATTTTGGTTCTCTCGCGAACGCTTGACCTACATCCTGGTCTCGCGGCAAAGTGCGCGCTCATTCGCGATCTTATTTCCGCACGATGAAGAAGTGTAACAACATGTCACCCGAGCGGAATGCATCACCACCAAAGAAAAAAAAATACATAACACAGTTCCAGGACAGTTGGGTTAAAGAATGGCCAGGCAAGATAGCGATGAGCCACAAGGGCAACGCTTATGCCCTGTGTCGGCTTTGCCGAAGCGACTTCGGTATTGGCTCAGGTAAGACTTTCATTCTATTTTTTGGTTCTTACCTACGTTTTAAAACTAGTGACGGATGCTACTATGATTTTTGTCCCATAACTGACGTTATTTGCAACACATGATGTACCGGATTTGTTACTGCATAATTAAGTAAGCGAGCGTATTTTAACTGTTGACTGAAATTATAGGCAGTAATAGGTGTTTTTTTTACAAAGATGACAAGGTTAGGCATTGTTGCAAAACATTTTGGGTGCCTTCCAATCAAATCATTTTATTTTAAGTTAGTGGAAATTAAACAGACAACATCAGCCAGGGGCCATACAGCCGACTGTAAGGCTTGTACTTGGGCTTGACTTGTTTATCTTCAGGTGGCATCCGCGACGTGCGCAGACATCTGCAGTCTGCCAGTCACCTGAAGGTGGAGCGCGCCTGTGACGAGACCCGGGGTGGTGTCGGCCAGTACGTGGTAGCTGGCGAGTTGAAGGCCGCGAAGGTGATCCGTGCCGAGACCATTTGGGCGCACTTCGTGGCGAAGAACAACTTGCCGTTCGTCATAAGTGACACATTCACGAAGATGGCCTCCCACATGTTCCCAGACAGTGAGGTGGCCAAGTGCTTTGCGGCGGGCAGGACAAAGACGACGCAGATAGTGAAGTGTGGCCTTGCTAGACATCAGGACGACCTGGTGACCAAGCTTTGCCAGACACAGGTATTATCCCATATATCTGCACATTAATTGTATGTTTTCTTCCAGTTTGTTTTGCAAGGATCATCTATTTCATAGGATAACTAAAAGTGAGGACAGTTGATGTTTTACTCGTGTATTTTATGGTTAGGCTATCAATTAATCATTCTGCTTAAAAACAATAAACATTTTGGAAGATAATTACTAATATTACTAATCAAATAATGACCTTTTCAAATATGTTTGGAATATCAATAATGGTGGTTTGTAAAATTGTTCAGGCGTTCGGTCTCCTCTGCGATGGCGGCACAGACGACGGAGGCGACAAGGACTTTGTGATTCTGGTGCGCGTTTTTTGACGAGGGCGCATCGTGCAGCCTGACAAAGTTCCTCGCTCTGCCGACATGCAACATCGGCACCGGCGAGAACATGTTTGCGATCATCGAGGCATGTTTGAGGTTAGTATTGACACACCTGACAATAATATGAAATGTGATTAGGGTTGAATATGTGTGGTAATATACCTTGAATGCGGCATGGTACTGTTGCGTCTTCACTATAAAAATTTTGTGTTGGTTGCTCTATGATTTAATTGGTGTAGTTATGATGGTGTTGTTTTTTAGTTCTCGCAACATACCGTGGCGCAACATGGTTGGATATGCCTCCGACAATACCAACTCGATGGTCGGCGAACGCAACAGCGTCTTCTTACGACTGCGGGAGAAACAGCCGAAGCTGATCGACCTGGGCTGCATCTGCCACCTAGAAAACCTCTGTGTGGTGGCCGCCTGTAAGAAACTCCTGCTACCGATTGACGAACTCCTCATCGACGTGTTCTATCACTTTCATAACAGGTATTTATAATCTGACTTGTGAGCGGGGCTGATGATGTTGACCCGGGTCCCACATGTTCACTTGAATGTCACTACTCGAACTGGTTTTCAGTGCAAAGCGTCGGGAGGAGTTTAAGGGAATGCAGGAGTTCACTGGAGCGCTGAGCCAGGGCATCCTGAAGCCCTGCGAGACCCGGTGGCTCTCTCTTTTCCCCTGCGTGCAGCGTCTCCTCAGCCAGTACGCTGCGCTGCGGGCGTACTTTGACAGCCATCCGGAGGCGGAGAAGGCGGGCAGGTTCAAGCGCTGCGCATAGGCGTTCCGGGGAGAGCTTTTGCGTCTTCACCTGCTCTTCCTGGCGTTCATCTTGGTGCCTATGAACAAGCTCAACGCCTTGTTTCAGGTGTGTACTTTGCTTCGGATTTTGCTGATATGATCCGACTTAAATAGTTATTTGGATAAATATTACTGTTCACCAGTTTTGACATAGATAGTACTGGTACCATGAACTAATATCATTCATATTTTTGTGGTTATGTAATAGTCTACACGTGGCAATACTTTCTTTGTGCTGTGCGGCATAACACTTATAAAAACACATTTCACAATAGACCCAAGTTAAAGTTGTCCTCTTGCTGCTATTGATGGCATGCATTCGCTGTGTTGCTGTATCTACATGTATGTCTGACTTCAGACTGGCAATGGCAGCAAGGTGGCCTTCATGGCTGGCGAGTCACGGTGCCTCATCAAGGGCATGATGGCACGTCCAACTGGCAACCATCCGGGACGCCGGTGATGACCTCGACAAGGTGGACTGCACCAAGCAGGTGGAGGACGACGACCTGGACATTGGGCAGCGTGCGAGGGATCACCTGCAGCACGCAGAGGCGGAAGCTGCGGTTGAGGAGGTTGACGCCATAGACGCAGAGGGTGCTCTGCACATCAGTGATGATGTGCGGGCTCGCTTCTTCCAGCGAGTCACTTTATAGTTAATTAGATTTGTATCAATTTCTGCGAACAGCGAATACATAACCTATAAATGAAATGTGATTTGTAGGTGCCTGCCAATCCAGCAATTCACACAATTAGCCTGCAAATAAGAAATGTCATTCTAATTTGGACTCTATTTATTATGAGTGCATGGTTTGATAATCAAGTGTTCTATTGTTGCAGGAGAAAACATATTGAAGAGTTGCAGTTTTTGTTTTGCCACAGGGTAATCATCAACATTGTGTGCAGCAGCAAGTTTATCTATATTATCTATATTATTATATTATCTATCGTGTGTTAATTGTCACTCAGGAGCGTTCGTCTTTTCTACGCTGCCCTGGTGACCAAGATGGTAAACAAACTGCCCTACAACAATCAGCTGCTAATTGAGTTGGAGGTCCTCCGGCCAGATCTGAGAGAGAAATTCACCCCAAATACAGTTACATACAGACATGCATCGTCAATTCTGACAACCTATATTAAATTGATTGATATAAATAGGCAAGTTAACAAACTAACAGTACTAAACTAAGCAGCGAACACCGATACTGTTCGCTGTATACTACGATGAATTAATAGCTAAATTAGCCAGCAGCGGATACGGGTGCCGTATCGCTCAGCACTTTGTTGGTGCACTATCGTATGCAGACGATATCACATTATTATCACCTTCGCTACAAGGTCTGCAATACATGGTAAATATATGTGAGGAGTGCGGGAAAGAATTCCATGTCACTTTTAACGATAAGAAAACTATAGGAATGGTGTTCGGCGCAAGCAATGTTGATTGTAAAGCCATCCAGGTAAACGGGAACAATGTTACTTGGGCGACGAACGCAAAACACCTTGGTAACGTAGTCGATCACAAGCTTTCAGACTTGAATGATATAAATACAAAAAAAGGTTATTTTATCGCGAGTGTTAACTGGTTTGTGGGCCACTTCAGAGGCAAAGTGCCTATTGATTGTTATATTCGTCTATTTCAGTCTTATTGTAGCACCCATTATGGCTCAACTCTGTGGGCATTACATGATAAAGGGTTCAACGATTTTTGCGTGACTTGGAACAAAGGCGTCAGGCGCATCTTAAACGTCAGTTATATGACGCATACAGCACTTTTAGGACAATTAATTAACACCTGTCACATATCCATTCAATTGGTGAAGCGATTTTGCAAGTTTGTGGATTTAATGTAGACTAGCCGCAACGCCATTGTTATGCACTTGGTTAGGCGGGCTATAAACTCAGCTCAATCACCAATTGGCCGAAATATAGCGGTTATTCGGCATAGGTATGCAATATATGTACTAGATATTAACGTGAACCACGTACTTAGACAATGTCTCTTCAGTCAGCCAGAGCTGACAGGAATCGCTTGGTGCATACTCGAATTATTGCGTGTATCCAATAACGAGATTGACTTACCCGGTTTTACAAAAAACGATGTTAACAACATGATTAACGCACTCTGCACTTGTTAAGCAGGCTGCCAATGGTTTTTTGTTTGTTTTATTCAATTGTACCTAAACTATTGTGTACGAATAAATGATATACACACACATTACATATGTGTATGGTATGTATGTTCTTTCTTGTAATGTTTTCGTGTGTTTCAGTGCTGGATCTGGTGTTCAGGGAGACTGCATGAAATATTCTGCTTTATTTGTATTGAGTGCTTTGCTTTGGTGTGTTTCAGTGCTCGATCTGGCCAAGCGTTTGCCAGAACACTTGCTCCCGGAGGACTACTCTGATACCCTGCGGGCGGAATTCATGGAGTTCGCCATGGCTACGGACGCAGAGCTGCCACCGATGGATGGGGGCTTGGATGCGTTCTGGGCCGCCATGGTGACACGCACCACTGCAGGGGGAGATCATCCCTTCGCTACCCTCTCAGCCGTCATGAAGGTTTATCTACTCATGTTCCACCATGGTCAACAAGATCGACACGGAGCACCGCTCGGAGTTGGCTCAGGACACCATCGCTGCCTTTCTGTCAGTGAAGGAGAACTGTACGGCAGACACTCACTCCTATGAGCCACCCGCGACTGTGCTACATATGTCCAAGAAAGCCACAATGAACTAAAAACTGCTTCACAGGAACACACCTTAATTGCCCAATCACTGTTGACACACATTTTCTGTATATAAATGTACATAAGTTCACGAGATGCCTCTTGTTTGTCATGCTGTGTGACAGAATGGGTTACATGAGTGTTGTGTTTGGAGTGTGCGAGAGCGATTGAACGCGCGCACGACGTCGGTGCCCACGTGCGCGCGCGTGCCTCGTCGAGTGGAAAAAGTCTCAGTCATTTGGATCCTCACAGGTTGACATGTGTGGGTTGGACCCCTTTTATAAAATTCCACACGATTTCGTAAAGAAACGCAGAAGATCGACGGGTAAAAGTTAGTACTGTTCAGTGTACTATATTTGTACCCGTGTGCACGGATTTTCCACTACGTTGCTGCTCGTTTACGAAATCGGATATATCGGGAACGAAGATTTAAAATTGTATTTTTCGATACATTGTGTTACGTTTATGTATGTACGACTAATTCAAATTGCTTGCATTTATATTGTTACAAAACGAGTGGAAAATAGCTACTCACCCGGGGGACTAGTACAGGCTAAAGGTAACTCATCCCCAGGAATTTCTACTGCGAGCGTTAAGTTCGATCCCTGTATATATATATATATATATATATATATATATATATATATATATATATATATATATATATATATATATATATATATATATATATATATATATATATATATATATATATATATATATATATATATATATGAATGCGATCGACACGGCTGCTAGTAGGGGAACTTTGACCACGTTGGAGGTAGGTATGCAGCTTTATAATTTTGCACAAGTTCTAGTACAGAGAGGCGTACAACAGGTTGTGGTATGCCAGGTTGTTCGTAGAAAGAGTTGGCGCCACTTAACTCAGGAGGTAGCAACAGCTAGAGTCTCCGAGATTAACGAATTTTTAAGGGCTGCGTGTGATGACGAACACCTGTCTTTCTGGCGTCATAAGGGGTTCTGGAATAGCCAAAAAGAGATCTTCCGTCGAGATGGGGTCCATTTCAATGCTCGGGGCAATTTCAAACTATGGAAGAGCATTCAAGGGAGCTGTTTCGGGGCCATGAAGCGGCTGCAGCAGCTGTAGTTAAAATTTGGATCATGGAGTTCTTGATATGATGGTTAGCATAGTCCCTTCTCAGCGAACATCAGCTGTAGTTACTAATTCAGGCTGTGCTCATTTTTCATTTGGTTATATTGGTCCCCACGGTTTACAGGGCATGTTCATTTAATTTGTTGTATTCCACCATACAGTGAAAATGGTTGGGCTATGAACCTGGTCCCTACATTTTGCAGGGCATTTTAATTTTCTTATTCCGCCATACGGTGTCGATGGTCGGATTTAGGAAATGGCCCTATGGTGTACAGGGTATTTTTAATTTTTGGGTATTCCGCCATACGGTGTAAATGGTCGGACTAAGGGAATGGCCCTATGGGGTACGGGGCATGTTTAATTTTATTCCGCCTTACGTTGTATATGGTTGGTGTATAATCTTGGGCCCTATGGTGTACAAAGCATTTTTTATTTTTTGATCCCGCCATACGTTGTATATGGTCGGTGTTTAATCTTTCGCCCTATGGTGTACAGGGCATTCTTTATTTTAATTCCGCCATACGTTGGATATGGTCGGCGTATAATCTTTCGCCCTATGGTGTACAGGGCATTCTTTATTCTAATTCCGCCATACGTTGTATATGGTCGGTGTATAATCTTGTGCCCTATGGTGTACAGGGCATTTTCTATTTTCATTCCGCCATACGTTGGATATGGTCGGTGTATAATCTTTCGCTCTATGGTGTACATGTACGTTTTATTTTTCTTATTCCGCCATACTTGGTAAATGGTCGGTTTATGTTCTTTGGCCATATGGTGTACAGGGCATGGTACTTGTAAATTTTATTGTGCCGCTATACGAGGTTATGGTGGCTGTGGTGGTGTTTACCACAGTGTACAGAGCATGGTAATCACTAATGTCTTATTCCGCCATACAGTGTGAATGGTCGGCTTATGCCATCGTTCCTACGTTATGTAGGCATGTTAATTTTAATTTCTTGTTCCACCATACAGTGTAGCTTGTCGGACGTTAATATTGGTGCATGGCATGATAAATTTACTATTCCGACAGGCGGGGTAAATGACTGGTTTACACTATTCGGCCCTACATTGTACAGGGCATGGTAAATTTCATTTGGCTGATTCCACCATACAGTTGGATTACTGGAACGGGTATCGTTGTAGTATGTGAGTGGATAATGTTGGTCAAGGGGTAACCGTGGTCCCTAGTTTGTAATGACACAGCGTACATAAGGTTCACATTACTATGATTGGGTGCTGTGTTCAACTTGAACAGTAAATGTTACAGAATGCCTCCAATCCGACAGTCTGAACGTCAGCGCGCCAGAGCCGCGGCTGCACTGGGTCGTCCCCCACACGGGGACATAGTGGAGCCTATAAGAGCTCCAGGCAGCTCAGCAGCTCCTCCTGCTGCGCCGGCTGCTCCGAGAGCAGCTACCCGTCTCTGGGAAGCGGACGTGGAGCGCCGCCTGGAAGCAACGGAGCAACTTCATCACGAGATGCGCGTGATGCGGGAGATGTTGCGTGTAGCGCTGCAGCAGGTAAGTCCGACGCGCGGTCACGACGCGATTGCGTCATCTTCTGTTAATCACCAGGTGACGGCACCATCCGCAGTGAACCCATCGAGTCATCCGGTCGTCCGGCCAGCTTCTGCCGCTGTTCGCCAGATGGCGGCACCATCCCCAGTGAACCCATCGAGTCATCAGGTCGTCCGTCCAGCTTCTGCCGTTGGTCGCCAGGTGGTGGCACCTGCTGCTCCAGAGCCTGTGCCCTCGACGAGCGGGCAAGCTGATTTTCACTCTGTCCCCAGTGCTCGACAAGCGGCGACGTCCGTGGCTCATGAGCCAGTGCCCTCATCGAGTCGTCAGGACACTGGCATGGTGGAGCCGCCTTGGCCGACTACCGACCACTTGATGGACACATCCACTGACCTTCCTGTCCCAGGTATCGTGGATGCTTTGAATATTCTACCGGGCGCAACTCAGGAAAGGGTGTCCAACTTTGTGCTACCTACTTTGTCCCTTCATGCTCATGTGCCTGAAAAGACTAGAGCAAAAGTGTGGTCTGGGGACTTTGTGGACCTCGCCACATTGTTACCGGAGACAAGCCTGTTCCAGCCCAACTATGCTCTTACTATCCGTCCAGGGGGGGAAGACGGGACCCCTGCCTTCTGCGTTGCGCCCACTTCCAGAACAGTAATTAGTTCATTCCCTCAGTGGTCAAAGGCTTTTCAGATTTACATGTCCGTGTTTTTGCTTAAACCTGAGAATGTGCAAGAGGCAGCTAAGATGTTAAAGTATATGCAAACAGTGAGAAATCTGTCAGAACGTGGGTCTAACTGGCGAGGGTATGATGAGTCCTTTCGGGCGCTAAGAGCTATGCAGGGGTGGTCTTGGGATTCAGTGAATTACGAATTGTGGCTGAACGCGGCACACCAGCCTCGGCTTGTGTCACAAGGGGAATCTCCCTTTCTTGACAGGGGTGTCGGCAACCAAGGAGCTCGCATCTGCCGGGCGTACAACAGGGGCCGCTGTGCCTACAACCCCTGTCGTTTCCGGCATCTATGCAAGTTGTGCGGGGGGAGCCACCCGCGACCAAGTGTCCCAAGTCGCAGGCACGTAAGTCCACCATTCCCCAGCGTATCATTAGAAAACCTTGATCGGGCCATGCCTTCGCCAGTGTTACCCTCGGTTCTAGATCAGATGTTACAAGGATACGATGTAGGTAAGCGGAAGTTTTTAGTAAAAGGTTTTAGTGCAGGATTTGAAATTGGATGTTTGAGTTTGCCTGTTCAGAATGACAAAAGGGTCAAGAACATGAGATCCGCATTCGAGTATCCGCAGGTAATAGACACCAAACTGGCTAAAGAAGTAGCTCTAGGTCGTGTGTTAGGCCCCTTCGATAATCAGCCTACTACTCCTGCTTACAGAATTTCGCCTTTGGGAGTAGTACCCAAGAAAGTCCCCGGCGAATATAGAATGATCCATAATCTGTCTCACCCAGAAGGGTCTTCAGTCAATGATTACATTCCCCAGGAGTTAGCCACAGTGCAGTATGCATCCATACAGAACGCAGTTTCGTTTATTAAGGACGCTGAAACAATAGTTTTTATGGCTAAAGTAGACATTGAGTCGGCGTTCCGGATCATTCCATTGCTGGGATTTAAATGGCGGGATAAATACTACATGGATATCGTATTGCCGATGGGATGTGCGAGTGCATGTGCGATATTTGAGGCTTTCAGCTCAGCGTTAGAATGGGTGGCAGTATCTAAACTCGGGGCATCGAAGGTAGTCCATGTCATTGATGACTTCTTGTTTATGGCCGAGTCTATTGAGAAGTGCGAACAGGATATGAGGTCATTTATGGACCTATGTGCCAAGATTGGAGTCCCGCTGGCACCAGGTAAGACGGTTGGCCCGACAACGGCTCTCCAATTTTTGGGTGTCACTCTGGATTCGGTCAGTATGGAAGCCCGTCTTCCCGAGGATAAGTTAGCCCGATGCCAAACGTTACTGCAGTCATTTCTGAGTAGGCAGAAAGTTACACTCAGAGAATTACAGTCCCTAATAGGCGTCTTGAATTTTGCGTGCACGGTTATCATTCCAGGGAGGGCGTTTCTTAGACGGCTAATTGACCTGACCCTGGGGGTTAGTAGACCAAGCTACCATATAAGACTAACCAGGCAGGTTAAGCTCGACCTGGTTTTATGGCAGGAATTCCTGAAAGGGTTTAATGGTAAAGCCTTTTTTCTTGACATTAACTTTATGACCGGTTGTAAGGTTTGGTCAGCCTAAAATTGTAAGAACAGAGATAGTGGTCATTGCAGACATATTTAATCAATGATTTAACGCTAGCATAAAGAAAACCCAGGTTGATACAACTTATGTAAGGCACGCTAGTTTCTGGCCAGTTTGCAGCTTTGCTTATTGTTTAGTATACACAGTAGGGAGGGGTAGAGTCGCCCCGACTGTAATAATAACTGGACTGTCAAACGGGAGAAATGTTTACCCGATTTAGAATGCAGGCCATGAGAAACTAGTTTAGTTGGCAACTGACCGTCCCCAAGGACACAAGAAGGTCTCCAGTCCTGGGGAGGTTCAGAAGGTGACCCGATACCTTGCATACGACGGTCATTTCCAGCATGTACGGGGATGACGGTTGTATATGGACATCGGCCAATAACGGCTTTCTCGATTTCCTAAAATGGTTAACCGCGCCTCCACTGAGGCGGGGTTCTTCAGAAAGCTCTGGTATAAATAGGCCAGAAATAGACTCATAAAGCAACGGGTGCGCGCGATCTAAATTACCACGCAGCTCGTTCAATTTGGACTCAAAATTATCGGCAAGGATGGGCCACGCCGGCCCATACCTACCTTACCATTAGAAAACTAAATTTATTGAAGACTTTTAAATGTTAAATGGGAGACACAAGAACAGTGGTAGAGAGACCAGTCTATGTTGTACGATCTACACTTCTGCGTTAATAAAATCTTGCGAACCTGGAAGATGCGTTCACGGCTTATTATACCGATCTGATCGTCTGCGGTATTATCAGTAAGCAGCTAGACGATCTGGCGAGCGACAAAGACAATTACTACACAACTGTGAGTATTCTCAACGAATGCACGCGCCCTTAAGGGAAGCGAGAATCTTACACTGGCGAGACGCACCAGCGATTTTTTTTAACGCACAAGACTGTTAAAACGTACACTGGCGAGACGCACCAGCGATTTTTTTTAACGCACAAGACTGTTAAAACGTACACTGGCGAGACGCACCAGCGATTTTTTTTTTAACGTTCAAGACTGTTAAAACGTACACTGACTAGTGTCCAGAGACTTTCCAATGAACCATTGACGTTGTGTGCACTGTCACGATGCTGACGAACCACCACCGAATTACAGGATGTAAAGTACGTCGTTTCAACGTATCGTATGGCACACCACCTACGATTTTTTTTTACTTATAACTTCGTTCAGACGTACATTGGCGCTGAGCCAACGTGAAACTGACAGTGATGTCACCGAATATTGACTGACTCCATGATTTACTTTTACTACGTAAAACGTGTATTTGCTACGTGACGATCAAAACACACACACACGATGGATCCAGCACAATTTCAAAACTATACGATCGGACTTGCTCAGCAGGAAACGGAACGTCGTGCTATCCAAACCACCCGTGAACAAATACGTGATTTAATCAGACAAACACAGACTTGTGATGGTTCCTCTACATCGGCAGTACGTAATTGGATCCGTGAAGTGACTTTAGCTTTTAATCAAGTCGGTGCAGCCAGCATCATCGAAATAGCGTCTAAAACTGTCTCTGGTCCGCTCCGATTTGAGTTGGAACGTTTCATCGAAAGAACAATAGCGGCAAATCAAATCGGCCGAGCCGCCATTCCATGGCCAGACTTGCGTGATCATTTGGCTAGCAACTTTCTTAACATCGACGAAACCGCTGCATTACGTGACGAACTTGACAAGGTGCGTCAGAGCGCGTACGAACCCACGCAACAGTTTGTCCGACGCTTCCGAGACATTAGTGACATTTGCTACCCAAGCGGCTTACGAAATCCCGACCAAGAATCCGTTCTGATCCGTACATTTGCCCGAGGGTTAACATCTGATAGCCTCGCACGACAGCTGATCGAACAGGCAGCGCCTACTTCGCTTGACGACGCGATTACAGCTACAATACGGTTTTGTGAACGTAACGACGCGTATAGCCGCCTGGGACGAAACGAATCGCCGATGGAAATAGGAGCCGCCAACGTCTCCAACTGCAAGACAACGGAGCCCCTGGTTGCGATGGTCGACTCACTGGCTTCCACGGTTCAAAAGCTGGCAACGAAGCTGGCGAAGATCGAGGCCAGACACGACCCACGCCCCCCGCCGACAACCACCCGTCGCTACATGCCGACGCCTGGCAGTGAGAACGACAGACGCGTGCCTCGTGACGCCGCCCGCCGGACGATATCGTGTTTCCATTGTGGGAAACTTGGACATTATGCTCGTGTTTGTCGACTGCGCAACAGACATTCTCAGCCGTCGGGAAACGGGGTTGCGCCTCAGGTGTCACAAGCGAGGTAAGCGGTCGACCCACGGTCAGTTTGATAGTATCTGGCGTCAGACTGACCGTTCTAGTCGACACAGGAGCCAGCGTGTCACTTTTGAGGCGTAATGTATTCGACCAAATCATTCAGAAAACTCATCGTGTGCATGTCTTGGAAAAGTCTGGTCCATTGCAGGGTTTGGGGGGCATGTCTCTTAAAGTTTGTGGTAAAACTCAGATATCAGTCGCTGGTATTCACTCCCCTCTAGAAGTTGTCGTCTGCGACACACTGCCGCATGACATGATTTTGGGAGATACTTCCCTGCGAAATGGCAGAAGTATCATTGATTTGGCTAAAAATGAATTAACATGGTATTCTAAGAAATGGCCGTTAAGACAGCATTCCAAAAGTGGCTACGCAAGCATAGGTCCTATTGCACCAGAAACGGGAAATTCCAAAATTAACCATTTAATACGTCAAAACGCGGACTGTTTCTCAGCACGGGGTGAGCGAAACGGCGCTTGTAACACAAATGCTTTACGCATCAAAACACATGGCCCACCCATATGCCAGAAAGCGTATCGCATGCCTTTAACCAAACGTGCAGTTGTTGACCAGATGCTTCGAGAAATGCTACACGATGAGATTATTCGCCCTAGCAATTCTGCATATAGCAGCCCGATTTTACTTGTTCCGAAGAAAGATGGTGATTCACGTTTATGTGTTGATTATCGCAAGTTGAATGCTGTCACCGAACAAGACGCATACCCCTTGCCGATAATACAAGACATATTCGATTTAGTTGGAGGTAGTTCCATCTACTCCACACTCGATTTAAAGTCCTCCTATTGGCAGATGCCTGTAGCGGAGGCCGATATACACAAAACTGCTTTCAGGTGCCACGCCGGCCATTTTGAATTTACCAAAGTGCCATTCGGCCTCAAATCGGCTCCAAATTTCTTCCAGAAAGAAATGAATACAATCTTGGCTGATTTAATCGGGAAGTGTGTTTTTGTGTATATCGATGACATTTTAGTGTTCAGCAAAAATGAGACGGATCATATCCGTCATTTACAACTCGTTTTTGACAGACTAAGAAATGCGGGGCTCAAACTAAAACCAACTAAATGTGCGTTTGGTTTGCCGGAGGTTAAATTGTTAGGTTATGTTCTTAATGCAGACGGTATTAAAACAGACCCAGACAAAGTAGCAGTAATTGCTAATCTCTTACCGCCGACTACGGTTAAGGAAACACGGTCCTTTTTAGGAATGTGTAATTACTATCGAAATTCCTTACCAAATTATGCGACAGTGGCAGAACCTTTAATCGCCCTGACGCGGGGGAATGTCAGATTTACCTGGGATGACCACAAACAAACCGCCTTCGACGAACTAAAACGACTGTTGACGTCATCACATGTGATGGCAACGCCCGATTTAAACAGACCGTACAAATTATATACCGATGCTTGCGACTATGCAATCGGTGGGATATTGGTTCAGGAATCAGTTGACGGCATCGAGAAAGTTATACAGTATGTGAGTCACACGTTGTCACCCACACAACGTAAGTGGGCGACAATAGAGAAAGAAGCATTTGCGGTCGTTTTTTCAATCCTGAAGTTACGTCCATACTTGTATGGCGCTCAGTTTAGCGTCTACACAGATCACAAACCCTTACTAAGTCTGTTCACAAAAGCTTTTAACAACACCAAAATACAAAGGTGGGGTGTGTTACTGGCCGAGTATGGAACGACAATTTCTTATCGCACTGGCCGTAATAACATCAGAGCCGATATGTTGTCACGAATAAGACAAAATGACCACAGTGACATTGCCGTGTTTGATATTGATGACGTGGACGATCGAGACACGATAACAACTGATGACGACATTTCTGATCTCCTGCCCTTAATCCACGACGGACTAGACCTCCATGCAGTCGCTTTAGCACAACACAAAGAGTTCCCCGAGTTATGGTTAGCTGCGGATACCAATGATGACTATGAGATTGTTAGCGGTGTATTGTACAGTGTGAGACCTCCTTACATACACGCCCCGTCGTATCACCGATTGATTCTCCCAACTGCCTACCGCCAGACAGTTATAGACCGGGCCCACAAAGAATGTGGCCACCAGGGTCATTGGAAGACTGTACGACGTCTTACGGAAGCATATGTATGGCCAGGAATGCGTAAACACGTTCAACAACGGTTACGTCAATGTGCCCTATGCTTGACACACAATCGCCATCCTCAGCGTCACCCCATAGGACAAATGCCTTTTGGTTCATACCCCATGGAGTTCGTCGCCGCCGACCTCATTGGCCCGTTTACCGAGTCTCATAATGGCAACAAATACATTCTCACCATAATCGATTTCTGTACCGGTTGGGCCGAGGCCATACCGATTCCCACCAAATCTAACCAAGCAGTTTGGGACGCGTTTTCAAACGGGTTTATCTGCCGTCATGGCGTTTGCCGTGTTCTTTTGACAGACCATGGAGCTGAGTTTACAGCTTTAGCTTTCGAACGCTACCTAAGCCAGATAGGTATTGAACATCGCATGTCCACTCCGGCACATCCTCAATCTAATGGTAAAATCGAAAGATTCAACAGGACTCTTAAACAGATGATCCAGAAGGCTGTAAACAATCAACCCTCCCGATGGGAAGAGGTGTTAAATGATGTTCTATTGGCATATCGTGCGTCCGTTTCGACGACAACTGGTTACACGCCGCATTTTTTAATGACAGGCAGACATTTACGAATGCCTATGCAGAAGGCATTACGCGCTTCCAATGAAAACGAATTTGGGAATCGGTTGGACACGCTAGCTACAGCGTTAAAGATAGCTCGTTCTATGACAGAAGACAGTCGTAAACATAACAGAGACAGATTAGCTCAGAAAGCTAAGGCACACGATATTTCGCCCGGAGATTCAGTAATGATTAAATCCGAAGAACGTTTAACATTAACTGCCAGGTGGAATCCTAGATGGACCGTCACACGAGTCCGAGGCCCTGTTATTTATGTCCACAATCAGCAGACGGGAAAGTCAAAAGTTCTCAATGCGGAGAAAGTCAGAATAGTAGACCCAAATCAAAACTGGGACACCTGCAATCCTCGCCCCGTACGTAAACAAGCCCGGCCGGCCCAACCACGCTGTACGAGGTCAGATACACCCCATGACGCTGATCCCGTTGATCCCAACGGGTCGTCTAATTACCATCTGGGACAAAGTGGCCACACTACACAACGCGGTACAGCACCAGGCACCCCCCATCTGGATGACCCAGGTAGTCGCGACCAGCCGTCTCGTTATCGTCTGGGCCACAACGAGGACAGGAGCCATCCTCTGAGACAATCACGTGTGACAACACACACAACGCCACGTAAACATGGGACCCGCATGCTAAGGAAGTTGTCCCGACGCGGACAGCTGGCGGCAGACCAGTCTGATGATGGACTCGAGGCGGACCTTGAAATTAAACACCTCAGAAAACGGAAGAGCGAGGCGCCCACAGAGTTCTTGCAGAAACGCGCTAGGCAAGAATGCATTGCTTTAGTCATGGCCTTTACACAATAATCACACACACGTATACATATATTCAGAAACAAACCTTATACTGCTCCACTGGTTGAACACACATAAGTTTGCCCTAAAATCAGACATGAGTAGAAAAACAAATACTTATACTAATGACTGAACCGATTAGGGCGCATACCTGTCATTCAGTAACAAGACACCGACACATGCGTCAACCTACCCTGTGACACTATACCACCACCCCGATGCTCCGACTGAACGTTCGCGACGTAACACGCAGACTTACGCGGGTGAATAGTGACGGTCTTATTGTACTCGGTGGATCGGACACAAAGCGATTTGTAGCAAATTGGCAAGCTATGGGCGAAGTAAAAAACATAAACTTAGATAAATTGTCCGATGATTTAGTGGGTAACACCATTATATGGGGTAGCTACCCAGGCCATGTATCCTGGACTGTTGCAATAATTTTTATATTATGTCTCGTTGCCGTGGTTGTCTACGTGGTAATACTGTTGTACAAGAAACAGAAAATTACGGCGCCTACCTTGTGTATGAAACGGTCAATTCGTTCATAAATTAGCGTGGAAAGTCCCGCTACAGTTTCGCATGTGACACAAACAGGCGACGCCACTGCAACCGTCAGTCTACCTGACGCGTGGCGATCAGCCCCAGTTGATGAGAACTGAACAGGTTGAGCACGTGCTCAAATTCGCTAATTGTAAGCATTTATTTTTCTTAAAAGACGAAGTGCTGTGCTTTGGCACACTCATTGCGCATTTTTCTCTAAAAAATAGGTGGCCACAGTAGTAATTATATACATTTTTCTTATGTAGTTTGTTCAGCATCCTTTTTACGGTTGCTAAGTTTGGCTAGGTCGCATAACAGACCTATTCATGTTTTATCTTTACGCCCAGGCCAACGCCTGATGGAACAGCATCTTTACGATGACTGAGTGAAGCGTACGTTATCTGTATTATGTAGAGAGTTGGAATTGCATTTAAATACACTTTTGATTGTTGTAAGTACCGATGGTTTCTTCAGTACCGACTATATCCACGGATAGTTTAGAAATTGCGGACACAATTGCACAACTGATAGGATGCAAAGGTCACTCTACCACGATACGGTAGACCAAATCGAAATGACCAGTGTTCAACTGTATTGACAGCTGACCCTCCCTTATCAGTATTTCGTGTTTGTGTTAAAAACAAACTATCCGGACGTTTGTTTTTAACAAAAATGGGTTGGGAGGAATGTAAGGTTTGGTCAGCCTAAAATTGTAAGAACAGAGATAGTGGTCATTGCAGACATATTTAATCAATGATTTAACGCTAGCATAAAGAAAACCCAGGTTGATACAACTTATGTAAGGCACGCTAGTTTCTGGCCAGTTTGCAGCTTTGCTTATTGTTTAGTATACACAGTAGGGAGGGGTAGAGTCGCCCCGACTGTAATAATAACTGGACTGTCAAACGGGAGAAATGTTTACCCGATTTAGAATGCAGGCCATGAGAAACTAGTTTAGTTGGCAACTGACCGTCCCCAAGGACACAAGAAGGTCTCCAGTCCTGGGGAGGTTCAGAAGGTGACCCGATACCTTGCATACGACGGTCATTTCCAGCATGTACGGGGATGACGGTTGTATATGGACATCGGCCAATAACGGCTTTCTCGATTTCCTAAAATGGTTAACCGCGCCTCCACTGAGGCGGGGTTCTTCAGAAAGCTCTGGTATAAATAGGCCAGAAATAGACTCATAAAGCAACGGGTGCGCGCGATCTAAATTACCACGCAGCTCGTTCAATTTGGACTCAAAATTATCGGCAAGGATGGGCCACGCCGGCCCATACCTACCTTACCATTAGAAAACTAAATTTATTGAAGACTTTTAAATGTTAAATGGGAGACACAAGAACAGTGGTAGAGAGACCAGTCTATGTTGTACGATCTACACTTCTGCGTTAATAAAATCTTGCGAACCTGGAAGATGCGTTCACGGCTTATTATACCGATCTGATCGTCTGCGGTATTATCAGTAAGCAGCTAGACGATCTAGCGAGCGACAAAGACAATTACTACACAACTGTGAGTATTCTCAACGAATGCACGCGCCCTTAAGGGAAGCGAGAATCTTACACGGTGATTACCTACAGTTATACACCGATGCTTCTGGGGGCATAGGATATGGTGCAGTGTGTGGCCCAGAGTGGTTCTTTGGTACATGGCCCAGTTCTTGGCTTAACCTTAACATCACAGTATTAGAATTGTACCCGATTGTGGCGGCTGTGGAGTTGTGGGGGGCTTCATGGGCTAACAGTAGGGTCTGTTTTTTCACAGATAACGAGGCCCTGGTCGCCATAATTAACAAGCAGACATCTAGAGAGACTTGTGTGATGGTTTTGTTACGTAAGTTAATTTTGTCATGCTTGCATCGTAACATTAACTTCACTGCTCGACATGTACCAGGACGTTACAACGTTCTAGCCGACAGATTATCCCGTTGTCAGATCGAGGAATTCCGAGTGATGGCGCCATGGGTCAATCGCGATCCAGCGACAGTGCCGTTCCACATATCCCCAGCCGCCTTAGGGACACTGTAGAGCTACTCATGCAGGCGTCCCTAGCTTCATCATCCAAAGTGCAGTATGAGAGGTCATGGTCGAAGCTGGTAGGATTTTTCCAGTCTTTGGGCTGTGTTCCTAAGTTGCCAGTGTCAGTCGCAATGATGTTGCTTTTTGTTGCTCATTTACATAACGCTGGTTATGCTCCATCTACAATTATCTCAACTATCTCGGCCATTTCTTATTTCCATAAAGTCAATGGCTTGCATGACCCAGCTAAGAATTTTGTTGTTGCAAGAGTACTGCTAGGTGCTCAGAAACTGAGATCTAGGCCAGATGTCCGGTTACCAATCACACTGCCTATTCTCGCACATCTCATTAGGGCCCTGCCTCAAGTTTTGTCTTCTCATTATAAATGTGTTATGCTTCGCGCCATGATGGTGTTAGCCTTCAAGGCTTACTTACGCGTTGGGGAAATGGTCCCTCGAGCCAGCAGGGCAGAACAGGGATGCCTCTTTCTGAGGGATGTGGCGGTGAATGGTGACGTAATCACGGTTTCTTTTAGACAATTTAAACACAGTTGCTCGCAGGGTCCGCAATCCTTACAAGTAAATGGCCAGTGTATTGGGGGGACATCCATTTATCCTGCCACATTTCTTAGAGAATTCTTACATGTTAGGGGTCCTAGACAGGCTATATTATTTGCATATGCAGATGGCACTCCAATGCTGCGGAGGGAGTTTGATGCTATATTAAAACGCCTGCTGGAATTCTGTGGGTTGAGTACTAAAGTTTTTAAAGGACATAGTTTCAGAATTGGAGCTGCCACGTCAGCAGCTCTTAGGGGTGAGTCAGACGCGCAAATTAGAGCAGCGGGTAGATGGGCTTCAGATGCTTTCCGCAGATACATTCGGATATCATAACATGCTACATCCAGGTCAGGTTGTACCTGTTATCATTCATACCAAGGGGGACTATAAAGATAGTGCCTAGATTCGGACAGTGGTATCAACAGCAGTTACTTCGTTTATCTGTGTCGATCGATGTTAAATATGGTTGTATGTTGCAGGTTCGTTGTGCGGCGATGTTGTCAAGACTCCGACAGCGGCGGAGTCGGCAACTATCATCGTGTTTATTGTTTATATGTTGCAGATCCACTGTTCGAATGTGGTTGATACTCTGACAGCGGCGGAGTGTTGGCTAGATTTGAGCTGTGAGTGGGGCGGGTGGGGGTGCAGTCGAGGCCCTGACAGCGGCGGGGTCAACAGCTGAATCTCTACCCGCCTTGCTCGCGCGAGGGAAAGAGGGATACCTAATATTGATTATAATTAGGGTGGGGGTCGGTCACAGGGGGTGACCTAGTGGCGGAGTGACCCCCACCGATATCATGTGAATTGTATTGAAGACAGTAGTGGTACAGATAGTACTGGTAGTCGGTAGCTGATAGGCATGAGATACTAATTATGTATAAACACTTCTGGGGGCCGGCATGCTTGCTGAGATTATTTGATGTATCTTATTTTGATGATGTATGCTTGCCTGATTTCATGCTACTTAATTAATAAATCTAAATGTCATTCCTTGGCCTATTTCAATCTACACTGGACTTGTGTTGTTATTTTGCATAAATGAATTTATGTGACAGCGGCGCATAAAGGATTTTATGCGAAATAACAAGACAATGAAGGTGGTTCGAGGTTAAACATGTTCTGAGGGCGAGGGTATTAGCCTATTTACTAAGACATGCGTAGAGATACACTGGGCTATATAAGCAGCCGCAGTACCTAGATCCGGCCTCACTCGATTTCCAAGCTAGCTTGTGTCGTTGTGAGACCTTTGCGCTTGCAAATAATTCCGAACTTCTGCTGTTACTGGTTAATCGTTATTGTTGAATTTGTTGATGATATTGCAAGATCATTTTATTGTTCAGTTTATCGTGTTCAATCTTGTCAGATATTTTTGCTCCCACCCTCCTCCCTGGTACCATAAACATTGAAGACTGAGAGGTTTTTCACAAAGAGTTTGAATATGCTTTTCCCTGTAGCTCGGTACACAACGTTTGCATTAACGCTTTTCCCTAATCAGGCACTGAGTTTTTCGGTAGTGTACACAGGGTTTTTAGTGCGAGTACTTGTTAGTAGTACATATAGTGTGGCCCTTGGCCTTACCTCTCGGTGTGATGTGTTAGTGGCGGAGTGACCCCCACCGATATCATGTGAATTGTATTGAAGACAGTAGTGGTACAGATAGTACTGGTAGTCGGTAGCTGATAGGCATGAGATACTAATTATGTATAAACACTTCTGGGGGCCGGCATGCTTGCTGAGATTATTTGATGTATCTTATTTTGATGATGTATGCTTGCCTGATTTCATGCTACTTAATTAATAAATCTAAATGTCATTCCTTGGCCTATTTCAATCTACACTGGACTTGTGTTGTTATTTTGCATAAATATATATATATATATATATATATATATATATATATATATATATATATATATATATATATATATACGCACGCACGCACGCACGCACGCACGGCACGCACGTCAAACGTATTACCAGAAACAGCAGCGTCACGCACGTGATGCAATACTACTTGCACGTTCGAAACGTTGATGGTCACGTGAATTTAGATCCATGGATACTTGTCTAGTAGAATATCTTTTTATTGTGTATTGGCCCTCGGTCTGCGACCTCGGGTGCGTGCTTTTTATTGTGTATTTTTATTGATCGGTATGCTTTCTATTATAATGAATATTAAAGGCCCAGATGGTGCTACGTACTCTTAAACGGTTTACGTACCGAAATATTCGCCGCGCGTGCGTGCGTGCGCGTCGTTTCTGCAGTTGTTGGAAGTTAACGCTTTACGTAATATAAACTGCCATCTTTCGGCGCGCCCGTGGTTTCTGCGATTGTTGGAAGTTACGTTTTATGTAGCGAACATTTGATTTATCAGAAAAACCACGAAGAACCATTGATATACGGGGTATTTTTGAAAAATAAAGGCGTTACGTTTCATTCGTGGGTCATAAATTAATCCCTGAAAGTATGGTGCCCGAGGAAGAAAACGTGAACAAATATATGCTAGCTCGATTATAGTTAGATTACGAGTGCTTTCCCCATCATCTACAGCGTTTGAAATATCTTTGTGGATAGGATGATTAGTAATGCGATGTGTTTTATTTAAGAAACTTGGTAATCGTGAATGCCAGAAAGCAAAACATATTTTCGTGTGTAATTGGTATATTAAGTTAGACACAGTAACAAATGAATGCACTAGTCAGCAAAAACGTGTACAACTGAGGTTTGTTGAAAACTATGCTTCCCTAATTCAATTCAAGCTTGGCATGGATAGAAGATGCATTGTAGGATTTGAAGGCAACGTATCTCCATATTTTCTTTCTCATCTTATGATACATTTAATACTGGGAATAATTCATGTGGGTAATTTCCGCAACAAAATGTCATGTAAATCTTAGACAAGCTGGAACTACGGCCATGTATATGTTAGCAAAATATATACTTTTAGCAGCTATTTTGACATTCATAATAAACACCATGACAGGGATGAAACATTTAGAAATGGAATTATATGAACTTGATGTATTATTTGTGAACACTAACTGATAAAGCTGAGAAACCAATTTGAACAATTATGGTATAGCACATTCTGCACTAAAGGTGTCGAGGCATCTGGCCTAAAAACGAAAATAGCCTCCCAAAAGTTGGGTGAAATGAAATGTACCAATGAATGGCTCTTGATGTAAATTGGGTAGCTTCCACATGAAAAAATGAAAAAGAAACGAAACATGGTATCAATATTTTATTAAATATCACAATTAGGATAGTGATATTTCATGGATATGGCAACATGAAGCAATACTAAGTAGTAAGATATTTACAAAAGAGCAATAATTCTACATGAAATAGAAGCAGATTTAAACTTACACTCTACATACAAATGCTTACATATTCAACATCCTGGAATAATGCTAAAATTATATCTCAAATACAGGGCATACCATAAAGCACAACCATGCAACACACATTGCATTAAATCACTTCCTTGTGGAGCATTTATGTTATGGCACCAATAAACACTTTACTACAACTATACATCACCTACTGTAGCCTCCCAATACCACCAATCTCAGATTTACACTGCCAACGCATACAAGATACTTCGTGATCTATTCAACACTAATATTTATTCAGATTGTTAACTTTTTAACTGTTCATTTTCTGTAATTAAGTAGCATATTAATCTCCAAACCAATTATTCACAACATATTAACATTTCATTGATTTATGTCAAGAAGCAGTTCCTGAAATTAAATTCAATTAGATGTTTTACAATACCATGACCTCCAGAGAAATCTGTGCCTAAACGTTTTATGGAAACAACTCTCATCTGAATTTTTTCTTGGAACACAACTTTCAAAAACATTAAATACAAACAAAGCTTTACAAACACCGAGTTATTACATGGAATTTTAACAAATGCCCAACATGTGTGCCAACCTGTGGTCTATAAATGCATAGTTCATCCTATACTGGAATACACTACAACATTAGATAATAATATAAAATCCATACAATTGAACCAAAAGCAAGTATCCAGATTTCGCACACACCCACACACCCACACCAGAGACCCTAGTACAGTCAGTAAACTTGGATAAAAACAACTTAAAAAATATCCCCTAGACTTGTACATTAAACACACTCCTCTTGATGCTCTAAAAAAAACTAAATTTAGAGTGTGTATGTAAACATATTCTACCCAACTACATGTAAAGAGTAATAATAAAATATATGAATTATGTTGAGTAACTTATTAGACAGTTTCAATATACAGTCTCTTCCAACATCGATGAGACAAGCCTACTAAAACACTAAGCACACTGGCAGAATGTGTGAACATTATATTGCCAGTTACATCACAAATACAGTAAATACAGATGGCCACAGCTAGTGTTCTGGACTAATACTGAAGGTTGTCATGACTCATGATCATGTATCTGGTACCAGACATTCATCCTTTATGGGTGAAAAGTCTATAGATCTGGACTAAAACTGAAGGTTGTCATGACCATGTGTCAGATGCCAGACATTCATCCTTTATGGGTGAAAAGTCTATAGATCTGGACTAATAATGAAGGTTGTCATGACCATGTGTCAGATGCCAGACATTCATCCTCTACGGGTGAGCAGTCTGTAGATCTGCTGTTGGTGTTCAACCTGGGCATACTGTGGAGATCGTGAAGTGAATGCGTTCTTGTCCAGCCACTGCATCACGTATGTCGCATCGTCGATCGTGTACTTGTACCTAAACACATATCACCACAACTAAACACAGGAGCTTTGCTAATATCCTGTATATAATGCCAGTGTACTAAATGGGGAGAGGCTCAATGACAATGCATCAAATGGGGAGAGACTCAATGACAGTGTACTAAATGGGGAGAGACTCAATGACAGTGTACTAAATGGGGGGAGACTCAATGACAGTGTACTAAATGGGGAGAGACTCAATGACAGTGTACTAAATGGGGAGAGGCTCAATGAGAGTGTATCAAATGGGGAGAGACTCAATGACAGTGTACTAAATGGGGAGAGGCTCAATGACAGTGTACTAAATGGGGAGAGGCTCAATGACTGTGTACTAAATGGGGAGAGGCTCAATGACAGTGTACTAAATGGGGAGAGACTCAATGACAGTGTACTAAATGGGGAGAGACTCAATGACAGTGTACTAAATGGGGAGAGGCTCAATGAGAGTGTATCAAATGGGGAGAGACTCAATGACAGTGTACTAAATGGGGAGAGGCTCAATGACAGTGTACTAAATGGGGAGAGGCTCAATGACAGTGTACTAAATGGGGAGAGGCTCAATGACAGTGTACTAAATGGGGAGAGGCTCAATGACAGTGTACTAAATGGGGAGAGACTCAATGACAGTGTACTAAATGGGGAGAGGCTCAATGACAGTGAACTAAATGGGGAGAGACTCAATGACAGTGTACTAAATGGGGAGAGGCTCAATGACAGTGAACTAAATGGGGAGAGACTCAATGACAGTGTACTAAATGTGAGTGAGTTTAACGTCAGTGATTTGTAAATTATTAGAAAGGTTAATTAAAAACCATATGGTGGAATTCCTCGTTAAGCATAAATTATTAAATTCATCTCAACATGGATTCCTTAAAGCGAGGTCATGCTTAACAAATATGTTATGTTTTTTGGAAGAAATCACTAAGTGGATAGACGTGGGATCGCCAGTAGATATTATCTACTTAGATTTTCAGAAAGCTTTTGACAAAGTGCCACATCAAAGATTACTACTTAAATTAAAAGCCCATGGTATCGGGGACAGCATAACTGACTGGATAGAACAATGGCTGACAGACAGAAGACAACGAGTTGTAGTAGATGGAGAAGTTTCAAATTGGAAATCGGTTTTGAGTGGGGTACCTCAAGGATCAGTATTAGGACCTATATTATTCTTAATTTATATCAATGACTTGGACGACAGTATAACAAGTAACGTACTGAAATTTGCGGATGACACAAAACTGTTTAGAAAGGTTAATACTGATGGTGATAAACAACATTTACAAAACGATCTAGACAGATTAGTGAAATGGTCTGAGAAATGGCAGATGTTCAATTTTGGGAAATGTAAATGCCTACATACAGGACATAGGAACTTGAATGTAAACTATAAAATGGGAGATACTGTTCTGGGTACTACTGTAAAAGAAAAGGACTTAGGAGTTACAATAAGCGCTGATATGAAAGTTTCAGAGCAGTGTGGTATTGCAGCTTCAAAGGGTAATCAAATTCTTGGATTGATTAGAAGAAACATAACATACAAGGGAAAAAAGTTAATTATACCTCTTTATAAAGCAATAGTTAGACCTCATTTAGAATACTGTATACAAGCATGGAGACCATATCGTAAGAAAGATATAGATACGCTTGAACACATACAAAGGAGAGCAACTAAAATGATTCCAGAACTGAGAGACCTTAGTTATGAAGAACGCCTGAAAGAATGTGGTTTAACAACTCTAGAGACAAGGAGGTTAAGAGGAGATCAGATTGAAGTTTTTAAGATATTGAATGGGTATGAAAATATTGATAGAAATATGTTTTTCTCACTCAAGAAGGATAGCAGAACTAGAGGGCATGAGGTAAAATTAGTAAAGGATCAATGTAGATTGGACATCAGGAAGCACTCGTTCTCACAGCGGACAATAAATGAATGGAACAAATTGTCTACATATTGTGTAACTGCTAGCAGCGTGAAAATGTTTAAAAACAAGGTTGACACATATCTCAGGAGGGCGGGTTATAAGTAGATGAACATTGTTGGACTCTCGATAAGCCAATGGCTTTCTTGTCCACTTGCCATCTGGGCCTTTGGCTTGGATGGCAAATCTTGTTAAATCTTGTTAAATGGGGAGAGGCTCAATGACAGTGTACTAAATGGGGAGAGGCTCAATGACAGTGTACTAAATGGGGAGAGGCTCAATGACAGTGTACTAAATGGGGAGAGGCTCAATGACAGTGTACTAAATGGGGAGAGACTCAATGACAGTGTACTAAATGGGGAGAGGCTCAATGACAGTGAACTAAATGGGGAGAGACTCAATGACAGTGTACTAAATAGGGAGAGGCTCAATGACAGTGTACTAAATGGGGAGAGGCTCAACGACAGTGTACTAAATGGAGAGGCTCAATGACTGTACTAAATGGGGAGAGGCTCAACGACAGTGTACTAAATGGGGAGAGGCTCAATGACAGTGCACTAAATGGGGAGAGGCTCAATGACAGTGTACTAAATTGGGAGAGATTCAATGACAGTGTACTAAATGGGGAGAGTCTCAATGACGGTGTACTAAATGGGGAGAGACTCATTGACAGTGCACTAAATGGGGAGAGGCTCAATGACGGTATACTAAATGGGGAGAGACTCAATGACAGTGTACTAAATGGAGAGAGGCTAAATGACGGTGTATTAAATGGGGAGAGACTCAATGCCAGCATACTAAATGGAGAGAGACTCAATGACAGTGTACTAAATGGGGAGAGGCTCAATGACAGTGTACTAAATGGGGAGAGACTCAACGACAGTGTACTAAATGGGGAGAGGCTCAATGCCAGTGTACTAAATGGGGAGAGGCTCAATGACAGTGTACTAAATGGGGAGAGACTCAATGACAGTGTACTAAATAGGGAGAGGCTCAATGCCAGTGTACTAAATGGGGAGAGGCTCAACGACAGTGTACTAAATGGGGAGAGACTCAATGACAGTGTACTAAATGGGGAGAGGCTCAATGACAGTGTACTAAATGGGGAGAGACTCAATGACAGTGTACTAAATGGGGAGAGGCTCAATGACAGTGAACTAAATTGGGAGAGACTCAATGACAGTGTACTAAATGGGGAGAGGCTCAACGACAGTATACTAAATGGGGAGAGACTCAATGACAGTAAACTAAATGGAGAGAGGCTCAATGACGGTGTATTAAATGGGGAGAGACTCAATGCCAGCGTACTAAATGGAGAGAGACTCAATGACAGTGTACTAAATGGGGAGAGGCTCAATGACAGTGTACTAAATGGGGAGAGGCTCAATGCCAGTGTACTAAATGGGGAGAGGCTCAACGACAGTGTACTAAATAGGGAGAGGCTCAATGACAGTGTACTAAATGGGGAGAGGCTCAATGACAGTGTACTAAATGGGGAGAGGCTCAATGACAGTGTACTAAATGGGGAGAGACTCAATGACAGTGTACTAAATGGGGAGAGGCTCAATGACAGTGAACTAAATGGGGAGAGACTCAATGACAGTGTACTAAATGGGGAGAGGCTCAATGACAGTGAACTAAATGGGGAGAGACTCAATGACAGTGTACTAAATGTGAGTGAGTTTAACGTCAGTGATTTGTAAATTATTAGAAAGGTTAATTAAAAACCATATGGTGGAATTCCTCGTTAAGCATCAATTATTAAATTCATCTCAACATGGATTCCTTAAAGCGAGGTCATGCTTAACAAATATGTTATGTTTTTTGGAAGAAATCACTAAGTGGATAGACGTGGGATCGCCAGTAGATATTATCTACTTAGATTTTCAGAAAGCTTTTGACAAAGTGCCACATCAAAGATTACTACTTAAATTAAAAGCCCATGGTATCGGGGACAGCATAACTGACTGGATAGAACAATGGCTGACAGACAGAAGACAACTAGTTGTAGTAGATGGAGAAGTTTCAAATTGGAAATCGGTTTTGTGTGGGGTACCTCAAGGATCAGTATTAGGACCTATATTATTCTTAATTTATATCAATGACTTGGACGACAGTATAACAAGTAACGTACTGAAATTTGCGGATGACACAAAACTGTTTAGAAAGGTTAATACTGATGGTGATAAACAACATTTACAAAACGATCTAGACAGATTAGTGAAATGGTCTGAGAAATGGCAGATGTTCAATTTTGGGAAATGTAAATGCCTACATACAGGACATAGGAACTTGAATGTAAACTATAAAATGGGAGATACTGTTCTGGGTACTACTGTAAAAGAAAAGGACTTAGGAGTTACAATAAGCGCTGATATGAAAGTTTCAGAGCAGTGTGGTATTGCAGCTTCAAAGGGTAATCAAATTCTTGGATTGATTAGAAGAAACATAACATACAAGGGAAAAAAGTTAATTATACCTCTTTATAAAGCAATAGTTAGACCTCATTTAGAATACTGTATACAAGCATGGAGACCATATCGTAAGAAAGATATAGATACGCTTGAACACATACAAAGGAGAGCAACTAAAATGATTCCAGAACTGAGAGACCTTAGTTATGAAGAACGCCTGAAAGAATGTGGTTTAACAACTCTAGAGACAAGGAGGTTAAGAGGAGATCAGATTGAAGTTTTTAAGATATTGAATGGGTATGAAAATATTGATAGAAATATGTTTTTCTCACTCAAGAAGGATAGCAGAACTAGAGGACATGAGGTAAAATTAGTAAAGGATCAATGTAGATTGGACATCAGGAAGCACTCGTTCTCACAGCGGACAATAAATGAATGGAACAAATTGTCTACATATTGTGTAACTGCTAGCAGCGTGAAAATGTTTAAAAACAAGGTTGACACATATCTCAGGAGGGCGGGTTATAAGTAGATGAACATTGTTGGACTCTCGATAAGCCAATGGCTTTCTTGTCCACTTGCCATCTGGGCCTTTGGCTTGGATGGCAAATCTTGTTAAATCTTGTTAAATGGGGAGAGGCTCAATGACAGTGTACTAAATGGGGAGAGGCTCAATGACAGTGTACTAAATGGGGAGAGGCTCAATGACAGTGTACTAAATGGGGAGAGGCTCAATGACAGTGTACTAAATGGGGAGAGACTCAATGACAGTGTACTAAATGGGGAGAGGCTCAATGACAGTGAACTAAATGGGGAGAGACTCAATGACAGTGTACTAAATAGGGAGAGGCTCAATGACAGTGTACTAAATGGGGAGAGGCTCAACGACAGTGTACTAAATGGAGAGGCTCAATGACTGTACTAAATGGGGAGAGGCTCAACGACAGTGTACTAAATGGGGAGAGGCTCAATGACAGTGCACTAAATGGGGAGAGGCTCAATGACAGTGTACTAAATTGGGAGAGATTCAATGACAGTGTACTAAATGGGGAGAGTCTCAATGACGGTGTACTAAATGGGGAGAGACTCATTGACAGTGCACTAAATGGGGAGAGGCTCAATGACGGTATACTAAATGGGGAGAGACTCAATGACAGTGTACTAAATGGAGAGAGGCTCAATGACGGTGTATTAAATGGGGAGAGACTCAATGCCAGCATACTAAATGGAGAGAGACTCAATGACAGTGTACTAAATGGGGAGAGGCTCAATGACAGTGTACTAAATGGGGAGAGACTCAACGACAGTGTACTAAATGGGGAGAGGCTCAATGCCAGTGTACTAAATGGGGAGAGGCTCAATGACAGTGTACTAAATGGGGAGAGACTCAATGACAGTGTACTAAATAGGGAGAGGCTCAATGCCAGTGTACTAAATGGGGAGAGGCTCAACGACAGTGTACTAAATGGGGAGAGACTCAATGACAGTGTACTAAATGGGGAGAGGCTCAATGACAGTGTACTAAATGGGGAGAGACTCAATGACAGTGTACTAAATGGGGAGAGGCTCAATGACAGTGAACTAAATTGGGAGAGACTCAATGACAGTGTACTAAATGGGGAGAGGCTCAACGACAGTATACTAAATGGGGAGAGACTCAATGACAGTAAACTAAATGGAGAGAGGCTCAATGACGGTGTATTAAATGGGGAGAGACTCAATGGCAGCGTACTAAATGGAGAGAGACTCAATGACAGTGTACTAAATGGGGAGAGGCTCAATGACAGTGTACTAAATGGGGAGAGGCTCAATGCCAGTGTACTAAATGGGGAGAGGCTCAACGACAGTGTACTAAATAGGGAGAGGCTCAATGACAGTGTACTAAATGGGGAGAGGCTCAATGACAGTGTACTAAATGGGGAGAGGCTCAATGACAGTGTACTAAATGGGGAGAGACTCAATGACAGTGTACTAAATGGGGAGAGGTTCAATGACAGTGAACTAAATGGGGAGAGACTCAATGACAGTGTACTAAATGGGGAGAGGCTCAATGACAGTGTACTAAATGGGGAGAGGCTCAACGACAGTGTACTAAATGGAGAGGCTCAATGACAGTGTACTAAATGGGGAGTGGCTCAACGACAGTGTACTAAATGGGGAGAGGCTCAATGATAGTGCACTAAATGGGGAGAGGCTCAATGACAGTGTACTAAATGGGGAGAGATTCAATGACAGTGTACTAAATGGGGAGAGGCTCAATGACGGTGTACTAAATGGGGAGAGGCTCAATGACAGTGCACTAAATGGGGAGAGGCTCAATGATGGTATACTAAATGGGGAGAGACTCAATGACAGTGTACTAAATGGAGAGAGGCTCAATGACGGTGTATTAAATGGGGGGAGACTCAATGCCAGCGTACTAAATGGAGAGAGACTCAATGACAGTGTACTAAATGGGGAGAGGATCAATGACAGTGTACTAAATGGGGAGAGGCTCAATGCCAGTGTACTAAATGGGGAGAGGCTCAATGACAGTGTACTAAATGGGGAGAGACTCAACGACAGTGTACTAAATGGGGAGAGGCTCAATGCCAGTGTACTATATGGGGAGAGGCTCAACGACAGTGTACTAAATGGGGAGAGACTCAATGACAATGTACTAAATGGGAAGAGGTTCAATGCCAGTGTGCTAAATGGGGAGACGCTCAATGACAGTGTACTAAATGGGGAGAGGTTCAATGCCAGTGTACTAAATGGGGAGAGGTTCAATGCCAGTGTACTAAATGGGGAGAGGCTCAATGACAGTGTACTAAATGGGGAGAGGCTCAATGACAGTGTACTAAATGGGGAGAGGCTCAATGACAGTGTACTAAATGGGGAGAGACTCAATGACAGTGTACTAAATGGGGAGAGGCTCAATGACAGTGTACTAAATGGGGAGAGGCTCAATGACAGTGTACAAAATGGGGAGAGGCTCAATGACAGTGTACTAAATGGGGAGAGGCTCAATGACAGTGTACTAAATGGGGAGAGACTCAATGACGGTGTACTAAATGGGGAGAGACTCAATGACGGTGTACTAAATGGGGAGAGGCACAATGCCAGCATACTAATCATTAAAATGTTAGTCCCATGCTATAGCTTGGTGAAGTTGCTGCATTTTATGTCAGTATATGCATATTCCTGTGTATATATAATTGCATATAAATAGTTATTGTAAATAAATGTTTGTAAACATGTTATTTTTGCATGTCCTATACACGTGCCACATCATATCACTGTTACATGTTTCTGAAATGGAAAATTATCAACATTTTCAAGTACTAATTCAGGGGAGGGTCTGAGAATTAATACTCTCTGTACTAATAGAAACATTTTGACAATTGTGAATGGCCCTGTATCTGCAGTCTTCTACAGTTATGCAGAAGGACAATTCGCCTACCTTGTGTCTCCCTCTGCGTCAATGTACTGTAGTCCTACGTCGCCAATGAACAGGTATTGACTGTTGAGGTCCAGGAAGGCACACTCACAGTTGAGGTTCTTCACAAATGTGACTTCAACGAACGCTTCCAAGCCCTCACATCCAGCACCTGGCAGACAAGTGGCATTCATCAAGACTCTAATAATTGGACAATAATAAAAAAGGTACATTCTTATATAGCACGGTATCCAGTCCGCATGACCGTTCAAATGCTTTAAATCATATCATAAACAATAACTTTTGCTAAAATCATCGTGTGATTCGACTTTGATCGTTAGATCAGGTAATTTGCCAAAGGATGAATAGCTTTATGTCATAGTATATAGGGTTGGGTTGCACACTTTTAGCCTTTTTTATGCCAAATTCAACAGGGCCCAGTTGAAAATAGTTTTATAATTTAAGGTAGTTCTGGCGGCTAGCATGTCAGTTGATTTTTTTCTTCAAAACATGCTAGGAAATATTTAACTAAATGTCGACACCACAACTAATCTCCCGGCACTATTTTGACCAATCCATCCTTTAAAAGAAGTCCTTTTGGAAATCCCCGATTTCTTAGAAATGTAACGACTATAGTAACGACCTCGAGTGCTACAGACCAGCTATATATTCGTTCGCTGTGAAAGTGGAATATATCGTATGGTTACTGTGATTCCAGTACGCATCAGTATTATATCTACCTAACTAAATCATCCTTAAACCAGGAAATATCAGTGCTAACATAGTTTATTGTGCCTTTGAACCTAAGGCAGATGACAACACGTTGCAAATAAAGATTCAAAGCCCATTGTGGCGGCAAATTAAGGGGACATGCCAATATTAAAAATAGCCATTATGTTTTGTCAACAATACATAAAACGCCAGTGAAAATCGTCACATTTCAAACATGCAATTTGGCGTATGATCATGTCTTACATGTAGGCAACTATACACGGTTTGGAATTACAAAGGGTTTGTGTCAAAAATACACTGCCGCTTTAGGCTGTCAATCAACTTTTGCTTAATTTATTCATAATGGTATAGCAGACTAAGCCGTTTATGTTAACCAAAATCAACCTTAAAGTTATCAGTGACACTGTCATACTTATATGTATGTGATTTATTTCTTTGGGGATTTTCTCAAAAATATATAATTTTGCATTTTGAGGCAATTTTTTTCCACATTTACAAAAATGTTTTAAAAATCTTGTAACATAACCAAATAAAAGAAAAACTTCAAATTTTATTAATCTGAAATATTGTATAGTATTTCAACTATAATCTGTGAAAAAATGGTTTATTTATCTTAAAACCTTCTACTGAAACTACTCAATTCAAGATAAGCATATAATAGCCACCCCAGCTAAACAATGGTTTCATCTTCTTCTTCTTTCTTATGTCTTCGTTCCTCAAACCTGCAGCTCTGTCTCAAATGTGGCGGTGTATTTTTGACACAAACCCTTCACCAATTATAATGGTTTCATCAAAACTAGATAACACATTTACACAAATGAACTAGCATGTAATCTTATAAGTTTTATTATTGTGAAATGATTCCAAAGTAAGATGAACGAAAAATTTACTTGCAGTGACAACTTCTCAATTGTGCTGTGGCAACTTACTTTTCTTGAGGACACGGTCAATGTCAACTTACCTTTCTTGAGGACACGGTCAATCTCAACTTTAATAATCTGTGATGCTGCATCATATTCTATCTTTTTTACAGTGCCTTTGAATGCTGCAAATAGAAAGCATTTTATGTTGTTCTTCATATTGATAAATAGACACATTCACAGTAACATATCCAACATATTTAACAAGATTTAACAAGATTGCCATCCCAAACAACAAGTTCCAGATGGCAAGTGGACAAGGAAGCCATTGGCTTATCGGGAGTCCAACAATTTTATCAGATATCTGTCAATTCTATTTTTAAACATATTCACACTACTAGCATTAACACAATCATTTGACAGTTTGTTCATTCATTTATCACCCTCTCAAAAGAGTACTTTCTCATGTCCATGAATTTCATAACTAAGGTCTCTCAATTCTGGAATAATTTTAGTTGCTCTTCATTGTATTCTTTCTAGCATGTCTATGTCCTTCTTACGATACGGCCTCCATGCTTGTATACAATATTCCAAATGTGGTCTAACTATTGCTTTGTACAGGGGTACAATTAGCTGTTTCTCCTTATACATGATAGTTCTCCTAATTAGCCCTACAATTTGATTTCCTTTCGAAGCAGCAATCCCACATTGCTCTGAAACTTTCATGTCAGCACTAAATGTTACTAATAAGTCCTTTTCTTGTGTGGTTCTACCTAGAACAGCATCCCCCATTTTATACTCTGTGTAAGCATTTACATTTCCCAAAATTGAATAACATTTGCCATTTTTTTGACCATTTAACTAATTTATCTAGATCATCCTGTAAACTTTGTTTGTCTGAATCATTAGTAACCTTTCTGAGTACTTTTGTGTCATCTGCAAATTTCAGTACTTTGCTAGATATGTCATCTTCGATATCATTTATATATACATATATATATTTATATATGTTACAGTCAATCTGCGTAATCAGTCATTTCGCGTAATGACTGACATGTTTAGGCAAGTTTACGCAAAATGACTGTTTCACTTAGGCATTTCACGAAATGACTGAAAATTTCAGTCATTACGTGAAATAACTGGAAAAGAGGTGCAGTCATTTCGCATAATGACTGAAACACTGCTTCCACTGATTAATGACAAGTGATGTGGGCAAACTTGCTGTTTTTTCATGTACCTAGCCAGATATTTTCAGAAATTGTCATCTAGCAGCTATCTATTTCTCACTCAAAAATATTTTTTATATTGTGATGAAATTATGATTTATCACTAGTATTCAGGTTCACTTTGGATCGTGTAGAACACCAGGAATTTAAGTTACTCCACATGGTCGAAACCACTTATCATCAAATTAATGTTTTTGTTACGAGGTGCAATGCCCCAGTCCCCCTAGGTGCGCTTTGTGTCTTTATACCCAGAGCAAATACTGTGAAGTATCAATTACAATTTGTCTTCTATTGTGTATCTTAAATTGAATGTTGGAAATGTAGCATGACCTATTGTTTTTGTGGAGTCAGGACATTGTTGATTGGTTGATTTCAGCAGTTCAGGACATTTTATCCTATCACTTCTGTTTTCAGTGTGCATCGCTGTGTATTTTGCTTCTTTGTCAACTTCTCTATGTCACTGCATTGAAAAATTTTATACCTGTGAAACATAAGAGCAAATTAAAATTATTATCCAATTGTAATTATAAACTACCTAAACCAAAATTGTGAGAAATAATTAAAAATATATATTGTAATATATTGTAATTGTAATATATGCATAATCATGATGTTTATCAATGTGTCTTTTATTGTAAACTTAGCAATTGGTTTAACTTCCCTGTTAAATTAATTTGTTTGCACGGCTTAATGTGACAAATCATGAAAGGACTTCTCGACTTTTGTGACACAGCATTGACGGTTTTCATTTGTGCTCACTCATGCAATTGATGGCTAACTGAAGAAAAACCCTTTCATTGTGGACTTCCTGGCTTACATAAAAAGAGGAATAATTTAACAGAGAAATGACTGAGGCTTGAATTGGTATCCAATACAACTGTACCTACCTACCTATCCTCTTCGGGCCCAGTGGCCCATAAGGCCGAAGTGAATCTCCTCCATCTTGTTCTGTCAGCTGCTACACGTCTGGCTTCGTTCCAGCTATTCCACCCCAGTATACGTCTTTCATTTTCAATAGTTGATTGCCACGTTGTCTTTGGTCGCCCAACCTTTCTTTTACCTTCAGGCGTCCAGGTCAGTGCAGTCTCACAATTGCTGTTCTTCTCCATTCGTAGGATATGTCCTACCCACTTCCATCTTCTTATCTTGACCTCAGTGCTGATTGTCTTCAATTTTGTTTTTGCCAGAATATCTCGATTTGATACAACGTATGGCCATCGAATTTGTAGGATTCGTCTTAAACACTTGAAAAAAAATGTATCTAACTTTCTGTTGTCTCCTTCGTTAATTTTCCATGTTTCACTTCCATACAACAACACTGGTTTAACAAGTGTGTTAAAAAGCCTCAATTTCGATCTCAATGTGTATATATTTGAACTCCATATCTGCTTTAGTTTATGAAGGATACCCTCGCTTTACAAATTCTGTTAACAATGTCATCGCCGCCTCCTCCTTGCTTACTAACGTTCGCACCAAGGTAGTTATACTTGTCCACTTCCTTTAGCTCTTGATCATCGATTAGTATTCTGTTTTCGCACTTGCTGTTTATCCTCAATATTTGAGTTTTCTTTTTATTTATTCTTAGTCCTGTCCTTGCTGCAAATTGATTCAGTTGTCTTGTCTTTGTTTGCATGTGTGTGTAGCATGATGACATGAGTGCTATGTCGTCGGCAAAGTCCAGGTCCTCTAGTTTTGACGTGAAGTTCCATCTTATTCCTGTTTTGTTTCCCGCTGTTGTGTTTCTCATTATCCAGTCCACTACTATCAAGAAGATAAATCCAGACATTACATCTCCTTGTTTAACTCCAGTTTTGACCTTGAACCCCTCAGATTCCTCACCTTCGTCTAACACTGCACATTCACTATCTTCGTATAACATCTGTACCATGTGGATTATCTTGCATGGAATTCCATAGCTCTCCATAATTTTCCATAGGCTCTCTCGGTGCACTGAGTCAAATGCTTTTTCAAAATCCACAAATGTGATGTATAGAGTTGCCTGCCATTCCACTACCTGTTCTATAATATTTCGTAAAATAAATATCTGTTCTACTGTGCCTCTCCCACTTCTGAAACCTGCTTGTTCGTCTCTCAACTTGCTGTTAACTCCATCTCTTATTCTGTCAATGAGTACTTTTCCGAATACTTTACTAGGAACAGATGTCAAAGTAATTCCTCTCCAATTCCCGCACTCTGTCAGGTCACCTTTCTTCGGTATTTTAGCGATCAGTCCCTGCTTCCACGTTTTTGGCACTTTCTCTTGTTCCCAAAATGTTCTGAATAATTTGACAAGCCATTTCTCTGTTGTATTCATGTCTGCTTTTAATAATTCTGCTGTAATTTCGTCCTTGCCCCCTGCTTTCCCGTTTTTCATCTTCCTTAGCGCTGTTCTAATTTCTGCCTTTGTTATTGGGTCAGTGCTGATTTCGTTTATGATCGGATCTATCTCCACATCTGTTACAGGGTCATCAGGTATAGGTCTATTAAGGATTTCCTCAAAGTGTTCTTTCCATCGCTTCCTTCTGGCCAATCCTTCCGTTATTAAGTTTCCACCTTTGTCTTTCACTGCATTTGTTGTCTTACGTTTGTCATTACTGAGGGTTTTTGTAATATCATACACTTCTTTCATTCTTCCATTATGTGCTGCTTCCTCTGCTTCCATGGCAAGGTGGTCAACCCACTTCCTCTTGTCTTGTCTCATGCTCTTCTTCACTTCTTTGTCTTTACACCTATATTTATCCATGTAATTCTGCTTAATCCTGTCTGACTTTGTCTGCTCGATGTTGTTCTTCAGTCGTTTTCTCTCTTCTACTAACTCCCACGACTCCTTGCTGATCCATGGTTTTTGCCCTTTCTTTTTGTACCCCAGTACTTCTTGAGCTGTTTCTTTGTATGCATCCTGAAAGTCTTGCCATTGTTTCTCAACTTCTTCGTCGCCTGTTTCTTCGTAGTCTTGTAATATATCATATTTGTTGCGTAACTTCAGTGAGAATTGGGCTTTAATAGCTGGGTGCTGTAACTTAATTATATCAAATTTCTTTCTGATCGCCTTGTTCTTTTGTTTTCTCTTTAGTTTCAGCTTGATTTTTGATCGCACTAATTGGTGGTCACTCGCAATGTCGGCTCCTCTCATGGCCCTAGTGTCCATTACTGATGTCCGGTGTTGCCTACTCACTAACACATGGTCTATTTGATTTTTTTTCTTTCCTCCTGGAGATGGCCATGTCTGTTTATGTATAAGTTTATGTGGGAAAATGGTACCTGTTACCACGAGGTTATTGAGTCCGCAGAAGTCAACAAGTCTTTCTCCATTGTCATTTCTTTCACCTACTCCATGGCTTCCTATTATGTTTTCATATCCGTCGTTGTCTTCTCCAACTTTGGCATTTAAATCCCCCATTACTAAGAGTATGTCATGCTTATGAACACTGTCCACAACTGTCTGGAGCTGTTCATAGAAATTGTCTTTATCTTCTACGCTGGCTTCATTTGTTGGTGCATAGACTTGTATGATCGATAACTTTACATACATGGAGAAGAATCTAGCATAAATAATTCTATCACTGATAGCTTTCCATTCCAGCAATGCTTGTTCTGCTTTCTTCGTCATCATTATTGCTACTCCGTGTCTGTGTATGTTGTCTTCTCTCCCTGAAAAAATTATGCTCTCTCCGGTGTTCATCTTGACTTTTCCTTGTCCCATCCATCTGCATTCACTAATGCCCATGACATCTATTTTATATTTGTCCATTTCTCTTGCAAGCTGGGCTGATTTCCCTATAGAGTATAACGTTCTCACATTCCAACATCCTATATTTACATTAACTTTTGGCTTGGTTAACGACGTTGTCAGCCTCCGAACTTCCGTTTGGCTTTGATCCGGAAGCGTCATACTGTCCAAATAAATGATGTCATCATCTGCTGGTATCTGGTCCGTCGCCTTCCTGTAGCCATTTCCAGCACAAGCTGGCTTTTGAAATTCACTTCTGGTTTCTGTAACATCATTTGAGCTGGGAGGGTTGTTGGCCCTCCGCAGTAGGTTTATTTTCGGGGTTTTCCTTCCCTTAGCCATAGCCTCGTTTGCCCAGCACAATGTACTGGTTACCGGGGTGCACCACGGGGAGGTGAGGTTGACTTGAGTGTCTTTACGGTTGAGCGCATCAACACCCCTTACACCCCAATACCAATACAACTGTGGTGGATATTAACTCGAGGATTCTTACTGATAAAACCTTTGAAGGGAATTAACCCTGTGGCTTCAGTGTGCAAATCAATGAATGAAGGTGTGAAATTTCACCATTACCAATTCAAAATGAAACCACATCATGTTATGCAAGCAACCAAAATTGCATATGTGGGGCTGTGGAGTAATTTCTATGAAAAAATTTTGGTATGATGTCATTACTGTATAATTACATGTTAACTATGGCACACTTGGAAGAGTATTTAACTATCTTTCCACCCATACCTCATTTATTATAGGTTGGAATATTTGAATTGATTAAATGGACTACTATGTACCCTTCAAATTGTGAAATGTCTGATAAATTTATCACACTTAAAACCAAGAAACAATGTTCAGCATAAGACGGGTGGTTCTTACTTGCTGAGTATGTAGTATCTATGGCGTGACTTCGTAGATTCATCAGTTGCTGCAAGCTTGAGTTGTTCTGTAGTATTGAAATTTTCCACTTTGGGAATTAGATGTTTTTGACATATTTGAAACCTTTCGTAAAGTTCTTCCTTAAATTGTACTTCATAATTATCCTGTGCCACTGTGATAGCTATGCCAAGAGGCAAGTGATTAACACCTACTGATTGTGTTCTTTTTATAGGGAGAGGCAATGCACAATAGCCAATTGAGACAGTCACCATTGTTAGGCAATTGGCATTCCCAGTTGGAGAATGGTTGGGTCATCCATTACCTGTCCATCAAATCAGAGAACACTAGTGAGGTAGCTGTCAATCAAACTGTCAGGGGGAGGGTTAGAATCTTGTACCCAGAGAGGGATAAATTATTAGCAAAATGTTGCTATTTGCAAGTATATAGCAAATATTTATTCACATTGTTTATCTACTTGAGTAATGTGAATGTCTGAAGAATTATGAAGACTGATATTAATACACAATTAACATTGGATCAATATATAATGACAAAAGGACACAAATTGTTATTACACAGTATGACTGAAATGGTCACCAGTTAAACTGTGTAATAACAGTGCCTTATTTCCAGTCATTTCGCGTAATTACTGGAATGTTCAGTCATTTCACGAACTGCCTGAGTGAAACAGTCATTTCGCGTAATGCCTAAACATGTCAGTCATTACGTGAAATGACTGATTACGCAGACTGACTGTAACATATATATATATATATATATATATATATATATATATATATATATGTATATACATATATATAAATTAAAAATAGTATAGGGCCTAATACTGATCCCTGTGGTACCCCACTCAAAACAGATTTCAAGTTTTAAATCTCACCATCTAGTATTATTCTCTGTCTTCTGTGTGTAAGCCACTTTTCTATCCAGTTGATTACATCATTACTTATACCATGGGCTTTTAATTTAAGTAACAATCTTTGATGTGGCACTTTATCGAAAGCTTTCTGAAAATCTAAGTAGACAACATCCACTGGTGACCTGTCATCTACCCACTTTGTAATTTCTTCCAAAAAACACAAGAGATTGGTTAGATATGACCTTGCTCAACCCATGTTGAGATGTATTTATTAATTTATGTTTTACAAGGAATTCCACCATGTGGTTTCTAATTAATGTTTTGAGTAATTTACATACAACTGATGTTAAACTGATGTCTGTAATGTAATTTTCTGGCTAGAAGTTATTAATAATAAAGTACAACAGCACCACACACTGAGGTAGTTTATTAGTAAGACAGTCTTCTAATCTTTCACAGCAACAACAACCTTTTAACTCAAAGAAAATATTCTCTTAGCAGTTTTCTCTTCAAACTTGTTATAATAACATCCAATTAAAGTGCAGTACCTGAACAGTATACAACCATTATACATGTCATTATTATTAAACATAGTTTATTTATTCGATTTCGAACCTCGCTGTATGTTTTCATATCTGCCACCAAGGAGCTACTAAAGAACAGCGATCACCGCCTGCTGCACCAAACCCTAGAACGCTGTCGAAGCCCTGTGTCTTATACGCCAATATGCAGTTCATGGAACTTATTAAACGAGTATACTAGCATCAAAGTGTATTATTTTTAAATGTCACACCCTGTTGATTCTTGAACTGAATAAAACACATGTACGTATACCGTTATGGAATAGATCTACCATGATGATGATGTACTGGACCAATAGACATACTAATTGAAAATAATAACCTGGATGTGAGCAGCTGAAAACGTATATAATTTTACAAACGTAGTATGTAAGCTGATAAAACACAGAAAATGACAATGAGTAGAATTAATAATTGTTTCACTTCGTCTTTCAACCGATCTCGACCGAAGCATAAATTTATTATGCATCACGTAACATCGATTCATCGTTTCATATGGGATGACGAATTCGTATTTTCATGCACTGGTAGAGCCCTGGGTTAGGAATTTGGCATGTTGGTTTCACGATGCGAAAATGATGTAATGGAAGCATGTCATTTCACCCAAGTGTTATGTTGGTCTTGCATACTAAATGCATTTAAAACTATTTTTTTTATTCTTACGCGAGGCGTATTTGTAAATCTCGATTGCAATTTACAAACCGTTGAAGAGAAGCCAGCGACAGCGATTGATGTCGGCGGCAGCGCAAAACAAACAACACGTTGATACTCGTTCATTGAAATTGTTCACCTAATGTTTCTTGAGAATTGTGAAAGCAATTCTAAGTAGGTTTAACCACGCCCATTTGGCATTTTCCCCAGGCGGCAGAAAATCGGGGTCCACGACGGACCGCGTTATATCCAAATCCGCGTAATAACAGGCGCATAATAACGAGGCGCTACTGTATATGCCTGTCTGAATCTTTACATTCTATTTTAATCCACCAGGTAGCGTGGTGGTATAATGGGAGGGTCTATTACAACTGGCGTGGTTGATGGGTACACAAACTTACATACGTGTCACTCTGTTCACTCACCATAACTCATGCCAGTTATCAGGTCGCGCATCTCTTCAAAGGTCAACGGGGCCTCATCCTCCTGATCAAAGCCATGGCAGGTTGCACATTTACCTGCAAGAGCACAAAACATGTACTTCAACATTACACATATTCAAGAGCATGTGTACAACAGAGACTGTGTTGTGATCTGTCAGACATGCACTTCAACATTACATATATCCAAGGTGTGTGTACAACAGAGACTGTGTTGTGATCTGTCAGACATGCACTTCAACATTACATATATCCAAGGTGTGTGTACAGCAGAGACTGTGTTGTGATCTGTCAGACATGCACTTCAACATTACATATATCCAAGGTGTGTGTACAACAGAGACTGTGTTGTGATCTGTCAGACATGCACTTCAACATTACATATATCCAAGGTGTGTGTACAACAGAGACTGTGTTGTGATCTGTCAGACATGCACTTCAACATTACATATATCCAAGGTGTGTGTACAACAGAGACTGTGTTGTGATCTGTCAGACATGCACTTCAACATTACATATATCCAAGGCGTGTGTACAACAGAGACTGTGTTGTGATCTGTCAGACATCCACTTCAACACTACAGATATCCAAGGTGTGTGTACAACAGAGACTGTGTTGTGATCTGTCAGACATGCACTTCAACATTACATATATCCAAGGTGTGTGTACAACAGAGACTGTGTTGTGATCTGTCAGACATGCACTTCAACATTACATATATCCAAGGTGTGTGTACAGCAGAGACTGTGTTGTGATCTGTCAGACATGCACTTCAACATTACATATATCCAAGGTGTGTGTACAGCAGAGACTGTGTTGTGATCTGTCAGACATGCACTTCAACATTACATATATCCAAGGTGTGTGTACAACAGAGACTGTGTTGTGATCTGTCAGACATCCATTTCAACATTACATATATCCAAGGTGTGTGTACAACAGAGACTGTGTTGTGATCTGTCAGACATGCACTTCAACATTACATATATCCAAGGTGTGTGTACAACAGAGACTGTGTTGTGATTTGTCAGACATGCACTTCAACATTACATATATCCAAGGTGTGTGTACAGCAGAGACTCTGTTGTGATCTGTCAGACATGCACTTCAACATTACATATATCCAAGGTGTGTGTACAACAGAGACTGTGTTGTGATCTGTCAGACATGCACTTCAACATTACATATATCCAAGGTGTGTGTACAACAGAGACTGTGTTGTGATCTGTCAGACATCCACTTCAACATTACATATACCCAAGGTGTGTGTACAACAGAGACTGTGTTGTGATCTGTCAGACATGCACTTCAACATTACATATACCCAAGGTGTGTGTACAACAGAGACTGTGTTGTGATCTGTCAGACATGCACTTCAACATTACATATATCCAAGGTGTGTGTGTACAGCAGAGACTGTGTTGTGATCTGTCAGACATGCACTTCAACATTACATATATCCAAGGTGTGTGTACAACAGAGACTGTGTTGTGATCTGTCAGACATCCACTTCAACATTACATATACCCAAGGTGTGTGTACAACAGAGACTGTGTTGTGATCTGTCAGACATCCACTTCAACACTACAGATATCCAAGGTTTGTGTACAATAGAGACTGTGTTGTGATCTGTCAGACATGCACTTCAACATTACATATATCCAAGGTGTGTGTACAACAGAGACTGTGTTGTGATCTGTCAGACATCCACTTCAACATTACATATACCCAAGGTGTGTGTACAGCAGAGACTGTGTTGTGATCTGTCAGACATCCACTTCAACACTACAGATATCCAAGGTTTGTGTACAATAGAGACTGTGTTGTGATCTGTCAGACATCCACTTCAACATTACATATATCCAAGGTGTGTGTACAACAGAGACTGTGTTGTGATCTGTCAGACATCCACTTCAACATTACATATACCCAAGGTGTGTGTACAGCAGAGACTGTGTTTCGATATGTCAGACATGTACTTCATCACTACAGATATCACAGGTGTGTGCGTGTGTGCGTGCGTGCGTGCGTGCGTGCGTGCGTGCGTGTACAACAGGTTCTGTGTTTGTTATCTGTCTGACATGCACTTCAACACTACAGATATTCAAGGTGTGTGTGTACAACAGAGACTGTACTGTAATCTGTCAGACATGCACTTCAACATTACATATACCCAAGGTGTGTGTACAACAGAGACTGTGTTGTGATCTGTCAGACATGCACTTCAACATTACATATATCCAAGGTGTGTGTACAGCAGAGACTGTGTTGTGATCTGTCAGACATGCACTTCAACATTACATATATCCAAGGTGTGTGTACAACAGAGACTGTGTTGTGATCTGTCAGACATCCACTTCAACATTACATATACCCAAGGTGTGTGTACAACAGAGACTGTGTTGTGATCTGTCAGACATGCACTTCAACATTACATATATCAAAGGTGTGTGTACAATAGAGACTGTGTTGTGATCTGTCAGACATCCACTTCAACATTACATATATCCAAGGTGTGTGTACAACAGAGACTGTGTTGTGATCTGTCAGACATCCACTTCAACACTACAGATATCCAAGGTGTGTGTACAATAGAGACTGTGTTGTGATCTGTCAGACATCCACTTCAACACTACAGATATCCAAGGTGTGTGTACAGCAGAGACTGTGTTTCGATATGTCAGACATGTACTTCATCACTACAGATATCACAGGTGTGTGTACAGCAGAGACTGCGTTGTGATCTGTCAGACACGCACTTCAACACTACAGATATTCAAGGTGTGTGCGTGTGTGCGTGTGTGCGTGCGTGCGTGTACAACAGGTTCTGTGTTTGTTATCTGTCTGACATGCACTTCAACACTACAGATATTCAAGGTGTGTGTGTACAACAGAGACTGTACTGTAATCTGTCAGACATGCACTTCAACACTACAGATATCCAAGGTGTGTGTACAACAGAGACTGTGCTGTGATCTGTCAGACATGCACTTCACCACTACAGATATTCAAGGTGTGTGTACAACAGAGACTGTGTTGTGATCTGTCAGACATGCACTTCACCACTACAGATATTCAAGGTGTGTGTACAACAGAGACTGTGTTGTGATCTGTCAGACATGCACTTCAACATTACATATATCCAAGGTGTGTGTACAACAGAGACTGTGTTGTGATCTGTCAGACATGCACTTCAACATTACATATATCCAAGGTGTGTGTACAACAGAGACTGTGTTGTGATCTGTCAGACATGCACTTCAACATTACATATATCCAAGGTGTGTGTACAACAGAGACTGTGTTGTGATCTGGCAGACATCCACTTCAACACTACATATATCCAAGGTGTGTGTACAACAGAGACTGTGTCAGACATGCACTTCAACATTACATATATCCAAGGTGTGTGTACAACAGAGACTGTTGTGATCTGTCAGACATGCACTTCAACATTACATATATCCAAGGTGTGTGTACAGCAGAGACTGTGTTGTGATCTGTCAGACATGCACTTCAACATTACATATATCCAAGGTGTGTGTACAGCAGAGACTGTGTTGTGATCTGTCAGACATGCACTTCAACATTACATATATCCAAGGTGTGTGTACAACAGAGACTGTGTTGTGATCTGTCAGACATCCACTTCAACATTACATATATCCAAGGTGTGTGTACAACAGAGACTGTGTTGTGATCTGTCAGACATGCACTTCAACATTACATATATCCAAGGTGTGTGTACAACAGAGACTGTGTTGTGATCTGTCAGACATGCACTTCAACATTACATATATCCAAGGTGTGTGTACAGCAGAGACTGTGTTGTGATCTGTCAGACATGCACTTCAACATTACATATATCCAAGGTATGTGTACAATAGAGACTGTGTTGTGATCTGTCAGACATCCACTTCAACATTACATATATCCAAGGTGTGTGTACAACAGAGACTGTGTTTCGATATGTCAGACATGTACTTCATCACTACAGATATCACAGGTGTGTGTACAGCAGAGACTGCATTGTGATCTGTCAGACACGCACTTCAACACTACAGATATTCAAGGTGTGTGCGTGTGTGCGTGTGTGCGTGTGTGCGTGCGTGCGTGTACAACAGGTTCTGTGTTTGTTATCTGTCTGACATGCACTTCAACACTACAGATATTCAAGGTGTGTGTGTACAACAGAGACTGTACTGTAATCTGTCAGACATGCACTTCAACACTACAGATATCCAAGGTGTGTGTACAACAGAGACTGTGCTGTGATCTGTCAGACATGCACTTCACCACTACAGATATTCAAGGTGTGTGTACAACAGAGACTGTGTTGTGATCTGTCAGACATGCACTTCACCACTACAGATATTCAAGGTGTGTGTACAACAGAGACTGTGTTGTGATCTTGCATTTCAACACAATGTGTCTAATAGTATTGTGTTTAGTGCGTCTCATATGCGCTCTAGGCCTGTCTCACTTGAGCACTGAGAGTTTGCTGGTGGTGATGATTACCTTCGGCACAGATGCACTCGTTGTTGACACAGATCTTCTGCAGCAGTGGACTGCCTTGGTCTGGGCTATAGAAGCTTGTCGCTGATCTGCCTACATGTGAACAATACAATGTATATTATGTTATGACAAAGATACCACAAACTGCATTCACACTGGTAAATGTGTCTGTTTTAATGGGATTGTATTAGCAGGTATATAGCAATAAAAGCTAGTCTGACATCAAAGAACGAATATAAAATCAATTCTGAACAATTATAATATAGTTTGACTCACAATGGAAACAATAAAGACATTTTAAAAGATTGTATTGGTGTTATATAGCCTCGGAGTCAATTACATTGTAATTGAAATGCCAATTCCAAAATTGTATTTGGTGTTTTGTTTTTAAAAGTAATTGGAAAATGTAAATGAAAATGGTATTTTCAATCACTTTTTCAATTATCATGTGACTTCTTAATTCAAATCATTCACTACAGATAATCAATAAAATATAATATGTTGTGCATATCATATTTGTTTGCCATTATGTAACACAATATGCAGAAATTACACAAAGCTGCTCTAAAATAGATGTTATTTTTTGGTGTAGAGTATGTCTATGGTTGTTCTGTTCTCATAGTGTTATTTCGATATGGAAATGGTAATTGGATTTGGTATTTTGTAATTGGAATAAAAAAATTTGTATTGTTTAGGTGTAATTGGAATAACATAATTGACCCTATGCCTGGTGCTATATTAAGAACCGGAAAAGTCATGGTTCGGATGTTATGCCAAAATGCGTTGATAATGATTAGGGATCAGAACAAAGACATGTATGAAATTTAAATGTTCTGCTACATCACCTACTTGGCTCATAGTAATCATAGACGGTGACAGCAACGGGGTGTACGCGACCAACAACAAACGTGCGCACTGCTTTGAAGGCAACACAGGTTGGCGTATCACTCCTGATCTGCACAGAGTAAAGGTGTATGGCTTCAATAACTCCAAATTGGCTTACAAATGGAAATTAATTCTAAAATCAGAATTAAAACGATTTAAAATTAGTGTGCGTTGTTGAGATATTTCAAGGGTTAGTATTTTAATATACAGTAATATAAAGTAGTAACGCAAAGTGGATAAAGATAAATGGAACTTAGTTAACATGTACATAGATACATAAGCCCAATAATAGAATAAACTGAGAAGATTTGTAGAAGTTAAATAACTGAATCGTTGTCATTTTGTGGGGTCACCAGACCAGCAGCTTAGATCAGAATAAAAAATTTCAAAGTCAAATTATTTGTACAACAAATTGAAATCGGTTTTGGAAAATGCAAAAAGCATAAGTCTCCTAATGTTTAAACAAACGTGGGATTGCATATTAATAATTAAGATACACGCCACTGATATAGTGTGATATCATACTAACAGATTCAATGTAGAATATAACGGCTCGTTCTGTCAGTTCGTATCTGTCCACAGCAGTTTGTGCGGAGTTAGTCAACTACAAGAGAAGCAACTGTCAGTTGATTAATATTATATAATACAAAGATGCCTTCAATGTAGGCATCACGGCCGCCAAGATTATAATAAGCAAAATAAATAAAATATAAGGCACACTATTACAACGTTTCTATGATAATATAATAACAATATATTTAATTTGATAAAGCACCAGATCCAACATTGCTCATGGCACTTCACAGCATATTAAAAATTAATATCTCACCTTCTCCAGGTCATCCTTATTTGCCTCAAATCCTGAGAACAACCCAACATCCAGGATGGCCATTCCTGTAGCGTTGGGCCCAAGATACCTGTACAAGAACATACAGGGACAATGTCCGAATATACCTGTACAAGAAACACGGGGACAATGTCTGAATATATCTGTACAAGAACATACATTGGGCAATGTCCGAATATACCTGTACAAGAACATACAGGGACAATGTCCAAATATACCTGTACAAGAACACACGGGGACCATGTCCCAAGATACATTAGCAAGAACACACAGGGTCAATGTCCCAAGATACATGAACAAGAACACAAAGGGTCAATATCCCAAGATACATGAACAAGAACAGACAGGGTCAATGTCCCAAGATATATGAACAAGAACACACAGGGACAATGTCCCAAGATACATGAACAAGAACATACATGAACAATTCCCAAGATACATGAACAAGAACACAAAGGGTCAATGTCCCAAGATACATAAACAAGAACACACAGGGTCAATGTCCCAAGATATATGAACAAGAACACACAGGGACAATGTCCCAAGATACATGAACAAGAACATACATGAACAATTCCCAAGATACATGAACAAGAACAAACAAGGACAATGTCCCAAGATACATGAACACGAACACACAGGGACAATGTCCAAAGATACATGAACAAGAACAAACAGGGACAATGTCCCAAGATACATGAACAAGAACACACAGGGACAATTTTGCAAGATACATGAACAAGAACAAACAGGGACAATGGCCCAAGTTACATGAACAAGAACACACGTGGACAATATCCCAAGATACATTAGTAAGAACACAAAGGGACAATATCCCAAGATACATGAACAAGAACATACAGGAACAATGTTAATTTAAGAAATAAGATGTTAACAATGTTAATTTAAGAAATAAGATTGTAAATTATTAATAGGGAATGCAAAATATAAGTTTTTATAACTTCATGCATTTCCTTTCAACGTATTTGTAAAATGATTGTTTAGATTTTATATATTCAAAGCATCCTGATTGATGTGTTTTGGTTCAATAGAGATATCTTACGTATTGCTGCACCTTGTATATATGTTTATGTTGAATAAAATTCAATTCAATTCAATGTCCCAAGATACATGAACAAGAACATACAGGAACAATATCCCAAGATACATGAACAAGAATAAACAAGGACAACGTCCCTAGATACATGAACAAGAACAAACAGGGACAATGTCCCAAGATACATGAACAAGAACAAACAGGGACAATATCCCAAGATACATGAACAAGAACAAACAGGGACAATGTCCCAAGATACATGAACAAGAACACACAGGAGCAATGTCCTAAGATACATGAACAAGAACAAACAGGGACAATGTCCCAAGATACACGAACAAGAACCCACATGAATATAAGAGGAATATAGAAATAACTTAAAGAAGTTTAAGCAAACTTTGTTTGTAGTAATTATACTCCACATGTACCACATTGGAATCAGAGTATGTAGAAATACTCTGTAAAGTTTTAATAATAAAAATAACATCACTTCACTGCTGTAATCACATGACCTGGAGGGCAGCACTGGAGCTCGCCGTATCAACTTACTGTAGGCACACTTTGATGTTGATCACCCAGTTGTTGCTTGCTGTAGATCGTCTCGATCTCCGAAGCATCATCGGTCTCCGACGCATCATCGGTAACATAGGGATCGGTGTTAAATTAGGGTTGACACGAGACTCCCGACAGGTGCTGACATCACCACGGTTACCACTACATCACACAGCAAACAGTGTAGGTCACTTCTAATATTCTCTATAGACTATTGTAAGTATAATCAAACCAACCAAAGCGGTCAATGGATGGTCAACAAGTGGTTTCTTAATGTTTGTGTGGGATTTGCTCCAAATAAAAAAAATAACTGACAGTTCTACACAATTAAATGTTCTCTCAGCTGGGACTAGTATAGCTGCAGATAGAAATATAGAAGTTTTAAACTGTAAACACAAGTCATGTGTACAGAGAAGCAAAGCAAAGTGTACTTGAGGCAATTAGGAAATGTAAAAACAATATTTAAAAACACCACAGTATTTATTATTATGAGCAATTCTTAGGCTGATAGTCTGACGATGACTAACGGATGTATTTCTAACAGATCCCAATGCTATCCACAGGTTTAACTGTGTATTATTTCATTTAGATATGCTACCACAGTGTATCATAATGATCAACAAAGAATGGTAGCTACACTGGTATGTATATGTATGCGTTACCATGAATGGCACGTCCAGATTACTAGTGGTTGATTCTCAGCTGTTGCAAGAAATCACACATAATGACCTCATAACAGTTTACTATAATTAATATGACGAAGAATGAGGGAAGTGTTCATGATAGATAATATATTTTGTGGTAATATGTGTTTAAGTTTGTTAAAAATTCCACTTGTTTTATTAATTCTGTTTGCTATTATATATGATCAGATTTGACAAGGCTGCTGACAACCGTGGAAAAGATTTACAGTTGTGTGTCACATAATTTGTGTTCAAATAAAAAAACTAAATTTGTAAAATGTAAAGTAGACAAAACAAGGAAAGCGTTCATGTAAATGTTATCTGCTGTCCAGCTGAAACTAACTAACTAACTAACTAACACCTCTCTTCATAGTTCAGACCTAGATTTAGTTTTTGTTTGGATTGATCTTTAGTCCTTACCTGCCGCAGTCTCCAGTTCCACCGTTGATGAAGACTGGAGTGAACTCGCTCACTGTGGTCTCGATGCTGAACTTGCTGTCTTGCTGAGGTGTCTTCTGGGCCACGTTGTACTCCAGTTGCACCTCCACCTGGCCAACGCCATTGCCCGTCGTGTTCACCACCAGCTCGTCACCCAGTAGGTCTGTCACCTGACCATCGCATGATACGTCACAGACAGACAGACATATTTATTTTGCCCTGGGGTGGGGGTTGGGCCTCTATTACTGGAGGCCTGGTGGGACAAAGGACCGCCCCACCTTTGCTACTTCTACTTCTGTCATTTAATAATTGTTTCTCAATGAGCAACTTTGTATTGGCAACTAAGCGATATCTCATTTGATATACATGTATTGTATTTTATTGTATTGTTCTTGAGTATGTTTGTGCTAGCTGCCAAGCTACTTTTCATTGATTCATATTATTTTCCTTTGGTACAATTATTAAATGACCTTTACCAACAATCACTCTTTGTGTGTTCCTGTAGCAAGCGAGCTCAGGGTTCTGCCATTAAACATCAGCAGGGTATAAATGAATATTTTTACACATGTCAAAATAGTGTTTATACAATGTGAGGTGAAAATGACTGGTTTAATTGTTGTGGTAGTGTTAGTCTGTGACCTTCAGTCCGTAACCTGGGAAACAGTCCGCAGTACGCGAAACGGTTCGTGGTCAAATGACGCTAGGTGATCACGTGGCAAACGAGAGTCATTCCCTTTGTGTTGGAACTCTGAGCCACGCTAGACGTATTTTGCAGAGCCATCACATTGGAAGTTTTTCTTTGAAAAGTTCAAGGCTCGTATCAAATCATTTATTTGTACCAGGCTTTTGCCTATATTGTTCTTAAAGTTGTACGCTTTGTTAGCGTAATTTTGATTTGATTATCCTTGATTTATTGTACATTTACGGCTTCCGTCTTTGTTAACTGAACGCCGCTATTTTGCAGAGCCACCACATTGGAAGTTTTTCTTCCCACCATCCTCCCCTGTCTACCTCCATTGTTCGCGTATTGCTTACCATGTTATTATTCTGTATTGTATGTATACATTCAACTCCCGATAGTTCCTAATTTGGTTGTGATAAACAATCACAATTGTGCGTTAACGCTTTCCTTCATGTATATTTTCCCATAGGGTTTTTAGAAGGTTTTAGTGCGTATAATCTGTATTCACTTGTATACACAATGTCTTGGTCAGCAATATGTATGCTGTACGACAAACTTTTAACAATTGAATTTTTCTTTCATGAGAATCCCAATGGGGATTGTGGTACATAACCTTTCATTTTCATATGCATATTTGACTGTTTAGTTGATCATTGTACAGCATTGTTATGATGATGATATTCTATGTTTATGTGGTGGGACAAAGGACCGCCCCACCTTTGCTACTTCTACTTCTGTCATTTAATAATTGTTTCTCAATGAGCAACTTTGTATTGGCAACTAAGCGATATCTCATTTGATATACATGTATTGTATTTTATTGTATTGTTCTTGAGTATGTTTGTGCTAGCTGCCAAGCTACTTTTCATTGATTCATATTATTTTCCTTTGGTACAATTATTAAATGACCTTTACCAACAATCACTCTTTGTGTGTTCCTGTAGCAAACGAGCTCAGGGTTCTGCCATTAAACATCAGCAGGGTATAAATATTTATTTTGACCATTCGTACAAGTTGAACTAATTAATACAGATCACAAATATAAAGGTCAAGGAGACTCCCATTAAGACAAACACGTTATAAACTTGGGAGGCAGTCAGCCACCTTTTTTCTAAATAACTAATAATCATGGAACGTCAAAATTAAACATAAACAAATAAATACAAAACCAATATAAATTAACTAATACTATAAAAGGTTAAAGTATTAATTTTTTTACAGATGTGGCAATTAGGAATAAGGCACTGAAGTTCATAATTCCTAATTAGATGGTTTAATATAAGTCATGAAACCATATAGACAATGTATAAATTGTATCAATGATATTACTTGGAGTATTGTTAACTGTCTCTATTATGTTGTGTCGGATATACTTTTGACATATTCATGAATGACTGGTGATCCACAGATTATTTATTGTTTGTGTGTAGTGTTGATGAAATAAAAAATTGTGCATGTAAGGGATGTGGTTAAAATATTCCAGTAGATCATTGATTAATTTGTAATAAAACTTAAGTTGCTGGAATTTATAGATGTCATCCAGCTTTAAAAATTGAAGTTTCTTAAAAATAGGATATGTATGTGCATTATATTTACTCAGAGAAATTATTCTTATTGGTTTTTTCTGTAGTTTGAAAATACAATGTGCTCGATGACCTCATAACAGTATACTATAATTAAAACGAGGAAGAATGAGGGAAGTGTACATAATAGATAATATATTTTGTGGTAATATGTGTTTAAGTTTGTTAAAAAATTCCGCTTGTTTTTTTTATTTTGTTAACTATTTTATTTATATATGTTAGCTATTTTATTTATATATATTTGCATATATTTGCAACAAAGGGGTTTCTACTTTATTTTGAGGCATATAAAATATCATCAATTTAGTTTTAATTCTTCTCCAGGTGCCCAGTGGTTTGTCTCTTCTCCTTTCTCCAGCTTGTATCTGTTTCAAAGCAACACTAAGGAAGACTATTTCTTTTCAAGCGGAGAACATGGCCAAGACTTCTCTAATTTCTTTGTTTCACCTCATCAATGATGTTGTTGATGTCGTTGTGTTCAGAGATTTCCTTTTTGGTCACTCGCTACTCCAAATGTATACTGTAGTTTGCTTACACTTTGAGATATATTCTATATGCACAACTCATAGTCACATAGATGCACAAAAAACACCAGAATGGGGCACATAACAACAGGTTGTGTGACCGTTTCAACAATTTGACATGACACAAGTCTCTTACCTGCACCTGCTGCTGAACCATGGCATTTCCATCTTGGAACATGAGCTCCTTTCGAAAGCCACTCCTGCTCGTTGAGATGACACATCGAAGGTCCAGGCCAGCCTCATGAGTCTTGATGCTGTACTCAGACAAGGCCTGTAGAGCCACTGCTGTGTCCTGGAGCAATGAAACAGACATTGAGTCTTGATTCTGTACTCAGACAAGGCCTGTAGAGCAACTGCTGTGTCCTGGAGCAACAAAGCAATAAAACAGACATTGAGTCTTGATGCTGTACTCAGACAAGGCCTGTAGAACCACTGCTGTGTCCTGGAACAATGAATGAGACATTGGATCTTGATGCTGTACTAATACAAGGCCTGTAGAGCCACAGCTGTGTCCTGAAACAATGAAAGAGACATTGGGTCTTGATGCTGTACTAAGACAAGGCCTGTAGAACCACTGCTGTGTCCTAGACCAACAACGCAACATATAGTGTTACTAGTACGTGGTTGTGTTTTAGTGTGGTAAGTGGTAACTTTGATGCAATGTATTATTTTTTGACTGAATAATAATTCAATCTATATAGCCACTTTTTATATATATAGCCACTCATCCTCACTTAGTGTTAATAATAATTCAATCTATATAGCCACACATCCTCATTTAGTGTTACTAATTTAAATGTTAAATATCTCCCTGGGGCATCATAGGTCATTTCAATAACTTCTAATAAATGACAACTTCAAGTGCTAAATGTTACATTTATCATATTAACAATAATTCAACACTGTATTTCCACTCGAATGAAACATCTAGCGAGATATATCAGATCAAAATCTCATACAGCTGTTCCATATCCTCACCTGTGTTGAAATGAACGCCCCATGTTTAGTTCTCTGCGCCACCAGCCACGTGACAATGGCACCACTGTAGTCAAGGTCACCGAGGGTCAGCTGCGCAAGAAGCGCGTAACCTGCAGTCTCAACTTCCAGAGATTGGGGCTTTACTCTGTAGAATGTGGGATGTACTATTCGTTTTATTTGCTTGTTTGTTCCACCAATGTTTGCAGGCCAGTAGCGCATGTTGCTGTCTGAAAATGGAAATGACACAGGGCTTGTAGTTTCAATTTAGCAGCTGTCTGAAAATGGAAATGTCACAACATTAGTGCTGGACTGTCGATAACAGAATAGAACAGAACTTGTTTTATTCGATCTATAAATCACTTCATGTACTGGCAATTGATATGTCCGTGTCTGGGAGACTCCTGCTAAGACCAATTTCTGGTCGCTGTTGCAGAAGTGGCGCATAAAGATAATTTGCACGACCTATTTTTGATTATGTTGTACTCTTGACAGCAGAGACAGAGAGACCCACACAAGCATTTGAAATTAAATGCCTTAGGAGACTCCTCTGCATTTCATCAACACAGAATATGTGACACAAGTGTATTCCCTTGCTGTAATATGTGAGACAAGTGTATTCCCTTGCAGGAATATGTGAGACAAGTGTATTCCCTTGCTGGAATATGCGAGACAAGTGTATTCCCTTGCAGGAATATGTGAGACAAGTGTATTCCCTTGCTGGAATATGTGAGACAAGTGTATTCCCTTGCAGGAATATGTGAGACAAGTGTATTCCCTTGCTGGAATATGTGAGACAAGTGTATTCCCTTGCAGGAAAGCAAGAGCCCTTGTTGTGAACAGTGAAACAAAGACAGCTCTCCTGGCTTGACCACATCACCCAACACAACACCATTTCAAAAGAACATCATACAAAGCATCCCTATGACCATCAAGGGATGAAGTAATGTTGATTATATTAGCCAATGTCTTCCTTGTCCAATTTAAAGTGTGTTGCTTTGGATGGTTATCTTGTTAAATTAGTATGACAATTGAAATTTTATTGCTTTCTAAAACAAAATGTTATGTTGATTAGCTCATATCACATTGTTTTCTGAAAACCATCAACAAATGCAGAAAGCTTAGGATCAAATGTGGATTTGAAAGTGGGCATTTTGCAAATAATAAAAAAATATGCCAACAAGACAAGCAGTAACAAAGGTCCGGTCAACACACATATGCCTATTTTATAAAAAAAAAATTTATAAGTTACATTGATCTGTTTTTATTATTCAATAGGTCTTTCTTAAGCTTATAGATAATCGTGGGGTGGCCTTCATAAAGGTGTAACCATCCCATTGAATAACATCTATTATTATCAACATGCAGTGTACGTATGACCACAAGTTAGGGAAAACCAACGAGACGTTCTCCAAATAGTTTCAGCTAACATCATAGTATACCTTCATCATATTTTGCCAAGTCCTTGAGCTTTGCGTTAGCACTGTGCTTGACTGGGCTGTTGGCAAGGGCAAGGGCATAGGCAATAATGGCAGCAGTGTGGGCTCTATGATGCTCAACCTGCACCCCCTGCAGGTATGTGGTTGCCTTAGCAATGGCCAATCGTGTCTCCTGTGAGGCACAGATGATTTGTAAAAAGGATAGTAATTGCACAAAAACAGCTGTAACAAACATACTAGAAATGGACACCTTCACATTATGATACATCCAAGTGCCTCTTAAGTGTAAACATATTCAGCTGAAATTACCAATGATGTCTACCTTTACAAAACTGACAGTTTTAGTGTGTATTTAAAAGACGGACATGTTGTCCTCTCATGTATGAGAGGCCCTTGTTCCTCAATAGTTGTTTCATTGCTTATCCTTCGTCTATTCATCGGTTGACAGTAGAGTTTATCTGATGTTCGAATGAACAGATTAGCTTCAGACAACAAGTAAAGAGCTCCTAGATTTGTCCTTGAGACAACAAGTGAAAGTTGAACAAGAAACTATGCTAGTGGATGTGCATATACTCACAGTGTTGTCACACTTTGACTCCATCATGGCAATGAGCACAAAGGCAGTCAGTGACTTTCTGTTCTGAACTCCACCCTGGCAAACATCAAACAATTGGACAACATTTCTTAAAGGTATAAAGTCTGATCGTTTGTATTGTAACATCATGTTTTATAGGATAAACTATATTTACTCTAGCATGTTGCATTTCTGCGTCTGGTCACATGAAAAGATACATGTCAGTTACTTTTCTACACAAACAAAGTGCTTTTACTTGTACTTGAAGTACATTTGTTTTCTTTTACTTGTACTTGAAGTACATTTGTTTTCTTTTACTTGTACTTGAAGTACTTTTGTTTTCTTTTACTTGTACTTGAAGTACATTTGTTTTCTTTTACTTGTACTTGAAGTACATTTGTTTTCTTTTACTTGTACTTGAAGTACTTTTGTTTTCTTTTACTTGTACTTCAAGTACATTTGTTTTCTTTTACTTGTACTTGAAGTACATTTGTTTTCTTTTACTTGTACTTGAAGTACATTTGTTTTCTTTTACTTGTACTTGAAGTACATTTGTTTTCTTTTACTTGTACTTGAAGTACATTTGTTTTCTTTTACTTGTACTTGAAGTACATTTGTTTTCTTTTACTTGTACTAGAAGTACATTTGTTTTCTTTTACTTGTACTTGAAGTACATTTGTTTTCTTTTACTTGTACTTCAAGTACTTTTGTTTTCTTTTACTTGTACTTCAAGTACTTTTGTTTTCTTTCACTTGTACTTCAAGTACATTTGTTTTCTTTTACTTGTACTTCAAGTACATTTGTTTTCTTTTACTTGTATTTCAAGTACATTTGTTTTCTTTTACTTGTATTTCAAGTACATTTGTTTTCTTTTACTTGTACTTCAAGTACTTTTGTTTTCTTTTACTTGTACTTGAAGTACATTTGTTTTCTTTTACTTGTTTACATTTTTAAATTTCATGTACATTTTGTTCACAGTAGTTTTACTTGAGCAGATTTCCTCCCAGTTTCTTGTACTTTTATTCAAGAACAAAAAACATACTTGTACATACCATCGCTGCGTAGTAGTATAGGGCAGTGTACTCTGGTGTGAATGCTCCATTCTGTTGTTGCTTTGTTGCCAGCCACTTCACAGCTGAACAGACAACGTTTGATGGATCATCTTTCAGACCAAACTCTCGAGACTGCGAAAGCACCTTTGCCACAAATGCTGTGAGCCTGAAACAAAGATGTCTCACCTCTGACATCACTGGTGAAGAACAGAAAGGAAAACACAAAAACCTAGATGTGTATGCAAACTGGGGAGAAACTACTGTTTATACATTCCATTGCTTGATGTTTTGCATAGTTCAATACATCATCCAAAATATTTTGTAACATCCTGCACATACAAAAATAGTAATATTTAATATACATAATTTGTTATTTGACTAATACAAGATAACATTATTGCAGATTCTTCTCTGTCAAATCCTCTCAAATTTAAACCTTCTTTCTGTCCAAGATATCGAAATTCAATGTAACAATTTTGCCTGGGGTTGTAGATGCAGTCCAATCTTGATGCAACACAATCATATGGTTAATCTTGGTTCGTACATAACACAAACATAACAATATGCTATACATAACAATATTCTATACATAACACAAACATGACAATATTTTATACGTAATACATGCTAAGACATCTTTAAAGGATCATGCAGCTTAATCATATGGCAATTACAACAATCTGACAGTCTTCTCAAAGGTGGGCGTAAATGAATTAGTTGAATATTGACTGCTTTGAGATATTCAGTCATTAGTCATGTAAGTCCATCAGAAAGGGTAATGTTAGGTTCCACATGCCTACAAATGGTTAACTGGTTGTCTCTAGTGGCTTCTTACCATGAAGTAGATGTGGACGTTGCAAACAGTCCGTATGAACCATCATCTTTCCTGAAGCTTAGTACTTTCTGAATACCTGCTCAGTGAAACAAACAAATTCTATTATAACAATCAAATCATCAGGATTGCTTTCTTTACAATTGTTAATAAATTATTGCAAGTAATTGTGCTGTGAATTGTGGATAAAATTGTGTTTCACATGCTACGTATACATGAATGCTTCCATATTTGAACCCACGTAAACCTACACACGACGTACACACATTAACAAACCAGATGAGGGCAATTCAACTGTTTGCTAAAATAATGTTTTATGAATATTTTCCAAATCTGCATGTCAAGATTGTCAACCAAATTACTGCTAGTGAACACATATTTGTTCTCCATGGTAATATAACAAAAACCTGCTATTTCTGTGAAATATCTTGTTTTTTTGTCACTTTTCCATAATACATCACAATCAGAACAAATAATCTTAATAAAGAATTATTTTTCTGCATTTTCGTAGGCATATTTATTTCCCTAAATAAAACGTTTTAGTTCAATAGATTCCAAGCTCATATAGTAGAGATATAATCAGTTTGATGGATGTATCATAAAATTGGCATCTGGCTAAAAAAAAACTAAAGGAAACAACATAATTTTTTTTTCAGATTCATGACACACAACTTGCCTTTACGAATGTAATGCTTTGCCAAGTCACTATATTTCTTGGTGAGTTGTCCGGACTGATTCAGGTAGCGCATGGCATAGGCAATAGGGGCGAGGGTGGCCATAGTCTGCTCACAACAGCCGTTGGGCATGTCCAGAAGACTCTCCAGGCCCTTCACCATCGTGTCCACTGTAGCGGCAGGCAGCTTACCTGCAAGATGACAGAGAAAAAGGATGAAGCTAAAACAGTGAACAACAGCATAATAATAATTTGTAATATTTCCAATTTTAATAGAGCTCTACATAAAAAATATTTATACCAGTAATTTCATTGTTTTTAGATTAGATTTAACCCGCCCTCCTGAGATATTTGTCAACTTTGTTTTTAAACATATTCATGCTGCTAACAATTACACAATCTCTACATAATTTGTTCCATTTATTTATTGTCCTCTGTGAGAATGAGTACTTCCTGATATCCAATATACACTGATCCTTTACTAGTGTTACCTCGTGTCCTCTAGTTCTACTATCTTTCTTAAGAGTGAACAAATATTTCTATCAATATTTTCATACCCTTTCAATATCTTAAAACCAATTTGATCTCCTCTTAACTTCCTTGTCTCTAAGGTTGTTAAACCACATTCTTTTAGGTGTTCTTCATAACTAGGGTCAGGGTTGTTGACTGAATTACTTTTATTTTGTACTTGAGTAAAAGTAAAAGTAACTCACCTAAAAACTACTTGAGTAAAAGTAAAATTTCTATGTAAAAAAAACTACTTTTCAAAAGTACTTCAAGTAAAAGTAGAAGTAAAAGTACAACACTTAGAAATAACAACATCATGAGTAATATTATATAAATTACACAGCTTGTATCTGACAACTGTTTTGTCAGATGTAAGCTGTGTAATTTATATAATATTACAGCCCTTGTATGTCTACAGAAGGGGTGGCCTGATAAGAGGGGACTACTGGCACAATAAAGTACAAACACACACATTACAGCCCTTGTATGTCTACAGAAGGGGTGGCCTGATAAGAGGGGACTACTGGCACAATAAAGTACAAACACACACATAACAGCCCTTGTATGTCTACAGAAGGGGTGGCCTGATAAGAGGGGACTACTGGCACAATAAAGTACAAACACACACATTACAGCCCTTGTACGTCTACAGAAGGGGTGGCCTGATAAGAGGGGACTACTGGCACAATAAAGTACAAACACACACACAACAGCCCTTGTACCTCTACAGAAGGGGTGGCCTGATAAGAGGGGTCTACTGACACAATAAAGTACAAACACACACATAACAGCCCTTGTATGTCTACAGAATGGGTGGCCTGATAAGAGGGGACTACTGGCACAATAAAGTACAAACACACACATTACAGCCCTTGTACCTCTACAGAAGGGGTGGCCTGATAAGAGGGGACTACTGACACAATAAAGTACAAACACACACATTACAGCCCGTGTATGTCTACAGAATGGGTGGCCTGATAAGAGGGGACCACTGGCACAATAAAGTACAAACACACACATAACAGCCCTTGTACCTCTACAGAAGGGGTGGCCTGATAAGAGGGGACTACTGGCACAATAAAGTACAAACACACACATAACAGCCCTTGTACCTCTACAGAAGGGGTGGCCTGATAAGAGGGGACTACTGACACAATAAAGTACAAACACACACATAACAGCCCTTGTATGTCTACAGAAGGGGTGGCCTGATAAGAGGGGACTACTGGCACAATAAAGTACAAACACACACATAACAGCCCTTGTACCTCTACAGAAGGGGTGGCCTGATAAGAGGGGACTACTGGCACAATAAAGTACAAACACACACATTACAGCCCTTGTATGTCTACAGAAGGGGTGGCCTGATAAGAGGGGACTACTGGCACAATAAAGTACAAACACACACATAACAGCCCTTGTATGTCTACAGAAGGGGTGGCCTGATAAGAGGGGACTACTGGCACAATAAAGTACAAACACACACATTACAGCCCTTGTACGTCTACAGAAGGGGTGGCCTGATAAGAGGGGACTACTGGCACAATAAAGTACAAACACACACACAACAGCCCTTGTACCTCTACAGAAGGGGTGGCCTGATAAGAGGGGTCTACTGACACAATAAAGTACAAACACACACATAACAGCCCTTGTATGTCTACAGAATGGGTGGCCTGATAAGAGGGGACTACTGGCACAATAAAGTACAAACACACACATTACAGCCCTTGTACCTCTACAGAAGGGGTGGCCTGATAAGAGGGGACTACTGACACAATAAAGTACAAACACACACATTACAGCCCGTGTATGTCTACAGAATGGGTGGCCTGATAAGAGGGGACCACTGGCACAATAAAGTACAAACACACACATAACAGCCCTTGTACCTCTACAGAAGGGGTGGCCTGATAAGAGGGGACTACTGGCACAATAAAGTACAAACACACACATAACAGCCCTTGTACCTCTACAGAAGGGGTGGCCTGATAAGAAGGGACTACTGACACAATAAAGTACAAACACACACATAACAGCCCTTGTATGTCTACAGAAGGGGTGGCCTGATAAGAGGGGACTACTGGCACAATAAAGTACAAACACACACATAACAGCCCTTGTACCTCTACAGAAGGGGTGGCCTGATAAGAGGGGACTACTGGCACAATAAAAGTACAAACAAATGCAAAACTAGATTGCCATAGTAACAATTAGTTGGAATTTGAAAAGTATTTGAATTGTGTACAATTTCAAAGACACAGTAGCAATGACATGATTTAGATGTCCATGTCATTCTGCACACATCCAAGAAGGAACAATACATTGCCAGAAGATACAGATAGTGAACTTCCTAGTATGTGAAAGCCAAGGATTTCACCCATAGATTTATTTTATTGCAAATTAACTTTCATGATAGTTAAAACAGTCAGAATGATGACACATTAATGTGTATTTTCATATTTATTCATGATCAAGTTGAAAGTACTGAATATAATAACAAAATTGCAAACTTCCACTTTTCAAACAGCTAGGCTGCTGCACATATTTGAAAATGTACTCGCTGTGTTTATTGCATGGATGGGCCACATGTCAAACTGCTATAAAAGAATATGCCTGGACAACATTCTAACCTTTTGTCTTATGGAATGAACAGGATACAAACCAAATCATCCAGTCTTCGTTATTATTATGTATTTCCTACTAGTTATATAAGCTGCATGGCTTCTACTACCACCCTGATACTAGATTGTCCAGATGTGGAAACTAACTGATGACCCTCACACAACCTGAGACCTTAGTTACGAAAGCCGCTTATTACAATGTGGTTTGACAACACTAGAGATCAGGAGACTAAGAGGAGACCAAATAGAAGTGTTTAAAATAGTGAATGGTTATGAGGATGTTGATAGGAATATGTTGTTCAAACTTAAAGAAGGCGGTAGAACCAGAGGACACAAAGCAGCATTAGTTAAGGAACAGTGTAGGTTGGACATGAGAAAGAGTACTTTGAAGCTACAATACCACACTGCTCTGAAACTTTCATATCAGCACTTATTGTAACTCCTAAGTCCTTTTCTTTTACAGTAGTACCCAGAACAGTATCTCCCATTTTATAGTTTACATCCAAGTTCCCATGTCCTGTATGTAGGCATTTACATTTCCCAAAATTGAACAACATCTGCCATTTCTCAGACCATTTCACTAATCTGTCTAGATCATTTTGTAAATGTTGTTTATCACCATCAGTATTAACCTTTCTAAACAGTTTTGTGTCATCCGCAAATTTCAGTATGTTACTTGTTATACTGTCGTCCAAGTCATTGATATATATTAAGAATAATATAGGTCCTAATACTGATCCTTGAAGTACCCCACTCAAAACCGATTTCCAATTTGAAACTTCTCCATCTACTACAACTGGTTGTCTTCTGTCAGTCAGCCATTGTTCTATCCAGTCAGTTATGCTATCCCCGATACCATGGGCTTTTAATTTAAGTAATCTTTGATGTGGCACTTTGTCAAAAGCTTTCTGAAAATCTAAGTAGATAATATCTACTGGCGATCCCACGTCTATCCACTTAGTGATTTCTTCCAAAAAACATAACATATTTGTTAAGCATGACCTCGCTTTATGGAATCCACGTTGAGATGAATTTAATAATTTATGCTTAACGAGGAAGTCCACCATATGGTCTTTAATTAACCTTTCTAATAATTTACAAATCACTGACGTTAAACTCACTGGTCTGTAATTCTCTGACTTATTTCTCGAACCCTTTTTAAATAATGGTATGATGTTTGCATCTTTCCATTCAAACGGAACAACTCCCTCTTTTAATGACAAGTTGAATACTCTTGCAAGTGGTATACTGATTTGTTCTGCTGTTTCCATTAGTAATTTTGGAGGAATCCCATCCACTCCCAGTGATTTATTATCCTTCATTGCCTTTATTTTCTTAGCTACCATTTCTGGAGTTACAACTAACGGTCCTAAATAGTCAGATTTAGCCTCCTGAAATTTAGCATCAGCAACTGGTAATGAACTAATATCTTTGGTAAACACTGAACTGAAGTAACCATTTAGGTCTTCCACAATTATAAACCCGTGATATTATATTTCCAGCACTGTCTTCTAGAGGTCCAACCTTGTCTTGTACGTTTTGTTTACTCCTGACATATGCATAAAAACTCTTGCTGTCATTTTTTATGTTACATGCTAGTTTTTGCTCATAGCTTCTTTTAGATTGTCTGATTTCAGTTGTAGCTGCATTAAGTGCCTCTTTGTAATTTGCATAGTCTTCTTCCTTTCTGGTACACTTATAAACCCTCCACATAGTTTGTTTTAACACTATTTTTCTAATAGCCTCTTTTGACAAGTGTTTCTTTCTACACCGTTTTCCTTGTTTTTGGAAGGGAACAAATTTATCGTTGATACTCTCAATTTCATATTTTAGAATATTCCAACATTCAATTGCGGTCTTATTCATCAGCATGTTATTCCAATCTAGCTTTGCTAAGTATTTTCTCATATCTTTGTAGTTACCTTTGTGGAAGTTTCTCTTGTACGTTTTCTTATTTTTACTTTCTGATTTTACATTGATGTCAAAATGTATTTGATTATGGTCACTTTTACCCAATGGTTCAAGTATTTTTACATTGTCCACTAATTCTTTTTGTGATGACAAAACTAAATTTTTTCTCCTGGTTGGTTCTAGCATATGGTGAGTAAGGAAGCTATCCTGAATTAAAAATAGAAATTGTTGGTCCTCACCCCCTGTGCTCTCTAGAGAATTCCATTGTATGTGTCCATGGTTAAAATCTCCCATTATGATACATTCCCCTTTACTAACTTCCTTTATAGCGGTTTTTATCTTTGTGTTGTCCTCTTCGTTTATGTTTGGACTTCGATAAACTAATCCAATAGTTAATTTTGAATTTCCTGAAACAATTTTGCACCAAACAGCTTCATCGCAATCTGCTTCCCTTTCTAGTTTTATTTAATAAGCCTGAATAGATTCTTTAACGTATAAAATAACTCGCCCTCCCCTTCTTCCTATTCGATCTTTCCTAAACATTACATATCCTGTCAGTCCTAATTCAGCATCTGTTATGTCTATGTTGGCCCATGATTCAGTTATACCAATTATGTGAGGGTCAATATCTTCTACCATAATGTTTAATTCGTTTTTCTTATTTACTATGCTCCTTGCATTTAAACATACGCATCTATAACCTGTTTCAGAGATGTTTTTCGGACGATTTGATATTGGTTTGTCTCTACTAGTGGCCTCTTGTTCTACTTGAGATACCTCTAGGTAACCCCCCTGCACTTCTAGTTTAAACAATGTTTACTACCAAAAATATTTGTCATTGTACCCATGCCACTATCTACTGCTGCTGAAAGTTCGTCCGCGAATACTGCTGCCCCTTTCCACTTAGATGAAGCCCATTCTTCATGTACATATCAGCCCTCGCAACAAAACTTCGCCATAAATCCACAAACCCAACTTCCTCTTCCCTACATAGCTTCTGGACTAACATGTTAATTGCCATCCCCCGACAATTTCGATATTTGTGACCCCTCCTGCCCATCACTGGTAAAATCCCTGACAGTATTACCTGCTCAACCTGCGTCTATTTTAGTGTTCTGACCAACTGCCTATATTTCCTAACTATGGCAGTTGTACCCTCCCTCTCTACGTTATTTGTCCCTACGTGTACTAAAACAGATCCACCCTTACCCGAGCCTACACTTTGTTATAGAAAAGTGGCTTACACACAGAAAACAGAGAGTAATAGTAGATGGTGAGATTTCAAACTGGAAATCTGTTTTGAGTGGGGTACCACTGGGATCAGTATTAGGCCCTATACTGTTTTTAATATATATAAATGATTTGGAAGATGACATATCTAGCAAAGTACTCAAATTTGCAGATGATACAAAAGTATTCAGAAAGGTTACTAATGATACAGATAAACTAAGTTTACAGGATGATCTAAATAAATTAAATGGTCAGAAAAATGGCAAATGTTATTCAATTTTGGGAAGTGTAAATGTATACACATAGGACATGGAAACATGGACGAAGAATATAAAATGGGGGATGCTGTACTAGGTAGAACCACGCACGAAAAGGACTTAGGAGTAACATTTAGTGCTGACATGAAAGTTTCAGAGCAATGTGGGATTGCTGCTTCGAAAGGAAATCAAATTATAGGGCTAATTAGGAGAACTATCATGTATAAGGAGAAACAGCTAATTGTACCCCTGTACAAAGCAATAGTTAGACCACATTTGGAATGTTGTATTCAAGCATGGAGGCCATATCGTAAAAAGGACATAGACGAGCTAGGACTCTACTGATGGATGGTGTAACCAAAAGAGGTGCTGGCTGTGCTTTCCGTCTGAATTCGCGCTAATATAGCGGATCACAGTGGTGAACCCGTACGTAGATATCTACAAAGCTAGTGAAACTTTGCACTTCAAACCTTCATTCCGTGCCTATCAATCTCTGTTGGCATCAATCGGTTTTTTATTGACTTTTACACTGCGACTTCTCGACAAACTATATTATCGCTCGTTGCTATGGCGACCGAAGATGTTGTCATCATTAACGAACTTTTATGTTTTTACATTAATCGAATGGACGTTTTACCACAATCTATTCTTAACCGCATTATATTGGACAACTTTAACGATGAAGACATCTTAAGTGCCAAAGACACTTTACATTCACATGTTTCTACCACTTTGAAACATCGTCGGATTAAACGACAAGGCCAAGGCAAGGGGCCGATAAAGCCAAACACAACGTTGACGACATTTAGAAAATCTTGGACGAAGTTGACCCTGACGCAATACCGATCTATGTCGCCCGTGATCTTGGCAAACTACCGACCATTGATTTTAATCATGTCGACATGTCTACATTGACATTGTCACGTGAAATCATCATGTGCAAAAGCAAATTATATGACACTGAACTATCTCATAAAACTCTTGTCGATTCAGTGTCTGAACTTTCTGCGCAAATCACCACTCTTGTGTCATCACTGCTACCGGTACTTTCTTCACTGAACGTGACGCCAGCCGCAACGACTTCTGCTTCTACATCTTCTCCAACACCTGCCATACGTGAGATGTCTCCAAAATCTGCCGTATCTACTTCTTCAAAAGTTTGATCTGCCCCCAAGGCAACTGCTCCGTCGAACATGGCTACTATTTCTTCACGATCCGCCGTGTCTTCTCCAATTATTTCTTCACGATATGCCGTATCGACCTCTCCAACTACTACTTCTTCACGATCCGCTGTGTCGACAACTGCAACTTCTCTTTCAAGACCCGCTGTGTCGACCTCGACAACTACTTCTTCACGATCCGCTGTGTCGACCTCTGCAACTACTTCTTCATGATCCGATGTGTTGACAGCCACTCTGTCAACTACTACAGCTTCTACATCTATCACTGGTAGCACTACTTTGCCACTGTGGACAGCAGTAATCTCCAAAAAGTCTCGCAACACTGTTAAACCACTGACATCTAATCGTAAGTCACACACCATGACCGCAGGAAACTCTTCCAATTGTAGTCTTAAGTGTGCACCAGTGCGACTCATACCTGCGGAGTACTTTCTCACAGGATTTCATGCTGACACAACTTGTGAAGAATTATATACATACGTGTCATCAACTTTGAGTTTGAAATGCTCATGTGAGCGATTACCAACCCGACACAACTCATATTCTTCTTTCAAGCTGTGTGTTGACATTCCTAAACCTAACTTGCTTTATGACGCTGATCTCTGGCCTGCTGGAACAGATTGGACGGTATTTCCCACCTAGGAAACACACACTAACAGATTCAACCCACTTATAGACTTTCCCCTCCGTATTGCTTCCTTTAACTCCAGAAGTATACGGAACAGTGCTTTTGACGTGGTTGACATCTTAAACTCTTTAGATATACTTGCTGTGCAGGAACACTGGCTCTCTAAACAGAGCCTTTCTTTCCTTAATTCTGTTCACTCTGACTTTAACGCCAGAGGAATTACTTCCATTGATTACGGTGATGGTTTGAGTGGACGTCCTCATGGTGGACTCTGCTTTTTATGGTGATTTCACGTGACAATGTCAATGTAGACATGTCGACATGATTAAAATCAATGGTCGGTAGTTTGCCATGATCACGGGCAACATAGATCGGTATTGCATCAGGGTCAACTTCGTCCAAGATTTTCGAAATGTCATCAACGTTGTGTTTGGCTTTATCGGCCCCTTGTCGTTTAATCCGACGATGTTTCAAAGTGGTAGAAACATGTGAATGTAAAGTGACTTTGGCACTTAAGATGTCTTCATCGTTAAAGTTGTCCAATATAATGCGGTTAAGAATAGATTGTGGTAAAACGTCCATTCGATTAATGTAAAAACATAAAAGTTCGTTAATGACGACAACATCTTCGGTCACCATAGCAACGAGCGATAATATAGTTTGTCGAAAAGTCGCAGTGTAAAAGTCAATAAAAAACCGACTGATGCCAACAGAGACTGATAGGCACAGAATGAAGGTTTGAAGTGCAAAGTTTCACTAGCTTTGTAGATATCTACGTACGGGTTCACCACTGTGATCCGCTATATTAGCGCGAATTCAGACGGAAAGCACAGCCAGCACCTCTTGGTTACACCATCCATCAGTAGAGTCCTAACTCGTCTATGTCCTTTTTACGATATGGCCTCCATGCTTGAATACAATATTCCAAATGTGGTCTAACTATTGCTTTGTACAGGGGTACAATTAGCTGTTTCTCCTTATACATGATAGTTCTCCTAATTAGCCCTATAATTTGATTTCCTTTCGAAGCAGCAATCCCACATTGCTCTGAAACTTTCATGTCAGCACTAAATGTTACTCCTAAGTCCTTTTCGTGTGTTGTTCTACCTAGTACAGCATCCCCCATTTTATATTCTTCGTCCATGTTTCCATGTCCTATGTGTATACATTTACACTTCCCAAAATTGAATAAAATTTGCCATTTTTCTGACCATTTAACTAATTTATTTAGATCATCCTGTAAACTTAGTTTATCTGTATCATTAGTAACCTTTCTGAATACTTTTGTGTCATCTGCAAATTTGAGTACTTTGCTAGATATGTCATCTTCCAAATCATTTATATATATTAAAAACAGTATAGGGCCTAATACTGATCCCAGTGGTACCCCACTCAAAACAGATTTCCAGTTTGAAATCTCACCATCTACTATTACTCTCTGTTTTCTGTGTGTAAGCCACTTTTCTATAACAAAGTGTAGGCTCGGGTAAGGGTGGATCTGTTTTAGTACACGTAGGGACAAATAACGTAGAGAGGGAGGGTACAACTGCCATAGTTAGGAAATATAGGCAGTTGGTCAGAACACTAAAATAGACGCAGGTTGAGCAGGTAATACTGTCAGGGATTTTACCAGTGATGGGCAGGAGGGGTCACAAATATCGAAATTGTCGGGGGATGGCAATTAACATGTTAGTCCAGAAGCTATGTAGGGAAGAGGAAGTTGGGTTTGTGGATTTATGGCGAAGTTTTGTTGCGAGGGCTGATATGTACATGAAGAATGGGCTTCATCTAAGTGGAAAGGGGCAGCAGTATTCGCGGACGAACTTTCAGCAGCAGTAGATAGTGGCATGGGTACAATGACAAATATTTTTGGTAGTAAACATTGTTTAAACTAGAAGTGCAGGGGGGTTACCTAGAGGTATCTCAAGTAGAACAAGAGGCCACTAGTAGAGACAAACCAATATCAAATCGTCCGAAAAACATCTCTGAAACAGGTTATAGATGCGTATGTTTAAATGCAAGGAGCATAGTAAATAAGAAAAACGAATTAAACATTATGGTAGAAGATATTGACCCTCACATAATTGGTATAACTGAATCATGGGCCAACATAGACATAACAGATGCTGAATTAGGACTGACAGGATATGTAATGTTTAGGAAAGATCGAATAGGAAGAAGGGGAGGGCGAGTTATTTTATACGTTAAAGAATCTATTCAGGCTTATTAAATAAAACTAGAAAGGGAAGCAGATTGCAATGAAGCTGTTTGGTGCAAAATTGTTTCAGGAAATTCAAAATTAACTATTGGATTAGTTTATCGAAGTCCAAACATAAACGAAGAGGACAACACAAAGATAAAAACCGCTATAAAGGAAGTTAGTAAAGGGGAATATCATAATGGGAGATTTTAACCATGGACACATACAATGGAATTCTCTAGAGAGCACAGGGGGTGAGGACCAACAATTTCTATTTTTAATTCAGGATAGCTTCCTTACTCACCACATGCTAGAACCAACCAGGGGAAAAAATATAGTTTTGTCATCACAAAAAGAATTAGTGGACAATGTAAAAATACTTGAACCATTGGGTAACAGTGACCATAATCAAATACATTTTGACATCAATGTAAAATCAGAAAGTAAAAATAAGAAAACGTACAAGAGAAACTTCCACAAAGGTAACTACAAAGATATGAGAAAATACTTAGCAAAGCTAGATTGGAATAACATGCTGATGAATAAGACCGCAATTGAATGTTGGAATATTCTAAAATATGAAATTGAGAGTATCATCGATAAATTTGTTCCCTTCCAAAAACAAGGAAAACGGTGTAGAAACTCTTGTCAAAAGAGGCTATTAGAAAAATAGTGTTAAAACAAACTATGTGGAGGGTTTATAAGTGTACCAGAAAGGAAGAAGACTATGCAAATTACAAAGAGGCACTTAATGCAGCCACAACTGAAATCAGACAATCTAAAAGAAGCTATGAGCAAAAACTAGCATGTAACATAAAAAATGACAGCAAGAGTTTTTATGCATATGTCAGGAGTAAACAAAACGTACAAGACAAGGTTGGACCTCTAGAAGACAGTGCTGGAAATATAATATCACGGGTTTATAATTGTGGAAGACCTAAATGGTTACTTCAGTTCAGTGTTTACCAAAGATATTAGTTCATTACCAGTTGCTGATGCTAAATTTCAGGAGGCTAAATCTGACTATTTAGGACCGTTAGTTGTAACTCCAGAAATGGTAGCTAAGAAAATAAAGGCAATGAAGGATAATAAATCACTGGGAGTGGATGGGATTCCTCCAAAATTACTAATGGAAACAGCAGAACAAATCAGTATACCACTTGCAAGAGTATTCAACTTGTCATTAAAAGAGGGAGTTGTTCCGTTTGAATGGAAAGATGCAAACATCATACCATTATTTAAAAAGGGTTCGAGAAATAAGTCAGAGAATTACAGACCAGTGAGTTTAACGTCAGTGATTTGTAAATTATTAGAAAGGTTAATTAAAGACCATATGGTGGACTTCCTCGTTAAGCATAAATTATTAAATTCATCTCAACATGGATTCCTTAAAGCGAGGTCATGCTTAACAAATATGTTATGTTTTTTGGAAGAAATCACTAAGTGGATAGACGTGGGATCGCCAGTAGATATTATCTACTTAGATTTTCAGAAAGCTTTTGACAAAGTGCCACATCAAAGATTACTTAAATTAAAAGCCCATGGTATCGGGGATAGCATAACTGACTGGATAGAACAATGGCTGACTGACAGAAGACAACGAGTTGTAGTAGATGGAGAAGTTTCAAATTGGAAATCGGTTTTGAGTGGGGTACTGCAAGGATCAGTATTAGGACCTATATTATTCTTAATATATATCAATGACTTGGACGACAGTATAACAAGTAACATACTGAAATTTGCGGATGACACAAAACTGTTTAGAAAGGTTAATACTGATGGTGATAAACAACATTTACAAAATGATCTAGACAGATTAGTGAAATGGTCTGAGAAATGGCAGATGTTGTTCAATTTTGGGAAATGTAAATGCCTACATACAGGACATGGGAACTTGGATGTAAACTATAAAATGGGAGATACTGTTCTGGGTACTACTGTAAAAGAAAAGGACTTAGGAGTTACAATAAGTGCTGATATGAAAGTTTCAGAGCAGTGTGGTATTGTAGCTTCAAAGGGTAATCAAATTCTTGGATTGATTAGAAGAAACATAACATACAAGGGAAAAAAGTTAATTATACCTCTGTATAAAGCAATAGTTAGACCTCATTTAGAATACTGTATACAAGCATGGAGACCGTATCGTAAGAAGGATATAGATACGCTTGAACGCATACAAAGGAGAGCAACTAAAATGATTCCAGAATTGAGAGACCTTAGTTATGAAGAACGCCTGAAAGAATGTGGTTTAACAACTGTAGAAACAAGGAGGTTAAGAGGAGATCAGATTGAAGTTTTTAAGATATTGAATGGGTATGAAAATATTTATAGAAATATGTTTTTCTCACTCAAGAAGGATAGCAGAACTAGAGGACATGAGGTAAAATTAGTAAAGGATCAATGTAGATTGGACATCAGGAAGCACTCGTTCTCACAGAGGACAATAAATTAATGGAACAAATTGTCTACAGACTGTGTAACTGCTATCAGCGTGAATATGTTTAAAAACAAGGTTGACACATATCTCAGGAGGACGGGTTATAAGTAGATGAACATTGTTGGACTCTCGATAAGCCAATGTCTTCCTTGTCCACTTGCCATCTGGACCTTTGGTTTGGATGGCAAATCTTGTTAAATCTTTTTCCCAGACAGAGTTAGCTGGTCAATCGGTCTGCCACCCTTGAACAAGGTGCTCGCTTGGATGCTTGGAAAATTACATTATCATTAATGAGAGTTCACAACATAAAGTAATTACAGTTAAATACAGAACTTAATTAATGATGAGGCACAATCTGTCTTTTTAGCTACGAGCTAGATTGTACAACAGGATATGTATATGCATGTGTGATTGTATCTGAGTAGGTAGAGAGTCAGTCCAGTAGTAGTAGTAGCCTCTCAGGGAAACTGGTCTGAGGTAATACCACCTAGCACTGTCCATAGTAAAATTAACAAATACATTTGACACCTAGCTGATGAAGCCATCTGGCTTGTGAACCCCCACCTTCTCATGTCTTCCCAGACATGTCTTATTAGCTCATACAAACATTGAAACAACACGCTTTAGCAGCTAGCTGTGTTGATTACCTGGTACCAGCTGGGGTTAGAATTGATCAGAAGACAGACCAGTGCATCAGAGGAATGCTGTTGCTAATTGCAATTAAAAGTGCTGACCCATAAATAATATCAGGGACAGGGACCCTGTCAGGGTCCCTGTCCCTGTCCCTGATATTATTTATGGGTCAGCTTGAATAAGCCATTGCCTTGGCATTGCTGGGAAAAGATGCTGCCAAATGGCAGAGTATCAATTCTTTACTTTTTAGTCCTATAGATTAATCAGTATTATGAATTTATTAAACATCTCAATATGAATTTTATTCGTGAAAGTAAAATGCTGTTTAATGCTGGCGTAAGCCGGTAAAGCTGTTGCTGACAATGGGCGAAAATCGGTTCTCGTTCTCGATTCACAATGCGCGTTCGCTCACGAATATCAGAATTGTGTCAGTGTATGGGGATTATCAATACACTGTCGAAATTGAAATTTTAATATTTATGATACGTATTGGAAACTTACTGATTAAAAGTTTATATGGTGCAATGGAGACATTTGCATCGTGGTTTGAGATGACGTTCAAGCGTTGTGTGCTTGAAGTGACATTTCATATCAATGGCCTTGACTTGACCTATGCCAATATTTGGCAGACTTTGTTCACTGGATATAAAACAGTGGTTGAGTCGATTTCTCAAAGAGAGGTTTGTATGCAGATATGATCGCGAACTGGCCTGGATTGGATTATATTAATAGCTTTTGGCCTGGCGACTATTTTATGAAATGTTGTTGACGGTGGAGCGCCACTGGCTGCAGCGGTTTCGCCAAAAAATGTAACGAAAATATATTGCGAAGTAAATAAAAGTAACGGAGTAAAAAGTCGCGTTACTATAGATAAAACTACTTTGTTACAAGTAAAAGTATTTAGTCAAAATTCTACTTCGTTACATGCCAATTACTTGAAATAACTACTCAAGTATTGTAACGAAGTACTTTTACTTCATTACATGCCAACCCTGACTAGGGTCTTTCAGTTCTGGAATTATTATAGTTGATTTCCTCTGTATTTGTTCAAATGTATTTATATCCTTCTTACGATATGGTCTCCAAGCTTGTATACAGCATTCTAAATGGGGAATTGCTTTACACAGAGGTATAATTAGCAGTTTCCTTGTTATATATCTTCTAATTAACCCAAGAATTTGATTACCCGTTGAAGCTGCAATACCACACTAATCTGAAACTTTCATATCAGCTCTTACTGTTACTACTTTTATTTTATGGCAGTACCTAGAACCATATCTCCCATTTTATAGTTTACATCCAAGTTTTCGTGTCCTATGTGTAGGCATTTACAGTTCCCAAAATTGAATAACATCTAGATGTGTCATTTTGTAAGAAGAAATGGTTTTATTTGACCCATCATACATTTCACATAATAACTATAGTGGGAATATTATTAAGTAAAAATGGTAAATTATGCCGAAGACATTTCTTTGCAAATTCGTGTTTAGTTTTATAAGTATATATCTCATTCTTGATTCGTGTATCATAATTATGTATGTCATAGTTGAAGATTATCCTTCAGTTTTGTAAATAAACTGGTAAATTGTTATGTAAATATTTATAATAAAGTTTTAAGTGTTGTAATTTAAGAATGTCATCTACTTTTAACATGCTGAGTTTTTTTATGGAGTCGCTCTGTGTGGGAATTATAGTTACTTAAGGTAATAATTATCAATGCTTTCTTTTGAAGTTTTATTATTCTATTTGTTTGAAAACCCCAAGCCATGATGCAATAATTAATGTGTGGTACAATTAATGAATTATATAATAATGTTTTAATTTGTTGTGATAACACGTTTTAATTTATTTCAAATACCAATCTTTTTAGAACATGCGTTTGAAATTTTTTCAGTATGTCTTTTCCAGTTCAGATTTGTATGAATAATTAAACCTAAGAAATTAAATTCCTTAACTTGTTCAATATTTATATTACCTATCTTCAGAGTAAGCGTCTGTACATGTTTATTTGTCCTTTGGAATGTCATATATTTAGATTTTGCAATGTTTAATGATAATTTATTTATTTTGAGCCATTCATTTATTTTTAAAAGTTCATCATTTATTAAAGATTCTAAATTGTCATTTTGTATGTTATCATTAAAAGTATTTTAAGTACTTGATAAGTTTGTGTCATCAGCATAAATGATGAAATTAAACATTTTACTGGCTTGTGCAAAATCATTGATATATATAATAAATAACAGAGGTCCTAGGATTGAGCCCTGTGGTATGCCAGTTGTTATTGGTAACATGTTTGATTTTATATGATCAATTTCACTATATTGTTTTACGGTTATTTAGGTAGCTACTGAATAAGTTAAGATTTCTACCATTTATACCATAATATTTTAGTTTGTCAATTAGAATTAAATGGTCAATGGTATCGAATGCTTTAGAAAGGTCCAAATATATGTTTATGGGTATTTCATCCTGATCCATTTGGGTTATAATCCTATCTATTAATTCCAGTGCAGGATATTCCGTTGAATGCTTGGGTCGAAAACCATATTGATGGTCAAAGAAAAGTTTGGAATCTTTTAAATAAGTTGACAACTGATCAAAAATTATTTTTTCAAATACTTTTGAGATAGCTGGTAGAAGAGATATGGGTCTATAATGATAAAATATTGTTGGCTCGCCTTTTTTATAAATTGGAATTACCTTAGCAATTTTTTTATTTATCAGGGAATACTCCTGTGGAAGCCTTTGTATTTAATATTGTTTGCTAGATGATTCCCTATATTAGTAAAAAATGCATTAAATTTATTTGCAATTTCCAATTTATCTGTCATAATAGAATTTGATTCTTTAAAATATGTAGGAAATGATTTGTTAGTTTTACTTTTAGACAGGATTTCATTTATAGTTTTCCAAGTATTTTTTATGTCAAATTTGAATTAATTAAAACGTGTTTCAAAATATGATTGCTTTGCTATACTTTTCAATATAACATTGCATGTTTTTAGATTTATCAGTAACATTTCATGTTCTGGAGAATCAGGATTTGTTAATTTTGTTTGTTTGTAAAGTTTATCTCTGTGACGTATTGAGACTAGCAAACCTTGAGTTATCCATGTAGACTTTTTATGTTTATATTTATTAAATTTAACTAATTTACTCATCATATATTTATTTTTAGCTTGATTGATTTCATCTAGGATAATGTTATAGTTATGGTTTGTGTCAGCCATTGGACTTATGTCTAGTTTCTCATATATTTTAATAGAGATTAAATCCTCTTTGACTTTTAACATTGCCTTTTTGTTTTGAATATTAATTTCTATGAATTTTGTAGGGTGTTGTTTTTTCAGAGTAGTATCCATAATTACTAAATACGGTTGATGATCAGAGAATTTTTTATTAATATTCCTGCTGTACTCTCTAATATATATTTTGTTAAATTACAAAAGAAATTATCAATTAGTGTGCCATTACAGGTTGTAAACCTGGTGGGAAGAGTGATTTGGGGGAAGAGACTAAAGTTAACATGTCAAAGAACTTGCTACACTGTTCTTGCTCATTTATTTTTTAGCATATTTATATTATAGTCCCCTGCTAGAATAAGATTATTTTTTGATGATTTTGTAAGCACCTTGATTGGCTATGCCAGAGGCGAAGAACCTTAATAATAACGATATTAAAATCGTGAGACTTGGTACACACATCGTGCTTGACAGTATTCTGCTAGACACTTTATATAAACTTCTAATTACAAGTTTAACACCCTCATTCACAATGAGAATCTATCCGTAATAGATAAATAACCAGTGCATTTACACTGTGTTTGAGATTGTTCGATATCTTTTCATTGTTCCTTGCAAGTTGATTATGTGTAGCAAAGAGGTAGGTGAAAGTGTTGTGTCCCACCAGGTACTCACCAATCACGTTCACCACACACTTTTCTGAGCTGGGAACAGCTTCTTCAGGCACACGCAGATCAACAACCTTGCTCTGCTTCAGCTGTGGTTGGTTCCCTCCTGCAACATCCCCACAATGGTTGACTTCCATGTTTATGCACCAGCTTAACTCTCATACATGTTTTGTCACAGTCATGAAATGTTTGGAATGATACTTAATTTCACTGATTCCAAATTGCTCCAGTTTGCTCAGCTGAATAACCAAGTGATTATATGGATGAATAGCTTTTACACAGTAATTACAATGTGGCTGAAAGCTTTCCAGAGAAGATAAGTTCATGTTGAACACGTCAGATTCTGCACTATATAAAAACAGGCTTGTCTTACTTCACTGCCTTTGTAATGAAAGTGTTTCCAATAAAATATAATCGGCAACTCCACTTATATAACTAGAGCCACTGGGGGGAAGATAGACATGTGTAAGAATGTTTTACTTCTACACTCAAATCACAGTGTGCAGCTTAAGTATAACAATTTGGGTTTGGTGAGTTTTAAGCCACACTAAGACAACTTTTCTACCAAAGAGACATGTATTATGACACACATATCTAAGCTACATAGCATACATGTTATCTTGCGCTAAATGTCAGTCATGATACTATTATATCACAAACATAGCATACTGGGTATGCCATACAATACTATGTAATGAATTTTTTTATTTACAATAGTACACCTTTAAATCATGCCACAGGTATTTGAGCTATATAATATCACTGCACTAACAAAAACAAAGACAACCATGATGTAATACATTCTGTATGTAAATTACTCGAAACATTAATTAGAGACCACATGGTGGAATTCCTTGTAAAACATAAATTAATAAATACATCTCAACATGGGTTCCTAAAAGCAGTCATGTCTAACCAATCTCTTATGTTTTTTGGAAGAAATTAAAAAGTGGGTAGATGACGGGTCACCAGTGGATGTTGGCTACTTAGATTTTCAGAAAGCTTTCGGTAAAGTGCCACATCAAAGTTTGTTACTTAAACTAAAAGCCCATGGTATAGGTAATGATGTAATCAACTGGATAGAAAAGTGGCTTACACACAGAAAACAGAGAGTAATAGTAGATGGTGAGATTTCAAACTGGAAGGGATCAGTATTAGGCCCTATACTGTTTTTAATACATATATAAATGATTTGGAAGATGACATATCTAGCAAAATACTGAAATTTGCAGATGACACAAAAGTATTCAGAAAGGTTACTAATGATACAGATAAACAAAGTTTACAGGATGATCTAGATAAATTAGTTAAATGGTCAGAAAAATTGCAAATGTTATTCAATTTTGGGAAGTGTAAATGTAAATAAACATAGGACATGGAAACATGGACGAAGAATATAAAATGGGGGATGCTGTACTAGGTAGAACCACACAAGAAAAGGACTTAGGAGTAACATTTAGTGCTGACATGAAAGTTTCAGAGCAATGTGGGATTGCTGCTTCAAAAGGAAATCAAATTCTAGAGCTAATTAGGAGAACTATCATGTATAAGGAGAAACAGCTAATTATACTCCTGTACAAAGCAATAGTTAGACCACATTTGAAATATTGTATTCAAACATGGACGCCGTATTGTAAAAAGGACATAGACAAGCTAGAAAGAATACAACAAAGAGCAACTAAAATGATTCCAGAATTGAGAGACCTTAGTTACGAAAGTCGCTTATGTGGTTTGACAACAGGAACCAGGAAACTAAGAGGAGACCAAATAGGTGTTTAATATAGTGAACGGTTATGAGGATGTTGATAGGAATATGTTCTTCAAACTTAAAGAAGGCAGTAGAACCAGAGGACACAAAGCAACATTAGTTAAGGAGCAGTATAGGTTGGACATGAGAAAGTACTCTTTCTCACAGAGGGTGAAAAATGAATGGAACAAACTGCCAAATGATTGTGTTAATGCTAGTAGTGTGAATATGTTTATAAATAGAATTGACAGATATTTGATAAGGGCGGGCTACACATAGATGAGAAAATTGTTGGTCTCTCGATAAGCCAATGACTTCCTTGTCTACTTGCCATCTGGAACTTGTTGTTTGGGATGGCAATCTTGTTAAATCTTGTTAAATCACTGATGAGATGCAATCAACAAAATACAACTGTGGAGAAGACCAGACAATGTCCCATGTCCTCTGAAAGACTTAGCCACTGTCACGGACCGGGCAAAGGCATGCATCAGAAAATGGCAACACCTTGTGTGAGTGACACGACAAGATGAAGAATTAACCGACCTGTTCCCCGCCGTACTCTCCGTCTCAGTTTTCCCGACGGATCCAATACAAAACTGTAACTCTTCACTATCTTCGCCCCCGCAGGCTGCAACACAAACACAGTCCAACTGGCTAATGCACACAATGGCATACAAATTCTCTATAAAGCGAATATTTTTTTATTGGTTAATCATCCTAAATAGGATTCTGATTCCGATGAAGTGTCGCCATCTTTGAGGCTATGAAATATACCTATACAGCAAATGAAATCTGCTAGGTCTTTCTCCATTTGAAACAAATCTGTATAAAACATATTTCCCAAAAAATTTGTACTGCATACAAATGTCTTGGTATATAAATATTGTATAAGCAAATCTTTTTTTCAACAAGGTTACAAAACATATTTCTTTTATAAGTCAACAATAATGTTCAAATTTGTTTGATGATAATAGTAATGTTCCTCAGAAGTAACAAGTAAAGTAATTCCATCAATATATATGAATATTGTACAATCGTGACAATAACGTTTACGAACCTACTTGTGATTTTAGAACGGTTATAAAATGTGTAAACAATTACAATTAGCATATGAATTTATGCAACTTACCAGATGCATAACCAAACCAAAGCAGGTCTTCGCTAAACTTGCCCTGGGTGTCTGAAACTACACCTGAACTATTTGGCCAAAAAAATTGTATTACTCCGTGCTAGCCAGCCAATCACGGCTTAGCGGAAACCAGTTCAAACCGGAGACAGTAGCATGAAACTTTCACTCCTGCTCCAGTCTCTGCATTGCGAAGTTGTGTCTAATTGTCTCTTGAAATACTTTGGTTTTTACCAACCGTCGTTACGTTTTCAAATACATTTTGAGAGTACACACTTTGATCTGCATCTACATGCAGACTTGCAGGAGGAACTTCCTGTCTGGCTTGCTTTGAGGTCACGTTCCTGTTAACGTTCTTCCCAAAGTGGCTGCGTGATAAGCAGTCCACTTTGTAATAAAAACGTCATCTATTTGGCCCATTTCAATTCTCTACTACATCAGACTTATGTTGGTAACTGCATAAATTATTATTTCAATGATGACTTGTATCAAGTGCTTAAACTTAAAACGTATGAATTACATATGAATATTATCTGCATTCCTACCAAAACTTTATTTAATTGTTAATTAAATTAAAGTTAATTGTTAATTTAATTTAAGAATTTGGGAGGTTAATTTAATTTTACTTACCTGAGAAATGTGTGAGGTTAATTTAATTGCAAAATTTCTGAGTTAATTGTAATTTAATTAATAAAATTTTCAAGTTAACTGCCCCATGCCTGCTGCATACTGATAATGCGTATGATGTAGCAGATCTGTGTAACATCAGCTACAAAACTGATCACAAGTTGGGCAGGTCTTCATAGATCCAGACTGCAACTTAATTATTTTGGTCTTGTGTTCATAAGTGAAGTTTCTATTCAGTTGGTTGTCGTAGTACTTAACGCTAGAGGCAGGTGGCATTACGTGTCTCACTGAAATATTTACCTGGCACAAAACAATATCCCAGCCTCATGTGTGTAATTTTTGGCTTTGTACTGATAGGGTAACAGGTCACTCCCATGCATATATTAAAAGTAATGAAACATGTTCCATTATGATACAACTTCAAAAAAATATATGATAGCAGATTTCAAACACATGCCAAAAGATTTCAAACATACATGGCAAAGCCACTGACAAAAGTATGCAGGACTGTCAATTTCAAATTTGCATGATAAAAAGCAGATTTAAAATAAACGGACACATTTTAAAGAGGAACTGGTTGCACAATGTATAAAGTTATCTCCAAAACTGATCCACCCACCACAACATGCAGTGTCTTCTCAACGACATCTCCTCCCATGGAGGTGCGGGCGATCACGCGGATCTTAAACTCTCCCGTCCTTAGCGGGATGATTGGCCAGCTAACAATATAGCCGTCGTTTCTTGGCACACGGATACGTTTACGCTCCGAATTAGTCCCAGGCATGGCGTTTGAGCAAATACCATCAGTTCCCTTCAGGTACATGTAGGCCTAACAGGAAGAAGAGAAATCATATTTAAGGTCCTTCCGTAGATTAGATTGTTTGTTCTCCTTGTCTTAGACTCATTTCACAACAAATCAAACCTACCTAGGGTCAACTACATGTTAGCTCATTTATACGTATTATTTAATTTCTGTGAAATCATTGGATAAACTATTAAATTATTTTTGACCAGAACCAGTAAAAATTTGGCAAACAAATATAGTATAACATAAGGTTATTTACAATTTTGCAAGTTACCAAATTTAGTGATCATATGATGATTGAGTGTTCTTTACAGTAATGCATTAATCTACTGTTGTTCTTTGGCCTTCCCCATGCGACTACTCACGGCCAGTCGGTGCCGGTGCAGGTAGTTATAGAGGGTGGCTCGCACCTCCACCTGCTCCCCCAACACCACCGAGTAGGGCAGATCAAGCTGGACGAAGAAGTCTCTGAAGACAGCCACTTTGAAGGGTTGTGCCACACACATCCCCGCCTGGGGTGACAACCCAATGCCCTGAACCACCCACGTTGTGATCGAGTCAGGAAATGTCACCGGCACCGAGCCACGGCCACTGGCACTAAACCATCACACACAGGAGACTGAGAGGACATTAAATTGACGTTTCTATTGAATGGGTATGAAAATATTGATAGAAATATTTTTTTTCACTTAAAGAAGATGGTAGAACTATAGAGGACACGAGGTAACATTAGTGAAGGATTAGTGTAGGTTGGATATAAGAAAGTGTTCATTCTCAGAGAGCACAATAAATGAAAGGAACAAATTATCTACAGATTGTGTAAATGTTAGCAGCGTGAATATGTTTTAAAACAAAATTGACAAATATCTCAGAAGGGCTGGTTACACATAGATAACAAGATTAACTATCCTATACCTATCTAGTCTATGTAGCTCAAGGGGCACTGCCATTTATAAACCACAATCAATGACAGCACTGGAATATGCTGAGAAAATCAATGAAATAATTGTTCATATTCCTACCCAATCACATGGGTTTCCATCAGCCATGATTCGGGGAACTCAGTTCGAACGTCCAACAACTCTTCTTCCTCATCAATCAGATCAAAGTCATCATCAAAGTCATCGTCTTCAAACTCCTCCTCATCCTCGTCTACTTCATCAAAAGTGTCGATAATGTCAGTTTTAATGCGGCGTTCAGACATACCTGCTCAAAAACATAACATAGACTTTACTCTAACCAAGTAGTTTCTTTCAAAGATGCTGCACAATTTGTTTGGTTGACAGGTCCATTAAAACTTAATTGATTTCAATTTCTCTGGAAGCAGTGTTGTGGTTATTTAAAGGCAATTAAATGATGTTCATTGGTTAACTGCTATGGAATTAGTTGGCGGTTCAGTATAATTAAAATGCCCCAACTCTATGGATTTTTTCAACCTCAAAGTGCATCTACATGTTACACATCATGTTTAATCTTGATTGCTGAATACAAGTTTGTGTGTAAACTATTGAAACTTGTAGCTATACTGCTACAAGTTTGTGTGTAAACTATTGAAACTTGTAGCTATACTGCTACAAGTTTGGGTCAATTATAAAGAGGTAAACAAACAGGATTCTAGTTGTTCACAAGTGACTGAGAGTCGCTGACTTTCTCAGTATGAGCCTGCTCTTTATCGACAAACTGAAAATATTCTTATAATAATCTACACTAGATACCACTACTCGATACAAATCAATGCAACTGGTCCTATACAAGGACAATATGCACCACCAAAATAGTATTCCTGTGAATGAAAAGATGCCATCAATCACTGCTGAGTTCCAAAAGTTGCCACCATGTTTCGACTGGAAGGGCGTATTGAAGATCTCCATCTCAGGGGCATGTCTTTAATAATAAAAAATAACAGATGCAACAAAAAAAAACAGAATGGGGTGTGTAGCACCAGCAACCTGTGGGTTTCTGTGTTACTTTACTTTACGATTCACTGTTTTGTAAAAAATATCACACTGCCAAAAATTATTTTCTTATGCAAGAAAATATTTCTTGAAACAAGAACATTTTCTTGATTTAAGAAAATTTGTCGAATTGTGTGCTTAGTAAGTTCCAGATGTGATTGAATAAGAAAATGTTCTTGAATGAAGAAGATACTTCATACTGAAGAAAGATTTGAGATAAACATTCTTAATGCTACAATTTTTTTCTTTAATTAATAAAACATTTTCTTACTCAAGCAAAACATTTGAAATAAATATTCTTAATGCAAGAAGTTTTTCTTGAGTTAAAGCCGTTTCTTCAATTGGTTCAATTCATTGTGAATCCGGTTAATTTATGTCCAGATGTGCAGTGTGTGACTAGTTTAAGTAATGTGCGCAATCTGTTTAATAACAAATGCCTCTATTTGTCCAAATCATTAAAAGAATTGACTTCAGTCATGAGATCTGGTAAGGATCAAAACAGTGGATATCCAAAATGGTTAACACTGCGAGTCAATGCCGATCATGGGCGTGACTTCAATCCTCTTGCCGATCACACGACAAAGTTATGAAATTTCACCAAGGGTGAAAATCATGATTTTTCAGCATTTCAATTTTCACTTTACTTAATGCTTCAACAATCATTAAGTAATTTAATAGTTTGTCTGATGATTACACAAAAACTACATACAAAAGTTGCACAAATGAGATAGAATGTTGCAGTGGATACTAGGTTGGTTTGGTTTTTCACAAAATTATTTTGAAATGTGACTAGTAAAAAAATAGAATTGAGGATACACATTTAAGAAAAAAAATCTTACTGAAGAAATAAATGTTCAATAAAAATTCTTTAACTAGATTTTTTTTGCAATTTGTGCACATTAATATTTTCTTTCCACCCACAAATTGGTAATTTTATTAATACAGATAAAGGAAACAATCTTTGCAAAATAATATGATGAAATATGGCACATAATGCTTTGTCAACAGTAGATGTGTGTTAGTTTGACGTGTACAGATTGGGTGAAAGTAATTCAACAGAGGGGCTGCACTATTGCTAGCATGTTGTTTTATGTTAATTTGGTGGCTCGGACTTCATTCATTTTGATTTATTGATAATGTCTGACTTGTCAACTGTGTGACAAGAAGGCCCTACACTTTAAAACTGCCAGTGAATATAATTCAACTATAAAACAGGCTTGTTATCAAATGCATGTCAATGCAAATGCCATTTTCCAGGATCACATTCAAATGCAAATGTTTTGGTTATGCATTATATATATGCATCATAATTATATTAGCAAAGCTACATGTTCTAATATAATATTTCCTGGTTACCATGACCACCAGATAAATCATGTTTTTTTCTTTCTTTTGTTGTATATATTTTTTATTGACCCATCCTTGTTTTTATCTCGCTTTTTAGTGCGAAGATGCTGTAAGCTTATGCTTTGGGCTACTTTTCATCTTTTGATGGTATCACCAGGCCCCGGAATTTCAGTATAAAAAACATTGTACAGTATATTACAACTATATACACCATGGTCTTGCTTTGAAAGTGGATTCACAGGTCAGGCAATGATGTATAAAAAAAACATTGTACAGTGTAACACAACTATACACACCATGGTCTTACTTAGAAAGTGGATTCACAGGTCAGACAAGGATTCTAATGTCTGCTGAGGATTCTGCTAACTACAGAGCACCTTTTCAAAGAGCATGTTTTGCAACTGTATTTACAATTCATACAATGTAAATTTTATTAATGATGAATTTGGGCATTTTAAATATATAATATGTTTGGGGGTTGCATTCAAATACATGCTCTCTGTTGAGTCTGGATAATTTTGTTTAGCTATTGTACGAACAGAAAAATTGTAATATAAATGTTTATGATGCGCAATCAAATGCACTGAAAATGTAACGACTGTATTTGAATGTGCATGGCTACTGCATACCATCCAAAATGTGCATTCAAATGAATTTGCATTTGTTAACAAGTCTGCTACCAAATAATATTTAAATGGAATATTACTGATTATCATTTTACTCAAATATTTTTTTATATATTATCAGATCAGGATATTAGTGAAATTTCCAACAAAAGTTTTCGCTATCGACTCTTGGAATAAAAGATATGTTGGTTCTGTTGCATTATTTCTGATGGACAGGTGCATATAAACTACTAGAGCTAGGATATGATGCAAAATATCTGATCCAAACATAATTTACAGTAATCAACAACATTTGAAATAATAACGTGTTAATAAGGTATTCAGCGTAAGTGTAATCTTTGTTCAGCACACTTTTATTTTAAAATATTGACAATGTGTGTGCTCTAAAAATGTATGCCCGACTTGAGATTTAGGTCAGTCTCCCATGACATAACACTTGTGACACACATGCAGTGAGCCCAGACTCCCAGTGGTCTCATTAAGGGTCTGTGCTAATGAGGGTTTAACAAGATTTAACAAAATTTAATAAGATTGCCATCCCGAACAACAAGTTCCAGATGGCAAGTGGACAAGGAAGCCATTGGCTTATCGAGAGTCCCACAATTTTCTCATCTATGTGTAGCCCACCCTTATCAGATATCTGTCAATTCTATTTTTAAACATATTCACACTACTAGCATTAACACAAATCATTTGGCAGTTTGTTCCATTCATTTATCACCCTCTGTGAGAAAGAGTACTTTCTCATGTCCAACCTACACTGTTCCTTAACTAATGCTGCTTTGTGTCCTCTGGTTCTACCGCCTTCTTTAAGTTTGAACAACATATTCCTATCAATATCCTCATAACCGTTCACTATTTTAAACACTTCTATTTTGTCTCATCTTAGTCTCCTGATCTCTAGTGTTGTCAAACCACATTGTAATAAGCGGCTTTCGTAACTAAGGTCTCTCAGGTTGTGTGAGGGTCACCAGTTAGTTTCCACATCTGGACAATCTAGTATCAGGGTGGTAGTAGAAGCCATGCAGCTTATATAACTAGTAGGAAATACATAATAATAACGAAGACTGGATGATTTGGTTTGTATCCTGTTCATTCCATAAGACAAAAGGTTAGAATGTTGTCCAGGCATATTCTTTTATAGCAGTTTGACATGTGGCCCATCCATGCAATAAACACAGCGAGTACATTTTCAAATATGTGCAGCAGCCTGGCTGTTTGAAAAGTGGAAGTTTGCAATTTTGTTATTATATTCAGTACTTTCAACTTGATCATGAATAAATATGAAAATACACATTAATGTGTCATCATTCTGACTGTTTTAACTTTCATGAAAGTTAATTTGCAATAAAATAAATCTATGGGTGAAATCCTTGGCTTTCACATACTAGGAAGTTCACTAATTGTATCTTCTAGCAATGTATTGTTCCTTCTTGGATGTGTGCAGAATGACATGGACATCTAAATCATGTCATTGCTACTGTGTCTTTGAAATTGTACACAATTCAAATACTTTTCAAATTCCAATTAATTGTTACTATGGCAATCTAGTTTTGCATTTGTTTGTACTTTATTGTGCCAGTAGTCCCCTCTTATCAGGCCACCCCTTCTGTAGATATACAAGGGCTGTAACGTGTGTGTTAGTACTTTATTGTGCCAGTAGTCCCCTCTTATCAGGCCACCCCTTCTGTAGAGGTACAAGGGCTGTTATGTATGTGTTTGTACTTTATTGTGCCAGTAGTCCCCTCTTATCAGGCCACCCATTCTGTAGACAAGGGCTGTAACGTGTGTGTTTGTACTTTATTGTGCCAGTAGTCCCCTCTTATCAGGCCACCCCTTCTGTAGAGGTACAAGGGCTGTTATGTGTGTGTTTGTACTTTATTGTGCCAGTAGTCCCCTCTTATCAGGCCACCCCTTCTGTAGACATACAAGGGCTGTTATGTGTGTGTTTGTGTGCGTTTGGTATTTAAATCTGTGATCTTTAATTTACAAAATCAATATACTGCTGTGAAATGACAAAAGGGACCAAGTGACAATGTTTTTTTTTTAAATATCAGACAAAACATATATTTTGGTTTGTTCTCTTGTGCATATTACAGCACACTAATTGTACACAATTCTTTGGGCTATTTGACTAAGTGTATTTATAAAAAATTATTAGTACTTTTTGTGACATTGGTTATTTGGTGACTTAAGTTATTGACACAGAAAAATGTTGTGACATAAAGCAGCAAGTACAATCATATCACCCTTGAATAACTCTCCTTAGGGAGCAACGAACCAGGTCTTATGACAGAATTATGTGACCAGTTGTCGTAATCAATTTACATTTTAAGAATCAAGTGATGCTTTGATTTTTTTTAATTTGGCAATGCTCAAAGTTCGGGCATGCAACCTTTTCCAGTTTATGTGTCAATAAGGTATAGCCGTTGCTATTTGTTGTTGCGCAATAATTCGTAATAGTTTCATAACTTTGTCACTCGCCAATTAGGGAGAAAAGATAATTAGACATAACAGTGATATCTTAGCTGCAGTATAAACTGAATGAGACACCTGATAAAGGATTGTGCACAAATACGGTGATCATAAGACTTTCACATTCTCATTTCAAAAGTTGAAATTCGTAAAAAATATCGAGTTTAAGGCTGAATTTTTAGAAATAGCAACTACATTCCTATTGAACTAAGAAGTCATTGAAATTGTCCCCGACAGTATACAGTAGCACTTTGGAACTTGTCCTATAAAATAACAATAAAATACAGAATGCTAAAATCACTCTCAGAAATAAAATTTTATTTTTTGTACACTCTGTACATACATTATACTTCTCATTATCATTCTTTAATTTTGTGATGGTGCATTTACCCCTTAGCTTAGTTTTTCTGAAAAGTTGCTCAGATATAACCATTTGTTAATTGGTTAAAATGTTAGAACATTCTGAGACATCACATTTTTTATTTCCTGAAAATTGGTTGATTTGACAAGGAATGTCCCTACTGGGTATGAGAGCTGCTATTAGTCACACATTTACCTCCTTTTCTCATGACAAAACAAAATTCCATTGTCACTTGCTCCTTTATGCTGTGTCATCTGTAGAAAATCTGCCATCTAAAAAGTGTTATGTTAAAATATGGCTTATGGTCCCATCATTGTGCTAATTCCATCACTGTGATGGCAAAAATATCACTTCCTCCCTTTTGCTATTTCACGGTAATTTTCAGAAAAATATTCATACTAATATGAAACATCAGAAATTACTACAAGAAAAATGTTCTTATTAAATTTAAAACATTTCTTGATTTACTAATTTTCTTGTGTGGCTCCCTAGAAAATAATTTAAGAAAAATGTTCTTGCTTTTTTCTTGATTTAAGAAAATGCTTTTCTTATTTAAAAAACTATTTCTTAGAGAAGAACAATTTTCTTGGATCAATAAGAAAATATTTCTATAGCCTTTTCTTGATTTTAGAAAATATTTTCTTAGCCAAGAAAATTTTCCTTCTGAAAAATTTCTTAAATCACGAAAATAATTTTCTTACCTGGCTCCCTGGAAAAATGCTCTCGTTTTAAGTTTTTTTTCTCTTAAAACAAGAACATTGTTTTTGGCAGTGCAACTGTGATTCATTTATTTATTACCAAAATGTATGATTAATGGATATCCTAGCCTCAGATGTTTCTTTTTAAGAATCATTTATCACAATTTCAGTTTCCTCAAGGTTTTTGTCCACTTTCCCCACTGGGCACCTGGCCACCGGGCATCTGGGCAAGTAACCCTGACATTCTACTTGCCTGACCACAATTTTTACTTGCCCTGAAATCATTAATGAAATTAAATTGATGCATTAGCATGCATTTGTATGCAAATAAAAATAAACGTGTCATCGTGTGTCTGCCTCGTGTTGCATCCACGGAAATTTGCCTTTCCATTTGTCAAGAAACAAACATTTTCATTTCCTCCTGTTTGTAGTTATTTGCTGCCATTTCAGATTCTGCTGGTCCAAATTCCGCTTGTCTTGCGGTTAACCGACCAGGTTTCTGGTCTGCTTTAGGTAGTGTTAAAAACATTTCGACCGCAAATGAATTTGGACATTCAAATGCACATTTTATTTAGTCCCTGGAGACTACAACCTAGGAGTACTGCCTATATCTCTGTACCTGGTCTGAAACGTCCTACTGTGAACATCGGTCCAGAATTAGACCCACCTATCTCAACAAGAAAATTTTTTTTTACTACAATTCACAAAACAAGCAAAAAAAATATAAATACATGTTGTTACAAATATTTCACGTACTCATGTACTGAAGTATATGTATACCATACAGCTACTTTCATTTCTAATGAATTTGGTTGTTAGCAGCATTTCAAGAATGCTCATTCTCCAATAGGTCTATTGTAAGTTATAATATCTATCAGCCAACATATCAGTTATGTGAAGTCGGTTGCATACATTCATTACAACAGTGCGATACATTGTGGTTATATTTTGATCTATGATATTGCAAGCAAACCCAACATTGCAGAAAATTGTTACAGAAATAAATTGTGAATCACATGGCACTAGACAAGTTGCTTACCACGACTGGGTGGACCTGCAAAAGCAAAGAAAAACAATGTAAAATCTGAACAAAACAAGAAATCTGTTTGCTAGAGTTGTGTAACTTAATATATGCAAACTCGGGACTTAACTTTTGGCCGATGGCTAGAAAAGATGTATACAACCAAAATGGTGATGAGGGCATAGTATGTAGTTCTCACACAGCACAGCATCTCATCGTTAATCCTTCACACTTCACCAATGGCACATGTTCAATCGAACACAAATGAAACCGGGATGTTTTCATTCATTCATTTGTCAGTTACTGGTACTTCAAAATTGTATCAACATCTACTGCAAGGAATTCATACAGTTGAAACTGATGCATGAATGAAGAGGGCAGACTTTGACAAATGGCATAATTTTAAGGGATCATCTCAAAACACTGAGTCTCTTTGTATACTCAACAGAGCTTTCATGATTCTTTCAGCCACTTTTAATTATAAGATTAACTGTGTAACTATGTGTTGTTAAAGATGAGAAGAAAGTTAGCCATACAGCTGTATACAAACTCTATGTATCACTCAGTCTCAGACGTTTGTATTCACTGGTGCTACTTGTGTAGACAACTGCCTTTTGTAGAAAATAAAAAGGGAATCAAGAAACTATCACATACCAGGTCCTTTTCTGCCTTGAATGCCTATAAAGAAAACCGTGTATACAATGTATAAAATATAATAATTTGTTCAGAATAACTTTAAAAAATGTCTTTATTATAATACAACATTATGTTGTTTTGTGCAGGTAACATGGCTGTAAAGATAAAAAGTACAATTCTCATAGTTTGTATCTAGTCTGTAGGAACGCAGTTCAATCATTGGCATATGTTCACTCAACGTCTGTGGGAATCATTCAGCCATATAGTGTTTAAAATTGAATCAAGTTATGCACAAATATGAAGTGGACAGTAGCCACAGACTAAAATGAAATGAGTAACCATCTATAATTATTTTTAAATGTCTATACACACACATATATTATAGCTTTACTTAAAGGTCTCTCCTCAATTAGATTTTTTGCTAGTCTCATTTCCAATTCATTTGGCAAAAAATGAAACCTGCTCGTTTGTGCAACTTTTATATTTAGTTTTTTTTTGTGTGAAATCATCAGACAAACTATTTAATTACTTAACGTTGGTCAAACATTACGTGAAATGAAAGTAGAAATGCTGAAAACTCATGAATTTCGCCCTTGGTGAATTTGTCATGTGATCAGCGAAAGTCACACCCATGATCGGCATTGACCCGCACAGTGTTTACCATTTTGGATATCCACTATTTTGAGCCTTACCAGATCTAACGACTATAGTCAATTCTTTTGATTAGAAAAAAATTGGCATATTTTTATTAAATTGACTGTGGATGTTACATATTCACACGCTACATATTTGGATGCCAATAAACCAGAATTCCAATTGGCTATCATTTTGAGGATGGAATTTTAAGAAAGTTAGCTTTAAATAAAGATGGACTTATTATTTGTGTAGATCTGTAAACCAAGTCACTTACGGTATCTGAGCCGATTTCTACGACCTGCAACCAGAGAAAACCATGTATACAAAATAAATGATATTGTTGTGGAGTTCCCACTGCATGTGTATTATATGCAGAGTTAATTGTGTCAGCTAATTGGGTCTGCTAAATGTTTTTACATTTACACAAATCTGGCAGATTTTCATAAGTGACAATTTTATTATTCAGTCAATTAAATAATTAATTACTTACAGTATGAACAGAGTCCAGCACGAAAACAATATTCCACAAGATGATCAAAATGTCCTGAGTCATGAATGATCAGATCTACTTAAATACAATAAATATTTGTAAACTCATAAATATTTGTAAACTCTTAAATATTTCTACTCTAAAATATTAAACAACAACATTCAACCCACCAGAGGGCACCGTTCTCCCAGGGCCAAGGGAACGACCACGCGATCCTGCTGGACCTATGGGTGAAACACAATCATGTGAGAAAATTTATTATATTCTGTCAAGCCATGCTGCAGGTAGTATAGCCTCTATGGAACACTGTTGGAAATTATTATAAATTGATATATTTTTAATTCACCAGGTGGCATGACAAGGAAAACATTAGGTTATCGAGAAACCACAATTTTTTAATCAGTAAGGTTCTATGCAGTAGTCCCTATAACAGTACCCCCGAATGTGTGAGAATTTATGTGTTTAAGTATTCACCTACATTTGATGCACTTTGAAACAATTTAAGAAAAGTGCTACGTTTCCAATTTTTTTTTTAGAATAGTGTATTACTGGGTAGTCTATGATGAACTAAACTTGTTATAAGTGAAAGTCTGATATGAGTATATATAGCTTCACAAACTGACTTGAAAACTGACTTCCCTCAGATTTAACTGGAAATTTCTATATAATGCTGAATTATTATGTTTTATTTGATATTACCAATTTATTGGAAAATTTATCTTATAGTAGCAAAAGCTACATCTATATCATATTTCATTGAAAAAGTAATAACTGTACCACCTGTGTTTGGTTATGAATCATGCATATGCACAAATAGGAAACGAGAATATCAGATGGGATAACATGGGGGGGAGGGATGGAGAAGAAAAGAAGATTAGATGGGACGGAGAAGAAAATGTGAAGAATGGATGGGATGGAGAAAAAAAGGAGAAGATGGGAAAACATTTATGCAGCAAAACCATTGCTAATTTAACAAAAGCATATGATAGAAAGCTTCCCTTACATGTGACATTGGGACGAAACTTGGCATCAGAGCAGCAGCGGAAATACACGCGTGCACACTCAGGTGTCATTCGACCCAACTTTCGTACTGCCCTCTGGCGGCAAGTCCCTGTTTCCGTGACACATCGTCCATTCTGACAGCATTTGTCTGTGTCTCGCTCAGTAATCTGCCCTGCAAACACATTTACACTTAGAATGTCTGTCAACAGTACAGAACAAATTACTAAACAAATTAATACCAAAAGGCAACCAAATTGAGGAGTACTATATCGCAGGGTTGACTTACGCAATGCTCGCTTGTGTCTGCGTCTGTGGTCGCAGCCAGTTGGCTTAGCCATGATCAATCCTGCATTGTTGACACTTGTTAGGCCTGCGTTCTGTAAAAATAACCATTTATTGCTTATCTCTAACCATTTTGGAAACAATGGCAGGTGAAATAAGAAGTGACACCAATTTGCCATTTTTGAGGTTAAGGTGAGTGAAATTAGCTACAAGATATTAATTAACAACTTTGTGCTGCAACTAGAAACATTAATTCTCCATCATACCATTCCTTCCACAAACACTTCCAAGGAATCTGGCAAGTCACCTTGAGTACGTCTGCATTGTCTTTTCCACCTCCGTGGCCGCATCCCAAGTCATAGCGCTCCAGTTCATCAAACAGCTGAATTTAAAATAAACATGCAATCAAATTAAATGCTATACACAAACTTTGGAAAATACTACAAAAATGAGATTGTATAGTACTACATGGACATCGACTTCAATAAATTAATATTTTTGCTTGAGATTCTGTTTATGTTTTGGATTCCCATGATGCTTCAGTGCACTCTGACCTTCTTTGCTGTGAGCATGTTCTTGCCCCCGAGTGCATAGACAGCTTGGTCGACTGCCAGAAGAAGTAACTTTGAGTTTGAAGCACCGCGATACTGTAGAGGTTCCTTTTCTCCTGGTTGAAACTCCGACTTGCTCATTGACAGCGACACCTACAGGTTGGAAGATGCATACCTTGGTTCAATTCGATCCACTCAAAAATAATATCAAGGGGTCCAATTGTTTGTTTTGTTATTATCACACCCAAGTTGGTGCATAAGGCCACTAAGGGGTCATGTTATGTAATCAGAAAAGTTGGCTGAACTTATGATTCTGAATTTTATAGTTTTATATAAGCTAATGCTTTGAACGCCTCACCCACAAGTTGCAGGGTCATCAAAATCACAGTGGACTGTCACTGTAAGGAACATGTTGGGTCAAACTGTTCCATATATATCTTTACATAAATCAGTGCCAGAACGGGGATTTCAAAGTTGTTCCTTTTAAACGGATGTTCCCTATAACGGGCTCCTTGTAGTGACAGTCCACTGTAGTCAAAATCAAAGGATTCTGCCCCAGCTATTACTTTCTCTGTGCTTGCATGGATACTGCCCTCCCAGCATGCACTTTCCACCTATCAACCTACTGACCTGTCAATTTGTTCACACCAAATAGCCCATTATTGGGTTAATGCAGCAGTTTTTCCAAAACAGCTTACACATTTTTACTTCCCCTGGCATAGACGCCAGGGACCAATGGTTTTTAGTCTCTTCTGAAAGATAGAGCAAAGTGGGTTGAATGAAATTGCCTAAGCTTCGAAACAGCAACAGTGGATTTGAACCCCGGATCTCTAGATTGAAAGTCCTACAACCTACCACCAAACGCCACGTCTGTTGTTACACCTGCGTAATCACATACCTTATGGCGACATTCATCTTTAATGTCGATCCATACGGCATCATCAACCACCTCAGTGCTGCCACCTGTCTGTCGAATGTAGTACACGAAAAGCCTGGCACTTGGAGACATCTGCGGTGTCACCAAAATGTGCAGTGTGGTAAGGATTCCAGCGGTGACAGTCACAGACCGCTGGTAGACAATCTCACCTCTGACAATTACCTGGAAACAATTGGCACAAATAATATTATATTGTCTCTGTTCAGTTGTAATACTGACATTTATAAAAACAGAACAATTTCAAGGTCATTGGTGCCCACAGCTTTGAATTTCTTGATTTTTTAATACACAGGTATTTTCGGAAAGATTAAATTTAAGTAACATACTCCGCCATGGACGGTCCCAAGCCCGGCTGAGAAAGGAGGAGGGTTGGGCGTGGGGCTAGCACCCCACCCTGTAAAGAAACCCAATGCTACAGAAACATTCACAACAAATAAAACTACGATGTCTGTCCTGGAAGAGGTAGGGCCTGGTTTACCAGGGCGCATGAAGTGTTGCGGTCAAAGCCGAAAGGAAGCCACAATGCCGACTACTCTTCTTTCGACCAGGAAAAATTTAAACATCGGCACATGGAATGTGCGAACAATGTACGAGGCGGGGAAAACTGCCCAAGTGGCAGCAGAAATGCGGAGATTCAACCTCGCTCTACTCGGGCTCTGCGAAACCCGATGGACCCAGTCAGGACGACTGCGACTAACAACAGGAGAGATTATACTATACTCCGGACACGAGGAAGATTATGTCCCTCACTTAGAGGGGGTTGCCCTCTTATTGGGGAAGGAGGCACAGAAAGCACTTATTGGCTGGGAAGCCAGAGGACCGAGGTGCATAACAGCATCCTTTAAAACAAAGAACAAAAGGATTAAAATGAACATAGTGCAGTGCTACGCCCCAACCAACGACAAGACTGACGAAACCAAAGATGAATTCTACAACCAACTCCTTGTTATCATGAGCAATTTAGGGGATAAAAACATCAACCTGATTATGGGAGATTTCAATGCAAAGATTGGATCGGACAACCAAGGATATGAAAATGTGATGGGGGTTCATGGGCTGGGTGTGATGAATGACAATGGGGAGCGGTTTGTGAATGCCTGTGCAATAAACAACATTGTGATTGGGGGAAGCGTGTTCACACACAAAAGAATACATAAGGCGACATGGGTATCTCCTGACCAAGTCACTGAAAATCAGATAGACCACATCGGCATAAACAAAATGTTTAGAAGATCACTACAAGACGTGCGTGTGAAGAGAGGTGCTGACGTTGCGTCTGATCACCACCTAGTAACAGCCAGGCTAAAACTCAAGCTAAGAAGAAATGGAGTAGAACAAGAAAGACGAAAGGCAAGATATAATGTGGATTTCCTGAAGGATCCAAGCACAGCAGAAGAATATAAAGTCGCATTAGCTAATAGATTCAAAGTCCTGCAAGAGCTGTATGATGAAGATGAGGGAGTAGACATCAACAGCCAATGGAGTCACATCAAAGATGCAGTAAACACCACATGCGAAGAGATAATTGGAAGAAGGAAACCCCAACAGAAAGACTGGATTTCAGTAGAAACAATGAGGAAAATACAGACCAGAAGAGACAAGAAGGAAGCAGTCAACAGCAGCCGCACAAGGGCGGCAAAGGTAACAGCTCAGAAAGAGCACACAGCAGCAAATAGAGAGGTGAAGAAAAGTGTCAAAACAGACAAAAGGAACTTCGTGGAGGGACTTGCACAAGTAGCAGAAAAGGCAGCAGCTAGCAGGAACATGAAGCAACTTTACGATACAACAAGGAAGTTAGCTGGAAAGTTTAAGAAATCAGAGCGGCCAATCAGAGACAAAAATGGGAGTGTCCTGATGGGGGCAGACAAACAGTTTAACAGATGGGCAGAGCATTTTGAAGAGCTGCTCAACAGACCAGTACCGCAGAATCAACCAGAAATCCAACCAGCTGAGACAGATCTCCCAATAGACTGTAATAAACCCACTAGAGAAGAGATAAAAAAGGCAATCGCACATATGAAAAATGGGAAAGTAGCAGGCCCTGATGGTATCCCTGCAGAAGCACTGAAGGCAGATGTAAATACTTCAGTAGAAATGCTGTACAGTCTTTTCGAGGAGATCTGGGAAAAAGAAGAAATTCCAGCAGAATGGAAGGAAGGTTACCTTATCAAGATTCCCAAGAAAGGAGACCTGAGCCGCTGTGATAACTACAGAGGAATCACGTTGTTGTCAGTACCTGGGAAGATTCTAAACAGAATAATCCTAGAGAGAATGAAAGGCAAAGTGGACCCAACTTTGCGTGAACAGCAAGCAGGCTTCAGGCAGGACAGATCGTGTACTGACCAGATTGCAACACTGCGAATCGTAGTGGAACAATCCATTGAATGGAACTCATCCCTATACATCAACTTTGTTGATTACGAGAAAGCCTTTGACCGTGTGGACAGGGAGACACTCTGGAAAGTGCTAAGACACTATGGGGTGCCCAAGAAACTAGTCAACATGATCAAAAACTCCTATGAGGGAATGTCATGCAGAGTCTTTCATGAAGGTCAACTTACATAGAACTTTGAGGTTAGGACGGGGGTGAAACAGGGATGCTTACTGTCACCATTCCTCTTCATTCTAGTCATAGACTGGGTCATGAAAACAGCAACCAAGGAGAAACGAAATGGAATCCAGTGGACGATGCTGACCCAACTTGATGACCTGGACTTTGCGGATGACCTTGCACTCCTGTCTCACAGCCATAGGCAGATGCAGGACAAAACAACAGAACTGGCATTGATTTCAGAGTGGGTTGGGTTGAAAATCAACAAAAGGAAAACAAAGATCCTGAGAACAAATGCTACTTGCGAAACACCAATCATGCTTGAGGGAGAGACACTGGACGAGGTCAAAGACTTCAGATATCTAGGCAGCATAGTGGATACGCATGGAGGGACAGAGGCTGACGTAAAGAAAAGGATCAGCAAAGCAAGGGTAGCTTTCCACCTGTTGAGAAATGTGTGGAAGTCAAAGGTAATTGGAGAAACCACAAAAATACGCTTGTTTAACACAAATGTAAAGTCTGTGTTGCTGTACGGAGCGGAAACATGGCGAATAAACAAGACCACGCTGATAAGGATCCAGACATTTGTCAACCATTGCCTGAGAAGAATTCTCCGAATACACTGGATGGACAGGGTGAGCAACAAAGACCTCTGGGATAGAACACACCAAGCCCAAATAGAGATAGAGATCCTTAAGAGGAGATTTAACAAGATTTGCCATCCAAGCCAAAGGCCCAGATGGCAAGTGGACAAGGAAGCCATTGGCTTATCGAGAGTCCAACAATGTTCATCTACTTATAACCCGCCCTCCTGAGATATGTGTCAACCTTGTTTTTAAACATATTCACGCTGCTAGCAGTTACACAATCTGTAGACAATTTGTTCCATTCATTTATTGTCCTCTGTGAGAACGAGTGCTTCCTGATGTCCAATCTACATTGATCCTTTACTAATTTTACCTCTAGTTCTGCTATCCTTCTTGAGTGAGAAAAACATATTTCTATCAATATTTTCATACCCATTCAATATCTTAAAAACTTCAATCTGATCTCCTCTTAACCTCCTTGTCTCTAGAGTTGTTAAACCACATTCTTTCAGGCGTTCTTCATAACTAAGGTCTCTCAGTTCTGGAATCATTTTAGTTGCTCTCCTTTGTATGCGTTCAAGCGTATCTATATCCTTCTTACGATATGGTCTCCATGCTTGTATACAGTATTCTAAATGAGGTCTAACTATTGCCTTATAAAGAGGTATAATTAACTTTTTTCCCTTGTATGTTATGTTTCTTCTAATCAATCCAAGAATTTGATTACCCTTTGAAGCTGCAATACCACACTGCTCTGAAACTTTCATATCAGCGCTTATTGTAACTCCTAAGTCCTTTTCTTTTACAGTAGTACCCAGAACAGTATCTCCCATTTTATAGTTTACATTCAAGTTCCCATGTCCTGTATGTAGGCATTTACATTTCCCAAAATTGAACAACATCTGCCATTTCTCAGACCATTTCATTAATCTGTCTAGATCGTTTTGTAAATGTTGTTTATCACCATCAGTATTAACCTTTCTAAACAGTTTTGTGTCATCCGCAAATTTCAGTACGTTACTTGTTATACTGTCGTCCAAGTCATTGATATAAATTAAGAATAATATAGGTCCTAATACTGTTCCTTGAGGTACCCCACTCAAAACCGATTTCCAATTTGAAACTTCTCCATCTACTACAACTCGTTGTCTTCTGTCAGTCAGCCATTGTTCTATCCAGTCAGTTATGCTATCCCCGATACCATGGGCTTTTAATTTAAGTAGTAATCTTTGATGTGGCACTTTGTCAAAAGCTTTAGATGGGGATGGCTCGGCCACACCTTGAGAAAGCCAAGCACAAACATAACCAGACAGGTCCTGACATGGAACCCCCAAGGCAAGAGAAAGAGGGGGAGACCAAAAAACACCTGGCGGCGTGACCTCGAGGCAGACATCAAGCAAACAGGGAATGGCTGGCAACAACTGGAGAGGATTGCCCAAGACAGGAGGCGCTGGAGAAATGTTGTGGATGGCCTATGCTCCAGGAGGAGTTAAGGGCCTAAGTAAGTAAAGTAAGTAACATACACCTTTGGAAGTCATAACTAATTCATCTTAAAACAGTACGTTCTTATAAAGGGCACTATTTCCAGTCCTTCGGACTGCTAAAAAGCGCCTTACACTTCACTCCCGGCAGACCTGTTCATTCAAACATGTTCCTGTTCATCTTAGTAAACCGATGCAAAAGTTGCATTGTATCTTATGCTGGTAGTCCATACATATTGTGTCTGAATTCAATTTTTATTACAGTAGTTGTTTAATTAAGTAGGAAATAAGAAATAAAATATATAAAAAACAGACAAGCTAAAGATTGTGTTATTGCAACTGCATGGTTCATTTTAATTTAATCCTTCCATTGTTATCTCTATGGTGGGTGCCAATTTATCTAGTAGATACGTTTAGTATCAGGAATTTTAGTAAATATGCTTAGAATCAATAATTCTTATAAACATATTACGTTATTCAACCAATTAAAGTACGTAATAGTTCTCTAAAAGACAAAGTCACCAACTAAAACAAATTGAATTTAGGCATAATGAATTATTTAGGAATAATGTCTCTAAACAAATATATTAAAATCCAAATAAAAATCTGATTTGGAGAAAATGTATATTGACACATCATTGAAAAGTCACAGGATATGATAATTCAGAAGCCATTTTGACAAAACATTGCTTTTTTTTATTTATATATTATGTTGAAATATAAACCAAATTAGCGATTGCTACCAAACAAATGCCGGAACCACATGCTGGGCTGAGGTGTGTCTGCTGATGTTTTAATATACCAACCATGTAATTGAGTTGTTTGATGTCACTGAGAGCGGTTGCCAAAACTTCCACCTCCATGATATTGCCAACCTGCAAAAATATAACCAATAATAGTAACTTTTGTTTGCATAACGCCATATCTCCAGAATATAAATCCTGTTCAGAGGCATTCAAATACAACAAGTGTTAAAAATTAATAAATGGCTGATAGATGTAATACTTCATCACGATTCAAAGATCACGGAAACCTACTGTGCGTAAGTTGCATTTGGCAGATTATTGTTTCCTGGTAATGAGAGAAACAGCTACAAATCACTGGAATCAATGAACCAAGTTGACAGATCTTGAGTAGTTTCTTTGACGAAGACCAGACAGATTTGTAAGAGGTACTGACAACAACTGAGACATTAGAAGGAAGACAACAACCAACGTGCTGACTTGCTAAGGATTGGTTGACCATCTCTATTGGTTGTGGGGAGCGGTGGTCTAATGGTTAGAACACCTGCCTGTCAAATAAGAGGACGGTAGTTCGATTCCACCTCCACTGTTTCGAAGCTTGGGCAGTTTCGTTCACCCCACTTTGCCTGTGTCTTTCGGAAGAGACAGTAAAAGCTGTTGGTCCCTTCTATCTGGTGTCTATGCCAGGGGAAGTAAAAGATCCCACGCAGGGAAATGAAAAAAAATGGACTCACTAACTATACAAAAGGACACTCTTAAATAAACCTTCAGTGTAATATCCTAGGACTTTGCCGAGTAATTATCAAGATCCAGATCCAGAGGTTGACCATCTCTACTGGTTGGCCACTTGAACATAATACAAGACAAACAATTACTGTTGCACAAAAAATTACCATGTATTCATCGAGCCTTGGTCTTGCTAGCAGGTAGCTTCTTGTTGGTGAGTTGTATGGCTTCAGGTTCAGTTGCGTGTTCGGGTCAACATCTGCCCTATGACCTGTTGGCCAGGCCTGTAAAATATCATTGAAACCATTGAGCAACATTTCATGAATAGGTACAGATTGCAAAAGGAATTATCACTGTATTTATCATGGAGCAAAGCCAATAATTTCTCGAAAAATACCTATGCTTGGTAAAAGTAAAAAAATCTATAACTTAGTTAACTCTAGACCAGGTCGCTTGTTTCTACAAAATGTAATTTCACTAAAGAAAGGCATGTTCTTATATAGCATAGTATCAAGTACTTGGGACTGTTCAAAGAGCTTTACACTTGACCCCCTGGGAGACGTGTTCATTCCAATGCCATCTCGACTTCTCTGGGAAGCATTCAGCCATGTTTTAATTACTGTGCAAAGACTATTCATTCAGATATCCACCTCTGTCTGTAGCCAGGTACTCATTTATACCGCTGAGTGAAATGTGGCAATGTGGGATGAACGAAATTGCCAAAGCTTTGAAACAGCAGCAAGAGGATTCGAACCCGGGTTCTCTCGATTGAGAGCCTGACGTTCTAACTGCTACACTACAGCGCCTCACTAGACAGTTTCTTGTACATATGTAATAAATTAATATTATGTATCACACTGACAGATGATGTGTACTGGCCAAAATTCTCACATTTCAATCCACATGGAAATTCATCCTAGACAACAACAATTACCTATTTTACTAGGTCAGAAATCACAGTCAGTTGCTTCAAAATGGTGGCCCCCATTTATTCACAAAAGTGCTACAGATGAACAAAGATCAACATACCTTGACCACCAAAGTAACCGCATCTGATGGAATGTCCAGAGTGAACATCGCCCGGCCTTGGTCATCTGTAATGGCCTGGTTCTCGTGTGCAGACAATGTCACTTGTCCACTGCCGCTTCTGGTGGCCACAGCATTGATGGTCAGAGGGAGATATGTGGATGGTAGACCGCTGGCAGAGGTCAAGGTCACCTAAGGCCAGACAATTTAGGTCAAGGTCACCCATGATCAGATAATTTACACAAACCTTACAGAGTAGTCAGTGCCCATGCAAGCTGAAACAGAAACTATTGGTGAATCAATCTTTGTGAGATTAACATATTAACAGCTTTCAAATATCTTTCAGCATTTATTAATTTCATGGCAAGTTTTATTTTCAATGTTATTCCATGTCTTTAATCAATTTCAATTTCATTTAATACGCAAGCGTGAAGTAATAGACAAATTTGACCCTGATGGAAAAATGCTATATTATATTCTGTCGTGGCTGCCAAATTGGAAAAATTAGTCCATTTGTATTTGTTTTTGTGCAACAGAAATTTTAAATATGAAACATTTTGACAACTTACAACAAATTACCACCAGCACTTCAGCGAACCATTCCATTACCTTGACAACATAAGGCAAGCCAGGCTTGAAGTGCTCGGACGAGCATTCAAAGCTGACTTTGTGTTTCTTAATGGCAAACACAGCAGCGCGGTCGATGCGAGACTCCTTCTTGCCTGTTGCAGTCTCTGTAACCGTGGCCTCAATGTGGAGATGGGCACCCTCCAGGGCGGGGAACGCGAACTCGTTCCCCAGCCCTCGCAAGTGCGTACCAGGGTTAAGGGTAAATGTCACGCCACCGTTATTCAGCTGTAGCCACCATTCCATATGAAACATATACATAACTGATGACCCATGAAATGATGCTATTTCATGTTTTCACATGTACTGTGTTTGCTGCACAAAACTGTATATTTTGAAAAGGAAGCTTGAATGAAAGAAGTCTTCATTTTCTTTTGACTCCTAGGTCTGGTCGTGATTTTTTTTTTTTAAATTCACCCCTTTCTATGAACAATCGAGTTACCCTTTTTATATATTAATTATGTACAACTGTCAGTATTACATTGCAATTTCAAGAGATATTGATTGGCAGCACCAAGTACCAAGGCATTGATGGATATTTGTGTGATAAAAATTTTTAATATTGTTATTGTGACAGTCACTTACAAACTACCAAGTTAATGCCATCCAGAAGATGGTCAGTTTTACAAGTTTTAAAAATGTGTGTTGTGATCTGTGTTGAACACCAAAGTTTCTAACACTGACCCTGAGGTTTGCCTTTTTGGCAAATATGAGACACGGAGAGTCCTTCTTGATTACACCAAACTTCATATAGACTGTTCCTTTCACTGGTTTCCCGTAAACATGTCTGCATCAGAGATAATGAACACATATAGAGACACGGTGAACACTTAGGGTTAACAGAACATTTGTTGGCTTCATACTCAAGGAAGGTAGAATTAGAAGTCATAAAGCATGCAGTATTAGTGAAACAACAGTGCATTTATTGTCTTCATACTCAAGGAAGGTAGAACTAGAAGTCATAAAGCATGCAGTATTAGTGAAACAACAGTGCATTTATTGTCTTCATATTCAAGGAAGGTAGAACTAGAAGTCATAAAGCATGCAGTATTAGTGAAACAACAGTGCATTTATTGTCTTCATACTCAAGGAAGGTATAAGAACTAGAAGCCATAAAGCATGCAGTATTAGTGAAACAACAGTGCATTTATTGTCTTCATACTCAAGGAAGGTATAAGAACTAGAAGTCATAAAGCATGCAGTATTAGTGAAACAACAGTGCATTTATTGTCTTCTTACTAAAGATTTAACAAGATTTGCCATCCAAGGCAAAGGCCCAGATGGCATGTGGACAAGAAAGCCATTGGCTTATCGAGAGTCAAACAATATTCATCTACGTGTAACCCGCCCTCCTGAGATGTGTCAACCTTGTTTTTAAACATTCACACTGCTAGCAGTTACACAATCCGTAGACAATCTGTTCCACTCATTTATTGTCCTCTGTGAGAACGAGTATTTCCTGATATCCAATCTACACTAATCCTTTACTAATTTTACCTCTAGTTCTACTATCTTTCTTGAGTGAGAAAAACATATTTCTCTCAATATTTTCATACCCATTCAATATCTTAAAACTTCAATCTGATCTCCTCTTAACCTCCTTGTCTCTAGAGTTGTTAAACCACATTCCTTCAGACATTCTTCATAACCGAGATCTCTGTTCTGGAATAATTTTAGTTGCTCTCCTCTGTATGCATTCAAGCATATCTATATCCTTCTTATGATATAATATATAATAATAATAATTATATAATATATAATTAGCTTTTTTCCTTGCATGTTATGTTTCTCTTAATCAACCCAAAAAATGTATTACCCTTTGAAGCTGCAATACCACACTGCTCTGAAACTCTCATATCAGCACTTATTGTTATTCGTAACTCCTTTTCTTTTACTGTAGTACCAAGAACAGTATCTCCCATATTATTGTTTATGTTCAAGTTTCCGTGTCCAGTATATAGGCATTTACATTTTCCCAAAATTTAATAACATCTGCCATTTAAAAAAAAAAAATTTCTAGATCGTTTTGTAAATGTTGTTTATCACCATCAGTGTTAACCTTTCTAAACACTTTTGTGTCATCCACAAATTTTCAGTACGTTGCTTGTTATATTGTCGTCTAAGTCACTGATATATATATTAAGAATAATAATGGTCCTAATACTGATCCTTGTGGTACCCCACTCAGAACTGATTTTCCAGTTTGAAACCTCTCCATCTACTACAACACGTTGTCTTCTGTCAGTCAGCCATTGTTCTATCCAGTCAATTATGTCATTCCCGATAACATGGGCTTTTAATTTAAGTAGTAATCTTTGATGTAGCACTTTGTCAAAAGCTTTCTGAAAATCTAAATAGATAATATCTACTGGTGATCCCTCGTCTATCCACTTAGTGATTTCTTCCAAAAAACAACATATTTGTTAAGCATGACCTCACTTTTAGGAATCCGTGTTGGGATTAATTTAATAATTTATGCCTAACAAGGAAGTCCACCATATGATCTTTAATTAACTTTTCTAATAATTTACAAATCACTGATGTTAAACTCACTGGTCTGTAATTCTCTGACTTATTTCTCGAACACTTTTTAAATAATGGTATGATGTTTGCTTCTTTCCATTCAAAAGGAACAACTCCCTATTCTAATGGCAATTTGAACAATCTTGCTAGTGGTATATTGATTTGTTCTACTGTTTCCATTAGTAGTTTTGGGAGAATTCCATCCATTCCCAGTGATTTATTATCCTTCATTGCCTTTATTTTCTTAGCTACCATTTCTGGAGTTACAATTAACTGCCCTAACTAGTAAAATTTTGCCTCCTAAAATTTAGCATCTGGAACTGGTAATGAACTAATATCCTTTCTGGTAAACACTGAACTGAAGTAACCATTTAGGTCTTCCGCCACTAAAAGCCCTTGTGATATTATATTTCCAGCAGTCTTCTAGAGGTCCGACCTTGTCTCGTACATTTTGTTTATTCCTGACATAATCATGAAAAATCTTTTTGTCATTTTTTATGCTACATGCTAGTTTTTGCTCATAGCTTCTTTTAGATTGTCTAATTTCAGTCATAGCTCATTAGTCATAGTGCCTTTTTGTCATTTGCATACTCTTCATACTTTCTGGTATGCCTATAAACCCTCCATATAGTTTCCTTGAACACTATTTTTCTAATAGCTTCTTTTGACAAGTGTTTCTTTCTAGACCATTTTCCTTGTTTTTTCAAGGGAACAAATTTATCTATGATACTCTCAATTTCATATTTTAGAATGTTCCAACATTCAATTGCGGTCTTATTCATCAGCATGTTATTCCAATCTAGCGTTGCTAAGTATTTTCTCATATCTTTATAGTTACCTTTGTGGAAGTTCCTCCTGTATGTTTTTTTATTTTTACTTTCTGATTTTACTTTGATGTCAAAATGTATTTGATTATGATCACTGTTACCCAATGGTTCATGCATTTTTACATTGTCCACCAATTCTTTGTGATGATAAAACTATATCAAACACATTTTCTCCCCTTGTTGGTTCTAGCATGTGTAAGGAAGCTATCCTGAATTAAAAATAGAAATTGTTGGTCCTCACATCTTGTACTCTCTAGAGATTTCCATTGTACATGTCTATGGTTAAAATCTCCCATTATGATACACTCCCCTTTACTCACTTCCTTTATATCATTTTGTATTTTTGTGTTATCCTCTTCATTTATGTTTGGACTTCGGTAAACTAATCCAATAGTTAATGTTGAATTTCCTGAAACTATCTTGCATCAAACAGCTTCATTGCAATCTGCTTCCCTTTACGATTTTATTTTCATAAGCCTGAATAGATTCCTTAACATATAAAACAACTCCCCCTCCCCTTCTTCCTATTCGATCTCTCCTAAACATTACGTATCCTGTCAGTCCTAATTCAGCATCTGATATGTCTTCGTTGGCCCACGATTCGGTTATACCAATTATGTGAGGGTCAATATCTTCTACAATAACTTTCAATTCGTTTTTCTTATTTACTATGCTCCTCGCATTTAAACACAAGCATTTATAACCAGCTTCAGATATGTTTTCCGGACATTTTGGTACTGGTTTGTGTGTACTAGTGGCCTCTTGTCCTGCTTGAAGCACCTCTAAGTAACCCCCTGCGCTTCTAGTTGAAACAGTGCTTACTACCAAAAATATTTGTTATGCTACCCATGCCACTATTTACTGCTGCTGAGAGCTCAAGGAAGGTAGAACTAGCAGTCACAAAGCATGCAGTATTAGTGAAACAACAGTGCAAGTTGAATGAAAGAAAGTATCAATTCTCACAGAGGATGGTAAATGAATGAAAATAGTCTCAATATATTGTGTGTCAACATATTAAACAAAACAAAACATAAAAATTACAGATACCTGATATGGGTGGACTACACATAGATAGACATTGTTGGACTCAATAATGACTTCCTTGTCTACTTGCTATCTGGAGCTTAAGTGTTGCTTTGGGTACAACCTTGTTAATACTTGGCTAAAATAAAGGTAAAGCTAATTAAAAAAAATCATTTGTGGAGTTATAATAATTTAACTATTCTGACATTTTGTGATGTTTCTTAATCCCAATGCAGGCAGCAACATTAATTCAACAAAGCCATTCTCAAAGAAACCAATTATAAAATATTTCCTTCACATTGTGTCTGCTATATTTGTTTTAACTAGAACAATGATCATGCATATTAGTGTCACAATAAAATCACTTTGCAATTAAGACATTATTAGTTCATTAATGACAACTCTTTCTGTCTGTTATCCATCAACAGTTACCTATACCTGATACTTGCCTGGCAGTTACATTGCCTGTTACAGTAGCACCCCGGTAAATGTATTTTGGTGGTCCTATTGTAACTGCAAATGTTGGCAGAACTGGAGAAAAAAGATATACTATAATTATTACTGGACCCGATCAAAAACAATTTAATAGTTTGCTCGATAATTTCACCAAAACACTAAAGGTAAGGCAAGGCACTAAATAGTTTTGATTTTTCATGAAATTAGTCTCAAACTAGGTAAGTGAAAAAATCGAAGCGAAGTGGGACCTTTAATTGGAGAGAAGAAATTCAAATATGTATTTGTCATAGACAACTGTCCAAGGTTACAGTAGCAAGTTTGTGCAGCTGATGTTGTGTAATGATCATATGTAGTTTTACTCACCATATTCCTTGACAAGGAACTTTGCTGTGACATTTTGTGAATTCTAAACAAAACACAATAAATTGAAAATACAATAAATGTATCAATAACTATGACAATATCGTGCAGACGGCTCAAATATCAAAATCATGCCTGAATTTCATCCATCCATACAGTATTTCATGTGCACACATTACAGTAGTAGCACAAACATATAACTCTATTTTAAATTTATTGTACATTCCTATGGTTATGTCAACAATTGCATGAAACGTGATTCAACTGTATGCGCTGCAATAGGAATATAAAATATAGGAATATTGCAATTTGATATGTCCATAATATATAAAGCATAATATGTTTAACTGCCATAATTTTTTTTTTATTTATTATTTTATGTAAATTATTAAGTAAAAAACAACACATTTTAGCTGAATTTCAACAATATCCAATATCTAACATACAACGAGTAATGTCACTTCAGTAAAACTTGGCTAAAATGTTCATTTATTATTTATCTGTATAAAAAGGCAAAACAAGTTGGGGATCCCGAAATTTTTTTTTAAATATCCAACATAGTACAGCTACATCACCAGCAAAAAACGGTTCGCTGGTCATAATCAGTCATGACACAAGATTTATTTACTAATCAATATTGCAGTTTGATATGTTAATGTTATATAAAGCATAATATGTCAGATATATGCATAAAACAATTATAAAATTTATTATTTCGTGTAATTTATTAAGTCATGGAAAAAACCTCAATTTTTTTTGAATATTTATTCAATATTTGACCCAAAAGGAGTAATGTAGCTTCAGTAAAACTTGGCAGAAATGTTCATTTATTATTTATCTCTATAAAAAGGCAAACATAATAACAGCTACGTCAGCAGCAAAAATAGCAAAATTGTTATTAATACCAATATTTGACCACAATGATTAATGAATGACATTTCGGTAAAGTTGGCCAAAATGTTTCTCTATAAACAATGAAAAACTCTTCAAGTCCCAGGCAAAAATTGAGGTAAAATGTTCATTTATTATTCATCATTACACACATAGAAAAAATCATGAAGTGCTGTAAAAAAAATTAGGTTTTGCTATCTTGAAATCACACTCCAAGAAAAAAATTTCTTTTACAATTCCAGAACAGTTATGCCACTTATCCACGAGAGGTGCCACATGTATAACGTTTAATTTATAATGGTTTTGGTTCTTTTTAACGTTCTTTTACCAGTAAATGTATCATTTGTGTTTACTGTTGGGCTGTTGGCATTGTGGACATAGTTGATTCATTCGTTGTCGTAACAATGATGCGCAGACCTATGTGCAGATAGCTTGATTTCTAGGTAGTCAGCCACCTTAACTGTTGTTTTGTAACACTGAATTAACAGCTAGGTTGAAGCCTCTGGATCTACCTGGACTCCATAGGCAGCTACCAACGACCACTTTCCCTGCACACCAAAGGAGGACGGAAATGTGAAATTCTTTTCAAGAAATCCATCAGCTGAATGCAGATCACTTGATCTCTCCACGATGATCCCATCAGGATTCTGAAATTAGTCAGATTGACAGTTGGAACTGTAGCACAGGGGAGCAGTTTTGACTGTGCAACAAGTATGAGTATCAATGAAGTTGAACTTAAAAAAAAAATACTTAAAATAATCGGTCCATAACCATCCACACAAACATTTCCACCATCATGAATATCACACAAAGGAAGATAAATAAATGAAAAAACATCTACAACAAATCCATGTTTTATTTTCAAACAAACTTATTTTGAAACGTGTAAATTAATTTGATTATAAATATCTTATATATATATATATATATATGCATATATATATATATGCATGCATGCATGCATACATACATACATACATATGTAAGACGCAGTTACCAGAAAGTCCAGCCTCACAGGGACATCAGCTGGTCTCAAGTGACGGTCCATTGTGAAGATTCTAGTGCAAACTAGAAAGAAACCATTCATCTGAGTCGAAGCACCAGATGCTATATTTATCAGCTAGTAAACACTGAATATGACAATGATGACATGAAACACTATAAACTTGACATCAACTGTGGCAATTATGACAATTTACATGGGAGCCACAACATGACACGAACCACAAGTTTGACATCAAACATAATACTAAAAACAACATCATCAATAACACGAAGCATAGCAATATATACATGACGCACAAACCAGACAGTAAAGATGACATTCATGGTACACCTATAATATCAAACTGAATACAACAACATTTATATCATTTAGAGTTAGAGAACAATAGCAAAACACAAAACCATGAAATTAACAAGAACCCAATAAACAATGACAACAACCAGGGACAGATCCACTTGGCTGTTCTGTCTTGTGTCAAACACAACACAACAACCAACACAATGGGATAATAGTGATACTGTATGTAATTGTAATACACATTTTTGTCTGTAATAGTAATACAGGAACTTTTTTAAAAGTTATTCAAACTGCTAGTAATTGTAAACAATGTACAGACAATGGCTGAGCCGTTGTTCAAACAACATGAAAAGACCAGTAGGTTGATCATTCTATGGTTTCAGAAATACCTGCTCAATGAAACAGTGCAGGAGTAGCAAGCCATTTACTTAATTGTTGGGATGCTCCATTGGGGTGGCTATGGCTTCACACATTCCTAGCACACACTAAGGGCATGGTTTCAGATAAGTGCAGGCAGACAACAAATGTTATCTTAGAGCAGGAGCTGCAACCTGTATTGAATTCAAAGTAAGCTCATCACACCTCACCATAGCTTGATTTGAGCTGAACTTCTGAGCTCTTTTATCCAATTGCCACATGGTAACATTGCCAAGCAGACCATTTATTCAAATTTAGACAAATGTTCTCACCTCAGATCTTCAAATGGTGTACAAATGTATGTTTAGCTGCTACAAAAACTTTGAGTTCATATACAATTCTAAGGTTGGACTGAGCATCACATTGGAAATAAAACCGGATTGCACCAGCACAAGAAAATTAGGTTCAATTCATTTTCTTTCAATTCCAATTCAACTTACTAAAAATCTTTCATTTCAAATTCTGCTTGGTGAAAATCTTTCAATTCAAATTCAGGAATTGAATTGAATTCACCCCAGCCCTGGTCTAGGAGTGTAGATTGGACCAACCACATCTGTCTGTAGACTGGGGGTGTAAATGGGACCACCCGCCGGTCTATATGGGGGTGTAGAGTGGACCACACAACTGTCTGCCTGTCTGTGTAGTGTGGATCACCCATCTGTCTGTCTAAGGGTGTAGACTGGGGGTGTAGATGGGACCACCCACCTGTCTGTCTGTGTAGACTGGACCACCCACTTGTCTGTCTGGGAGTGTAGACTGGAACATCCACACATCTGTCTGGGGTGAAGATGGGACCACCCACCTGTCTGTCTGTCTGGGGTGTAGATTGGACCACCCATCTGTCTCTATGGAGGTGTAGATTGGACCACCCATGCACATGCCTGTCTGGGAGTGTAGATTGGACCACCCACCTGTCTGTCTGGGGGTGTAGATTGGCTTGTCCGTCTGCAGAAATACACTGTGTGTCCACACGCTTACACGCACCAATGTCTTCTTCTGCACTGTCTGCCCACCCACTGTGCACTTAGCCACCAGATTGACATACTCCTCGGACGCTGTGCCCCACAGCAGGTCTGCTCTGGTCACTCTGACCTTTGCCAGGGTCGGCTGGCCTGCAATCCAACAAGTATGAGACTTTCTATGCACCGTTGAAGGCTTGGCTATGAAAGAGAAGATACTACTACCAGCTTATATATAGTTTTCCATAAGGCCTAGGGATGGCTCCTGCTAAGTACTGAATCATTGTTACTTCAATATATACAATTGCAAACATTTTGAGTCTTAATTCAGTAGACTTTTTTCTTAACATTATATATTAAGTTAACAACTTCTTATTGTTAGTCTTCCTTAAAATTGTGCATTTTCAGAATATTTTAACCCCTGCATCATTTTGCAATTTGAAACTGACTCCAGAATTACTCATTTATTGAGAAACTACAAGACAGTAGCAATACGTTTTAAATACTGGGTTATAAATTTGATCCAAGCTAACATGAAATTCGATCAGGTTGTCCTAGTTACGTTAACTGAACATTCACCAGATGTCAGATACATGTCCGTCTGGTGGCATTGTTGCTGGTTCTTTCAACAAATCCATGTAAACATTTCAAATAACATCAACATCATGGTATCAGGGTTCATGGAAGGACACCGTTTTTTTCTGTGAAGAAATGTTAGTCCTGCGGGACACTTAGACTCATTTACTTGTAATTAACTTACAGCAGCAATGCAAATGGTTTTATGAAATGCAAAGATAGGTACGTAGGATTAGGAATGGGTCTAATAGCCAGACCACTTAGACTCCGTTTAACGGAATCACGTAGTTCACCATATTCACCCATTGTTGTATGAATCTGTTGTGATTTTCTGTTTTATGATGAACACGTAATATATATTATGTGATAGCCACGAGCTATATCCTGTAATGGCAGCAGGAATAGAATAATTTTTTTTCAAACAAAAACCCATATACATACACATATGCATTAAGAGTATAAATAAGTTAAAAGTATTAAAAATAATGATAACTGAGTATATGTAAAATGGATGTAAAGTTGCCATTGTACAAAAAAATCCATACATGTATACATAAAAATGTGCATTAAAATATAAATAAGTTATAAAAAAAATAATTGAGTATAATTACCGGTATATAAATGGAATATACAATCACCATTGTACAGAAAATATATACTCATAAGCATAAAAATAAGTTATAAAATATACTTTTTTTTTCTTTTTAAAATGTAGTTAGTTTTTAATTTAATTTCAATGCATGAAAAGTGGAATTTATTGACAATTTAGATGGTGAAATGTGTGACAATGGATTGACTTTGCCATGTGTGAGATTAACTTCTGGAAGTTCAGCGGAAGTTTAGCGCCAAGCAACCAATTTCCTGGTGATGACGACATGAACAACTTTGAAATTGCAAAATGGATCGGGTTATAAATATACTCTCTTACTGTATAAAAATGGAATTTACTGGCAATCTATGCCATGTGTGAGATCAAATTCTGGAAGATCAGTGCCAGTCATCCTATTTGGTGGTGATGATGATGATGTGAACAACTTCAAATTGATGACGTATTATAATTTTTGAACTGATGTTTATATAAATAAATGCCACAAGTCCTTTTTGTAATTATCTTAGAGATCTAGTGTTTGATGTAAGATATAGATATTTTATTTGTCTTGAACTTCTGTACTCACATTTTATATTTTTCCCCAATAAAAAATTATGAAAAACATGTTGACTTGTGAGAGCATGTTTTGTTTGTGCAATTCTATTTACATAAAAAATGTCAAACATTAAAAATGTTTTTATTAGGTAAGTTAAGGTGTTTTGAATTATACATTCAGAAAGGCATGTAACCTAGCTTTCTTTTAGTACGATATAAACCATTTAATTTAGTTAGAACAATATAAATTTACGCAACATAGGACAGGATTTTGTCAGGAACCCGAGTAGCAAATTTTACCGACTGTTCAGGATAGAAATTGTTAATTGAAACACTTTATTACAGCAGGAATAAGGAATGATTCCATCTCAGCCAATATAATTCATTCTACTAAGCGGCTGATTCTGTTATCCGTGGTTCTGTTAAACGTAGTACACTGTGCAGTGAAACCTCATTAGTCCATTCTTTGATATTTAATTTTATCTAGTAATCCACACTTAATTTTTTTATGAATTTGCAATGTTTAAATTTACATTAAATAATTTGCAATAATATTACAATTATTAATTTTACATTAACTAATTGGCATTAATATTACATTAATTTTATATTAACTAATTTGCAATAATATTACATTGATTAATTTGCAACACAGATATATTGCGAGTATTTGCAACACAGTGGACTCATAGAATCATGTCGCGCCAGAACAATTTGATTCTATGTTAAGCAGCTGATTAACTTAATGGGGCATTTTAATACAACAGTAATAGGGTTATTTTCATCTTACTAAGTGGCTGATTCTATTATCAAATGATTTCAAAATATCAAAGGATGAGAATGAACTTTCTTCGAATATATATATTATATATATATATATATATATATATATATATATATATATATAATTTGAAGAAAGTTCATTCTCATCCTTTGATATTTTGAAATCATTTGATAATAGAATCAGCCACTTAGTAAGATGAAAATAACCCCATTACTGTTGTATTAAAATGCCCCATTTATATATATATATATATATATATATATATATATATATATATATATATATATATATATATATATATATATATATATATATATATACACATACATATATATATTTATGCAACCAACAACGCAAGCCAGGTGTAAGGATATGAAAAGGCCAAATAAATGACGTTTATTAAGAGTATGCCTAATGGCATATTATTCCGATTAAAAGCATGAAGTGTGGACCCTGTAACATGCGCCAAGCATGTGGCTGAGCCTCATACAAAGCCGCCTGGACACAATGCTCCCAGAGCCCACACTTCGACATAGCAATACAGTACATGTAGTAATATTCCTACAACACAATACAATTCCTGGCATCATCACCAGCACATTCAAACATTACCCAATACCGACAATACTCGACACAACCTATTTGCATATACTGCATTACTGGACTACACTACTTGCTAAGATTCCTACTCTATATATTTTTGTAACCTAAAAGGTGGGGCCATAACGCCACCGTTCACCGAAAACTGTGAACACCCCCACACTCTAGTCTGATATGTATTGTTCTTACCTAATTGTGTACGAACATTGACCCTTGAGAAGATACTAGTATCAACAGGTTCGTTTGTGAGGTACAGCTCCACTGTGGCAGTCGGTGCATTGAAGACGGTCACTGATACAGTCTCCTCGTGGTCCATGTAAAATACGTCTGGGGCCACGATGAATAATGTGAAACTACACCACAGAAGGAAAAAGAAAACCCCTTACACAGCTGACTTTTAAGGATTTATAAGGATTTATTTTGAAACATGAAATTCATTAGTCACTTTTTACACAGTGACTTAACTCTATGGGGAGAGAAAGAAATAGCTGTAAATGATTTTGCACATGTATGTGGTAAACAAATATTGTCAACTTAATCATAATGGCTCAAATTTTACACACATTTTGTAAATATTAATATAGGTGAACATCTTAATAAATTAATATAGATTTATGCTGTGACTTAATATTACCTAAATGTACAATTAACCAAGGTTCAAGTCTGCTATAAAAATGAGTGACATTAAACTGCACATAATACACTTACAAGTGTTTGTCCAAGGATGCAACAGTACCATCCTGAGACAAATAAACTGTGATTGACAGCCCAAAGCCAAAGGCATCTCTAATGTCGACAGGGGATTTGTGTCCAGGCCAAGAGGAAACATCCTCTTGGACAAGTACTACTCTCCCCCAGCACATACCCTACACAATGTATGGAAATGCGCTGAATCATTTGTACTTCGTCCCACTTGATGTCTTGGTTGACCAACACACAAGCAAAAATACCATGCACCTCTCCCACATGGCTCGCTGAGCCTAGTTCCCAAAATCAGTGAATGTTCTGATGTGATTTGTGTGAGAAAATGTGACTGCTGCAGACACTCACTTATTCCGGCAACCAACATCAGAGAGCCATTCAAGGAAATGCCTGGCATTACCGGTCTGACCAGACAATGGTTCACAGCTAGCCTAAATTTAAGTGCTCATATGTAGGCCACTCTTCTGGACAATCGTAATAGCATTGGTATCCACGTTTCATTAGGTCTTATGTACAGCATCCCATCAGTTTTACAATGGGAAGAAGCAGACTATTTGACATCACACTTGGATTGGTCCATGCACAAGTCCACTGCAAGCCAAGTCTACACTGACTAAACAAGTACACAGCTCCTTCGACTTGATGTTGTATATTTATTGTTATGTCGAGATGTTTTCAAGTGGTAGGGGAAACTGGGACTAGAAACATCTTTCATAAAGTAATAAAACAACAATATTTTAAAATTTGTTTTATTAATTGCAACAAATTAGATGCATACGTTAGCGCACATATCTCTGCCATATGCAAAGCTACTACTAAGACTAAGTCTAAGACTAAGTGAATTTGTATGTCTAAGCATTCTTTTATCTTGAACGTATGCATGAAAATGATGACATTTTATTAATCTAGGTTAAATATATCCCATATGAACGTATGCATGAAAACGATGACATTTGATTAATCTAGGTTAAATATATCCCAGCAGTTACTAGTCTATGACTAAGTCTAGAAGACATTCTCCACATACTGATTTTTTTATTTTCAACTACCACCGGTAACCCCTACAACTAGTAGTAGTATACTGGTCGGTGTAGTTTTCGACCTACTTAACAGAATATGCCATTTAAATATATATCGATCTCTTACACAATTATGTTTCTTCAGATTGTTTTTTAAACGGCATATTCTATTAAGTAGATCTACACCGACCAATATTATATGTGACGACTCGTAAGCCAGCGCGGCGGTTCCCAACTTGGGCCCGCGCCACTTCTACGATTACTGTAGTCAAAGAGTGATGAACTTTGGGCAGCGATGACGGACGATGTGGTATTTACCCACTTACCTGCTCTGAGACAGTGGGAACGAAATTCGCGGGAGTAAGGACGCAGTGATCAGCCACGGAAAAACGACCGCCATCCCGGGAGCCATAGCGCCGTCTGCCCACACATGAGTGTGCGTCAAACTTCGAAAAACGGGAATCAAGTCGAGGACAACCGAAAACAAACGACGTTTTTTGTTGCGGGTATCTTCGATAAACGCTAGGGTGGCGGGAATGTTTTCTGTCAAGACAGGTCTGCGCACCAGTCGGCGATGTTTCGATCGCGCCAAGTAACGCTGGTTCTATTCCGTTCTATTCCTGTTCAAAAACTCGAAAACATCCGGGTGGAAATCTGAGCCTTCAGTTCAGATAAACACTGTGCATTGAGATTATCGCGTATCCGGGTTCTGAAGTTACCCTTCCTCCTTCCACTAATTCATCATCTTGTTTCCTAGTCCGAGAGACAGGTGTTACCAGAAAATTCCGAGGTCCTAGCCCGGGAAAGCGGGGTTGTTTCAAAGGCAAAGCCGGAGCATTTATTATTTGAGCAGCGTACAAAATACATGATTGACACCCATGAAGGGTTCGACGAATCCACGTTATAGCCATATTATAGGCTGTGTGTGTGCGTGTGCGTGTGCGTGTGCGTGTGCGTGTGCGTGTGCGTGTGCGTGTGCGTGTGCGTGTGCGTGTGCGTGTGCGTGTGCGTGTGCGTGTGCGTGTGCGTGTGCGTCTGTGCGTCTGTGCGTGTGCGTGTGTGTATCAGGGGCGGATCTAGGCTTGTTGGTGGGGGGGGGGGGGGGTCAGTCAGTCGTAGTCATAATTATGGCATTCTACTTTTTTACGAACCGGCCCGGGGGGACACATATATGTGTTCTACTTACATAAGGGTTAATATAAGCCGGCTGCTAATACTTCAGTCTTTACACTAGTTCCGATGTATGTCTATATAATTTATACGTGTTCCTTTGCCGTAATATTTGCCACGAACACGGGGGTCTAAAAGCCCCCCTCTATGGCCTAGGGGGTCTTGATAGATCCGCGACTGTATGTCATGACGATGATTGGGAAGGGGTGTGACAGGGGCCTCAAGTTCCCATCTGTTTTTGGGGCCAACCTAGCTCCCAACTCCCACCATTTTTGAGAGTCCACCTCCCACCTATCCCACCTCCTACCAATTTTAGGACCAACCTCCCACTTCCGGCCACCCCTCCGCCACATGGGACGGGGGACCGGGCGTATTCATAGCCCGCATTGGACCTATAAATGTGGTTACAAGTGCAAGTCTACTCCGCCATATTTTCAACAATTACAAATGAAGGAATTAAAAACCTGCCTAAATCACATTCATATTATGATGTTTTCTACCATTTAAGTCTACTTGTGGCGTCTGTGTAGACTTGGTCCGCAGTGGACCATGCCAACCCTGGTGGTGTCAAATGTTCTGCATAAAGCTCCCTCCTGGCCTGGGCATATATCCCCGTCGACACTGCCCTTTGGCTTCCGGCTGTAAATCAGTGTTTATTTGTCCCACGATAGTAATGTTGCATCCAGGGTCAACCAATACATTTATCGCATTACGTGCAGCTCAATATCATATGTCACTAATTTTAATGGCTGACACATAGAACCTTGATTGTATTTTATATGTCGCCCCAAAGTGTTCTCATAAATTATTGCGGAACTTTTGTATGTTGAATTGATTGGTGGTCTTTGAGACGTTGGTGTGGTGCTATATGTGCTCTGATTCCGAATGCGGGGGGAGCAACAAAGCCGGGAGCCTAATATTTCGTGAGTGTATGTGCGTGCGTGCGTGCGTGCGTGCGTGCGTGCGTGCGTGCGTGCGTGCGTGCGTGCGTGCGTGCGTGCGTGCGTGCGTGCGTGCGTGCGTGCGTGCGTGCGTGCGTGCGTGCGTGCGTGCGTGCGTGCGTGCGTGCGTGCGATGCGTGTGGGTGTGTCCAAGTTTCTCTTCCTCGTCTCACGTACGTCATCTACGCATTCCATCTCCAGTTGCATACTCAGCATGGATACTGGGATTAGGTCTTGATGAGTATTCCCGCGAAGATAACAGGGCTACGTCGAGGAAACAAGCAAACAGCACACCAGCAAGACCGTAACCACGCGGTGAGCTAGAGATAGAGGTTACAACCAGCACACCAGCAAGACCGTAACCACGCGGGGAGCTAGAGCTAGAGGTTACAAACAGCACACCAGCAAGACCGTAACCACGCGGGGAGCTAGAGCTAGAGGTTACAAACAGCACACCAGCAAGACCGTAACCACGCGGGGAGCTAGAGCTAGAGGTTACAAACAGCACACCAGCAAGACCGTAACCACGCGGGGAGCTAGAGCTAGAGGTTACAACCAGCACACCAGCAAGACCGTAACCACGCTGGGAGCTAGAGCTAGAGGTTACAAACAACACACCAGCAAGACCGTAACCACGCTGGGAGCTAGAGCTAGAGGTTACAAACAACACACCAGCAAGACCGTAACCACGCGGGGAGCTAGAGCTAGATGTTACAAACAGCACACCAGCAAGACCGTAACCACGCGGGGAGCTAGAGCTAGAGGTTACAAACAGCACACCAGCAAGACCGTAACCACGCTGGGAGCTAGAGCTAGAGGTTACAAACAACACACCAGCAAGACCGTAACCACGCGGGGAGCTAGAGCTAGAGGTTACAAACAACACACCAGCAAGACCGTAACCACGCGGGGAGCTAGAGCTAGAGTTTACAAACAGCACACCAGCAAGACCGTAACCACGCGGGGTGCTAGAGCTAGAGGTTACAAACAGTACACCAGCAAGACCGTAACCACGCGGGGAGCTAGAGCTAGAGGTTACAAACAGCACACCAGCAAGACCGTAACCACGCTGGGAGCTAATCGAGGTTACAAACTGCACTGTATTGACTCCTACCCCCAACCTTGACCGTTTGATGGTGTCAGAAGCCCGCGAGATGTCAATGCCCATTTTGTAGTCCGTGTTTGGACATAACCACAACTTGATACCAGTGTACTTTGGGTCCATACAACACACAGTTTCAGTCATACATTTTTTCTCTCTACGTGTCACTAATTCCGAACCTTATATGTATTGACGCCAGTTGAATTTGCCGGTAACATGTTAACCATAAGTTTCCCGAGATACGCATACATAAATACGGATGTGTGTGTGTGTGTGTGTGTGTGTGTGTGTGTGTGTGTGTGTGTGTGTGTGTGTGTGTGTGTGTGTGTGTGTGTGTGTGTATGTGTGTGTGTGTGGTTGTTTAAATAAAAAAAAACCAAAGAAACAGGGGTCACATGTGGTCAGGGGGAGGGGTTGTGTCCCAGTGGGCCAGGCTGATCCCACTGTCAACAAGACAACAACAACCCTGTTTTGGTAAGTTCCTAAATACTATGTTATACCTTAGAAAATTAATTCTTTCAATTTACAATTAATGGTACCAAAATGTCTACTAGAGAATTTTCCATCTTTCTATGTAAACATATTTATATGTTCAGTTGTAATTACTTAATAGTGACTTGAATTACTGATGTGCTAAGAAGATGGGGAGCAAATGAACTGTCTGGACCTTAGGGAGGAATGTCCCACCAGCTGTCTGTTAACAGCTAGGGCTTAATGACATTTTGAAAGCTTGTAGCCAGTAGCTGGTAGAACAGGTTAGAAAGTTAAGTTTATTCATGTTTAGTACTGTTATATAGTTAATGTATTATGATAGACAAAATACATTATGCAGGGACTGTGAATGTGCGGTATAATTATATAACATTCTGTGCTGTTAAGCCAGAATCAGACTGGAGCACTCTCCCTCTCTTTGATGTTGTCTTGATTAATCACCATGTGGCACTGGCTGGGTAGGGTGTGTGAAATATTCCCAAGGGACAAGTACTTGAGAGCAAGCTGGGGCCACACTAGATAGTAACTTGTAAACAGGGATCAAGTGTTTGGTTTGATAATTTAATGTAGTATTGATATCTTAGTTAATTTCTGGTGACACCATTGTGTTAGCATACATATAATAATGTAGTTAGTCACTCTTTTGTTTATTCATTTATAAATAATTGGTTGTATATCATTTACAGATGCAAATGACCCCCTGTAAAATGCAGGATGTGGTTGCACTGAGTCGGTGCTCAGACACATTTTAACACTTTTAGTTAGGCCTGCAGTGCCCAGTTGGGGTGAGTATTGTTATTTTGGGTTCATGGGTTGTCATGAAGTATTACTATTAGGTTAGGAAACATTTATTTTGACGGTCATCCATAACTATCTTAAGGAACTAATTATAGACACTGCATATATCATATATGTGTGTGGGTATTAGTACTGATTTGTGTACCCGTAGTCTCCAAGGATTGTGTACCTTTATACGTTATGATGGGTGTTAAGCATAACTGATGCTGTGTTATTCATGGAGTACATACATTTTTTATTAATTGTAGCTGCATTTTTAGCTGAGTATACTTGTTGTACTCTTCACCACTTGATACAGTTGATACAGTGTTAGTGGTATTTAGGGTTCATTTGATTGTATTTCCAACCTGGGAACACAGTGTTTAAAGACTATAAACCTATGTATGTTGTTGGTACTAAGTCTGTCATGGCGTATTGCTGGATAGAAATCTAGATACAAATACCACAGGTGCCAACCTGCTATTTGGTGTCTGAGATAATCTATAGGTAATAATTACGTAGCAATGTTATGCAGGGAATAGATGTTTTTGACTGTTGATTAATGATCCTGTGTAACCATTATAGTAGTGCATGTAGTAATAATATTTTTGTATGTTTTACAGGTTTTTGTAAAGTTTTTGTTATACAAAATAAAGGAAATCATCATTTCCCGTCTTCATGCGATTCCACGATTACACACACACACACACACACACACACACACACACACACACACACACACACACACACACACACACACACACACACACACACACACACACACACACACACACACACACACACACACACACTCACTCACTCACTCACTCACTCACTCACACACACACACACACACACACACACACACACACACACACACACACACACACATATCTAAGAACAGCTATACTTTAACAGGACAAGGAAAACACCAGTAAGTCGACACCACGGCTGGTTGGAAATCAAGCATGCTTCCTTACTGCCCAGACCAATCATAAATGACCAAATTCAAGCAAAATAACAAACGCAATGCACTGCCACAAGTGCCTGCTGTTGTCTCAGGACCTATGTAACTGAACATAACACTTTAGTAAACAACACACACACACACACACACACACACACACACACACACACACACACACACACACACACACACACACACACACACACACACACACACACACACACACACACACACACACACACACACACACACACACACACACACACACACACACACACACACACACACACACACACACACACACACACACACACACACACACACACACACACACACACACACACACACACACACACACACACACACACACACACACACACACACACACACACACACACACACACACACACACACTTGTTTAATCTCAAACATGGCGGAAGCCCCGTCCAGCTCTCAAACCGAGGCTCGTGACGTCGCTTGTCAATTAAAGGGTCATAGCAAACACAACATATTTCCCCCTCCTCCCTAAGGGATTATACTTCCCGTTATGGGGTTTCGCATAAGCAGCACAGAATTACAAACCATCTAGCCAGTGTCATTTTCAGTTCAACAGCGAATTACTGTCTACGAATGCGTTCTTTTAATATTGCGATTAAAGTATCAACTGAAGATTACGTTTAAAGTAATTGATAATTGAAGGGTCAACTCATGATCACTTAAGACGTCTGATAGTCTTCGAGATATCTAGGTGGACGCCTGTTTCGTCTGGGTCGTTGACGCAGGTAAGGCGGGTCACCAAGTTGTCGAGCAAGTAGACCTTCAATGTCGACATCATGTAAGGTTTCTTCCACTAGCAGATGTGGAGGACCCACTTGGCGCGACCGGATACATCGCCGCGAGTTCCAGCGTTAACCATCTTCAAGCACGAAGGTGTTTGGCCCAACTTTCTTGGCGATCCTCTTAGCATACGACAACGACGATGCCAGTTTATGCTTTAGGATAGGTCGTTTCGTCCGCACCCAGTCTCCACGTTTCATCGACGCGTCTCGTGAATGACGTCGTTTGTCGGTGTAAGCTTTGGTTCGCTCCTGCTTACGTCTGATCGATTCAGCTGGCACTGTAATGTTCGGTGTATGTGTCTGAGGCGGTTTCAGACATTCCAACGGGAACCGTAGCTTTCGACAAATCATCAACTCTGCTGGTGTACGCTGTGTCAGCACGTGTGGTGTCGATCGGTACGTTTGCAGTATCGTTCGTACTGCGTCCGTGAACGTTTTTTCCTCCTTGAGTTGCGCACCAAGAATCTCTTTGATGACACGATTCAACCTCTCCACTCCTCCGTTGCACTGAGGGTTATACAATGTGCTGCGCCGGTGTTCGATGCCGAGTTTCTGCAGGAACATTTCAAATTCGTATGACACGAATTGTGGTCCGTTGTCGCTTTGCAGAACTTCGGGTATTCCACATCGAGAAAACAGTTATTTCAGGATCTGAATGATGGCGGAAGACGTCACCGTGCTGGTTGCAACTATTTCTGGCCATTTCGATTGAACATCGTGTACCACAACGAGAAATCTTTGACTGAGTGGTGCAGCCTGTACCTCACCGAAAATGTCGATCTGAATGTGCTGCCATAGATTTTTCACACACACTGCACAACCTTCACAGTCTTTGAGGAAAGTTTCGATGTGGCGATCAATTGCAGGCCACCATACGGTATTGCGACATAGCTGCTTAGTTCGTACGATCCCTTGATGACCCTCGTGGGCCATGTGCTGTACCTGCTGTTGGGGTGACGTAGGATGACAGCACGAATGCCACGCGACACACAGACGTCATCGAACACAGAAAGTTCGTCTCTCAGCCGGAAGTAAGTTTCCAATCCAGCAGGTGTGTGCCGGGGCCACCCATTCTGGATGAAGTGACGGATTTGTGTCAATGTGACATCAGTGGAAGAAGCAGCCTTCAACTCGAGTGGTGTGACGAGGTTGTCCAACTCGACTTCCATTACACAGTCATCTGTCATCGACTTACACGGTTCATCTTTCTCACTTGACACTTCCTTACGTACAGAGAATGGAAGGCGACGCAAACCTTGTGACACAGGTGTAACTTCCGGTTTAACTCGGGGACGGTGAACAAACCTGGCAATTTTCCCAAAACCCGTGAACACTGAGGGAAATGCGGAAACAATGTCAACAGATTGAATGATGACGCCATTCTTCGAAACTTGAAACCCAAGTTGATCGAACAAATCTAGTCCCATCAGACTCGAACCACTTCGGGTGACATAGAACGGAAAGTTCTGGATGGTTTCGGACTGGTATGTGACTTGTAGATGTACCATTCCCTCCAGTGGGATGTCACTACTGTCGTATGTTGACAAAGTTCCCTCAGGCGGAAGCAAAGGGTACCCGAAGAAGTGCTTCCGATAAAGAGAGTCGTTCAATATCGACACTTAGGTTATACAGCCGTATATTACTACGCAGAGACGGTGACGTTGGAATCGACCTCAGGTACCGTACAGATGGCAAGCTGTTCAACCTCAGGAGGCTTCAAGCAAAAACCAAGGTCAAGACAGACATCATCAGGGACTTCCTGTTTGCTGATGAATGTGCCCTCAACGCCGGCTCAGAAGCTGATATGCAACGCAGCGTAGACTAATTTTCCATAGCCTGCACAAACTTCGGTCTCACCATCAGCAAAAAGAAGACTGAAGTACTGCACCAGCCGGGGAACCCTATGTTGAGCCCAACATTACAGTCAACGGTCAGAGACTCAGTGCAGTGAACAGGTTCACCTATCTTGGCAGCACACTGTCTCAAAATGTCACCATTGATGACGAGGTGAACGTCAGAATTGCAAGGGCCAGCGCGACCTTCGGCCGACTACATGTCAATGTCTGGAACAGAAGAGGCATTAGTCTACAGACCAAGCTGAAGTTGTACAGGGCAATAGTGCTCCCCACGCTGTTCTACGTATGTGAAACACGGACAGTATACCAACGCCATGCCAAGAAGCTGAACCACTTCCACACAACGTGCCTCAGGAAACTCCTCAACATCAAGTGGCAGGACAGGATTCCAGACACTGAGGTACTTGCCCAAGCAGACCTACCCAACATCTATACCATCCTAATGCAGTCCCAGCTATGCTGGGCAGGACATGTAACTACATGCAAGGAAAGCGGTCCCATGGAGGCCAGAAGAAGCGCTTCAAAGAGACTCTAAAACATCCCTTGCAGTTGCAGGGCTAGTTTACATAATTTACATATCTGGTGCAAAGTCCACCTCCCTCTAAGCCAATCATAATGTATTCAGTATAGCTGGGGTGTTGTTGCCTCGCGCAAAGATTAGTATGCAATCTAATTGCAATTTGCATACATCCATTTTTCATTTTAAACACTTAGTATATAATCTGCATGAAACTAATGGTTTGCTATGTTATATATTTACGTTTTACCTTTTTAGTAACTTTAGTTAATTTGCTAGTTATGTCTAGCATTAATAGGTAGCACTTTAAACTAATACAAGTTGCTTCGTTTAGATGTCATGTGTACAGATGTGTCGAAACATCACGTTATATATATATATATATATATATATATATATATATATATATATATATATATATATATATATATATATATATATATATATATATATATATATATATATATATATATATATATATATATATATATATATATATATATATATATATATATATATATATATATATATATATATATATATATATATATATATATATATATATATATATATATATATATATATATACAGTGGTCGAAATTAAGAAATTTAACCCACTCGCCATGGGGACTAGTTACCTTAATATGTCTCATCCCCATGAAAAATCACTAGTCCCCATTTTTGGTGGACATCGTCAAAATGCGACCTCTTTATGCAAATTCCTGTAATGCTCCTTAAACATAAAATTAACAAATAAATATAAATTTTATAATTGACGATGCAACGTAGTTATTTTATTCAATTAGTACTAAATCAGATCCCGATGTTCTGGACGTTGTCAACTGCTTGTCGTTTCTGTAGGTGTTGCCAATATGTACCCGTTTCATGTCATCCAATGTACACATCCACACAGAGTCTGTATATTATTATGGTCTTGAGTGTCTGGCAATAGCATGTGCGTTCCAAAAAAGCTTATACATTTAGTAAAATGTCCCTTTTTCCAGTTGGTCCATCGTCTTGTCCGCCACACTTAACCCTGGGTTGCTCTCTGCTTTCTCTCTTAAAGCCCATTTCATATGGCTTGTAGAACTATTGTGAGCTTTGATACTCTCCAATTTAAATACTGGGGAGATGACGACACAACTGCCTGCTTTCTCATACTTGCAGCAGTACTTACAAAACATTTTCATGTTTAGTTCAGTCTCAGTGTTCTTCGCCGTCCCGTCACTCCCCCCACCTTCAACGGCGACGACAGCGTCGTCGTCACGCCGGTTAGCGTCGTCGTCAAGCCGGTCAGCGGCACCGCCAACGGCAACGCCAGCGTGAGCGGCAACGCCAGAGCCAGCAGACGAACTTTTGTATTCGAGCCATGAGAATTGCTTTAGCCAGAGCGGCTGAAATTCTCGTTTCCTCTCACATGCATCGTACCTACACGCCTATGCGCAACTTTATCATCGGCGCTCAGTTTTCTTTTGGGGGTTGGCATACATGTCAACCCTCCGTCATTCGTACGGAGACTCCGTCATTTCAACTTCGCTGAAAACCTCCGTCACGGAGACGAAAATCTCCGTCATTTGACGGTCACCGCGGAAAAAAAAATGTTACGTACAATTTTTTATTTTAACTATAAAAACGGAACGAACTTTTCGTTCCGTTTCGACATTTTGGTTCTCTCGCGAACGCTTGACCTACATCCTGGTCTCGCGGCAAAGTGCGCGCTCATTCGCGATCTTATTTCCGCACGATGAAGAAGCGTAACAACATGTCACCCGAGCGGAATGCATCACCACCAAAGAAAAAAAAATACATAACACAGTTCCAGGACAGTTGGGTTAAAGAATGGCCAGGCAAGATAGCGATGAGCCACAAGGGCAACGCTTATGCCCTGTGTCGGCTTTGCCGAAGCGACTTCGGTATTGGCTCAGGTAAGACTTTCATTCTATTTTTTGGTTCTTACCTACGTTTTAAAACTAGTGACGGATGCTACTATGATTTTTGTCCCATAACTGACGTTATTTGCAACACATGATGTACCGGATTTGTTACTGCATAATTAAGTAAGCGAGCGTATTTTAACTGTTGACTGAAATTATAGGCAGTAATAGGTGTTTTTTTTACAAAGATGACAAGGTTAGGCATTGTTGCAAAACATTTTGGGTGCCTTCCAATCAAATCATTTTATTTTAAGTTAGTGGAAATTAAACAGACAACATCAGCCAGGGGCCATACAGCCGACTGTAAGGCTTGTACTTGGGCTTGACTTGTTTATCTTCAGGTGGCATCCGCGACGTGCGCAGACATCTGCAGTCTGCCAGTCACCTGAAGGCGGAGCGCGCCTGTGACGAGACCCGGGGTGGTGTCGGCCAGTACGTGGTAGCTGGCGAGTTGAAGGCCGCGAAGGTGATCCGTGCCGAGACCATTTGGGCGCACTTCGTGGCGAAGAACAACTTGCCGTTCGTCATAAGTGACACATTCACGAAGATGGCCTCCCACATGTTCCCAGACAGTGAGGTGGCCAAGTGCTTTGCGGCGGGCAGGACAAAGACGACGCAGATAGTGAAGTGTGGCCTTGCTAGACATCAGGACGACCTGGTGACCAAGCTTTGCCAGACACAGGTATTATCCCATATATATGCACATTAATTGTATGTTTTCTTCCAGTTTGTTTTGCAAGGATCATCTATTTCATAGGATAACTAAAAGTGAGGACAGTTGATGTTTTACTCGTGTATTTTATGGTTAGGCTATCAATTAATCATTCTGCTTAAAAACAATAAACATTTTGGAAGATAATTACTAATATTACTAATCAAATAATGACCTTTTCAAATATGTTTGGAATATCAATAATGGTGGTTTGTAAAATTGTTCAGGCGTTCGGTCTCCTCTGCGATGGCGGCACAGACGACGGAGGCGACAAGGACTTTGTGATTCTGGTGCGCGTTTTTGACGAGGGCGCATCGTGCAGCCTGACAAAGTTCCTCGCTCTGCCGACATGCAACATCGGCACCGGCGAGAACATGTTTGCGATCATCGAGGCATGTTTGAGGTTAGTATTGACACACCTGACAATAATATGAAATGTGATTAGGGTTGAATATGTGTGGTAATATACCTTGAATGCGGCATGGTACTGTTGCGTCTTCACTATACAAATTTTGTGTTGGTTGCTCTATGATTTAATTGGTGTAGTTATGATGGTGTTGTTTTTTAGTTCTCGCAACATACCGTGGCGCAACATGGTTGGATATGCCTCCGACAATACCAACTCGATGGTCGGCGAACGCAACAGCGTCCTCTTACGACTGCGGGAGAAACAGCCGAAGCTGATCGACCTGGGCTGCATCTGCCACCTAGAAAACCTCTGTGTGGTGGCCGCCTGTAAGAAACTCCTGCTACCGATTGACGAACTCCTCATCGACGTGTTCTATCACTTTCATAACAGGTATTTATAATCTGACTTGTGAGCGGGGCTGATGATGTTGACCCGGGTCCCACATGTTCACTTGAATGTCACTACTCGAACTGGTTTTCAGTGCAAAGCGTCGGGAGGAGTTTAAGGGAATGCAGGAGTTCACTGGAGCGCTGAGCCAGGGCATCCTGAAGCCCTGCGAGACCCGGTGGCTCTCTCTTTTCCCCTGCGTGCAGCGTCTCCTCAGCCAGTACGCTGCGCTGCGGGCGTACTTTGACAGCCATCCGGAGGCGGAGAAGGCGGGCAGGTTCAAGCGCTGCGCATAGGCGTTCCGGGGAGAGCTTTTGCGTCTTCACCTGCTCTTCCTGGCGTTCATCTTGGTGCCTATGAACAAGCTCAACGCCTTGTTTCAGGTGTGTACTTTGCTTCGGATTTTGCTGATATGATCCGACTTAAATAGTTATTTGGATAAATATTACTGTTCACCAGTTTTGACATAGATAGTACTGGTACCATGAACTAATATCATTCATATTTTTGTGGTTATGTAATAGTCTACACGTGGCAATACTTTCTTTGTGCTGTGCGGCATAACACTTATAAAAACACATTTCACAATAGACCCAAGTTAAAGTTGTCCTCTTGCTGCTATTGATGGCATGCATTCGCTGTGTTGCTGTATCTACATGTATGTCTGACTTCAGACTGGCAATGGCAGCAAGGTGGCCTTCATGGCTGGCGAGTCACGGTGCCTCATCAAGGGCATGATGGCACGTCCAACTGGCAACCATCCGGGACGCCGGTGATGACCTCGACAAGGTGGACTGCACCAAGCAGGTGGAGGACGACGACCTGGACATTGGGCAGCGTGCGAGGGATCACCTGCAGCACGCAGAGGCGGAAGCTGCGGTTGAGGAGGTTGACGCCATAGACGCAGAGGGTGCTCTGCACATCAGTGATGATGTGCGGGCTCGCTTCTTCCAGCGAGTCACTTTATAGTTAATTAGATTTGTATCAATTTCTGCGAACAGCGAGTACATAACCTATAAATGAAATGTGATTTGTAGGTGCCTGCCAATCCAGCAATTCACACAATTAGCCTGCAAATAAGAAATGTCATTCTAATTTGGACTCTATTTATTATGAGTGCATGGTTTGATAATCAAGTGTTCTATTGTTGCAGGAGAAAACATATTGAAGAGTTGCAGTTTTTGTTTTGCCACAGGGTAATCATCAACATTGTGTGCAGCAGCAAGTTTATCTATATTATCTATATTATTATATTATCTATCGTGTGTTAATTGTCACTCAGGAGCGTTCGTCTTTTCTACGCTGCCCTGGTGACCAAGATGGTAAACAAACTGCCCTACAACAATCAGCTGCTAATTGAGTTGGAGGTCCTCCGGCCAGATCTGAGAGAGAAATTCACCCCAAATACAGTTACATACAGACATGCATCGTCAATTCTGACAACCTATATTAAATTGATTGATATAAATAGGCAAGTTAACAAACTAACAGTACTAAACTAAGCAGCGAACACCGATACTGTTCGCTGTATACTACGATGAATTAATAGCTAAATTAGCCAGCAGCGGATACGGGTGCCGTATCGCTCAGCACTTTGTTGGTGCACTATCGTATGCAGACGATATCACATTATTATCACCTTCGCTACAAGGTCTGCAATACATGGTAAATATATGTGAGGAGTACGGGAAAGAATTCCATGTCACTTTTAACGATAAGAAAACTATAGGAATGGTGTTCGGCGCAAGCAATGTTGATTGTAAAGCCATCCAGGTAAACGGGAACAATGTTACTTGGGCGACGAACGCAAAACACCTTGGTAACGTAGTCGATCACAAGCTTTCAGACTTGAATGATATAAATACAAAAAAAGGTTATTTTATCGCGAGTGTTAACTGGTTTGTGGGCCACTTCAGAGGCAAAGTGCCTATTGATTGTTATATTCGTCTATTTCAGTCTTATTGTAGCACCCATTATGGCTCAACTCTATGGGCATTACATGATAAAGGGTTCAACGATTTTTGCGTGACTTGGAACAAAGGCGTCAGGCGCATCTTAAACGTCAGTTATATGACGCATACAGCACTTTTAGGACAATTAATTAACACCTGTCACATATCCATTCAATTGGTGAAGCGATTTTGCAAGTTTGTGGATTTAATGTAGACTAGCCGCAACGCCATTGTTATGCACTTGGTTAGGCGGGCTATAAACTCAGCTCAATCACCAATTGGCCGAAATATAGCGGTTATTCGGCATAGGTATGCAATATATGTACTAGATATTAACGTGAACCACGTACTTAGACAATGTCTCTTCAGTCAGCCAGAGCTGACAGGAATCGCTTGGTGCATACTCGAATTATTGCGTGTATCCAATAACGAGATTGACTTACCCGGTTTTACAAAAAACGATGTTAACAACATGATTAACGCACTCTGCACTTGTTAAGCAGGCTGCCAATGGTTTTTTGTTTGTTTTATTCAATTGTACCTAAACTATTGTGTACGAATAAATGATATACACACACATTACATATGTGTATGGTATGTATGTTCTTTCTTGTAATGTTTTCGTGTGTTTCAGTGCTGGATCTGGTGTTCAGGGAGACTGCATGAAATATTCTGCTTTATTTGTATTGAGTGCTTTGCTTTGGTGTGTTTCAGTGCTCGATCTGGCCAAGCGTTTGCCAGAACACTTGCTCCCGGAGGACTACTCTGATACCCTGCGGGCGGAATTCATGGAGTTCGCCATGGCTACGGACGCAGAGCTGCCACCGATGGATGGGGGCTTGGATGCGTTCTGGGCCGCCATGGTGACACGCACCACTGCAGGGGGAGATCATCCCTTCGCTACCCTCTCAGCCGTCATGAAGGTTTATCTACTCATGTTCCACCATGGTCAACAAGATCGACACGGAGCACCGCTCGGAGTTGGCTCAGGACACCATCGCTGCCTTTCTGTCAGTGAAGGAGAACTGTACGGCAGACACTCACTCCTATGAGCCACCCGCGACTGTGCTACATATGTCCAAGAAAGCCACAATGAACTAAAAACTGCTTCACAGGAACACACCTTAATTGCCCAATCACTGTTGACACACATTTTCTGTATATAAATGTACATAAGTTCACGAGATGCCTCTTGTTTGTCATGCTGTGTGACAGAATGGGTTACATAAGTGTTGTGTTTGGAGTGTGCGAGAGCGATTGAACGCGCGCACGACGTCGGTGCCCACGTGCGCGCGCGTGCCTCGTCGAGTGGAAAAAGTCTCAGTCATTTGGATCCTCACAGGTTGACATGTGTGGGTTGGACCCCTTTTATAAAATTCCACACGATTTCGTAAAGAAACGCAGAAGATCGACGGGTAAAAGTTAGTACTGTTCAGTGTACTATATTTGTACCCGTGTGCACGGATTTTCCACTACGTTGCTGCTCGTTTACGAAATCGGATATATCGGGAACGAAGATTTAAAATTGTATTTTTCGATACATTGTGTTACGTTTATGTATGTACGACTAATTCAAATTGCTTGCATTTATATTGTTACAAAACGAGTGGAAAATAGCTACTCACCCGGGGGACTAGTACAGGCTAAAGGTAACTCATCCCCAGGAATTTCTACTGCGAGCGTTAAGTTCGATCCCTGTATATATATATATATATATATATATATATATATATATATATATATATATATATATATATATATATATATATATATATATATATATATATATATATATATATATATATATATATATATATATATATATATATATATATGAATGCGATCGACACGGCTGCTAGTAGGGGAACTTTGACCACGTTGGAGGTAGGTATGCAGCTTTATAATTTTGCACAAGTTCTAGTACAGAGAGGCGTACAACAGGTTGTGGTATGCCAGGTTGTTCGTAGAAAGAGTTGGCGCCACTTAACTCAGGAGGTAGCAACAGCTAGAGTCTCCGAGATTAACGAATTTTTAAGGGCTGCGTGTGATGACGAACACCTGTCTTTCTGGCGTCATAAGGGGTTCTGGAATAGCCAAAAAGAGATCTTCCGTCGAGATGGGGTCCATTTCAATGCTCGGGGCAATTTCAAACTATGGAAGAGCATTCAAGGGAGCTGTTTCGGGGCCATGAAGCGGCTGCAGCAGCTGTAGTTAAAATTTGGATCATGGAGTTCTTGATATGATGGTTAGCATAGTCCCTTCTCAGCGAACATCAGCTGTAGTTACTAATTCAGGCTGTGCTCATTTTTCATTTGGTTATATTGGTCCCCACGGTTTACAGGGCATGTTCATTTAATTTGTTGTATTCCACCATACAGTGAAACTGGTTGGGCTATGAACCTGGTCCCTACATTTTGCAGGGCATTTTAATTTTCTTATTCCGCCATACGGTGTCGATGGTCGGATTTAGGAAATGGCCCTATGGTGTACAGGGTATTTTTAATTTTTGGGTATTCCGCCATACGGTGTAAATGGTCGGACTAAGGGAATGGCCCTATGGGGTACGGGGCATGTTTAATTTTATTCCGCCTTACGTTGTATATGGTTGGTGTATAATCTTGGGCCCTATGGTGTACAAGGCATTTTTTATTTTTTGATCCCGCCATACGTTGTATATGGTCGGTGTTTAATCTTTCGCCCTATGGTGTACAGGGCATTCTTTATTTTAATTCCGCCATACGTTGGATATGGTCGGCGTATAATCTTTCGCCCTATGGTGTACAGGGCATTCTTTATTCTAATTCCGCCATACGTTGTATATGGTCGGTGTATAATCTTGTGCCCTATGGTGTACAGGGCATTTTCTATTTTCATTCCGCCATACGTTGGATATGGTCGGTGTATAATCTTTCGCTCTATGGTGTACATGTACGTTTTATTTTTCTTATTCCGCCATACTTGGTAAATGGTCGGTTTATGTTCTTTGGCCATATGGTGTACAGGGCATGGTACTTGTAAATTTTATTGTGCCGCTATACGAGGTTATGGTGGCTGTGGTGGTGTTTACCACAGTGTACAGAGCATGGTAATCACTAATGTCTTATTCCGCCATACAGTGTGAATGGTCAGCTTATGCCATCGTTCCTACGTTATGTAGGCATGTTAATTTTAATTTCTTGTTCCACCATACAGTGTAGCTTGTCGGACGTTAATATTGGTGCATGGCATGATAAATTTACTATTCCGACAGGCGGGGTAAATGACTGGTTTACACTATTCGGCCCTACATTGTACAGGGCATGGTAAATTTCATTTGGCTGATTCCACCATACAGTTGGATTACTGGAACGGGTATCGTTGTAGTATGTGAGTGGATAATGTTGGTCAAGGGGTAACCGTGGTCCCTAGTTTGTAATGACACAGCGTACATAAGGTTCACATTACTATGATTGGGTGCTGTGTTCAACTTGAACAGTAAATGTTACAGAATGCCTCCAATCCGACAGTCTGAACGTCAGCGCGCCAGAGCCGCGGCTGCACTGGGTCGTCCCCCACACGGGGACATAGTGGAGCCTATAAGAGCTCCAGGCAGCTCAGCAGCTCCTCCTGCTGCGCCGGCTGCTCCGAGAGCAGCTACCCGTCTCTGGGAAGCGGACGTGGAGCGCCGCCTGGAAGCAACGGAGCAACTTCATCACGAGATGCGCGTGATGCGGGAGATGTTGCGTGTAGCGCTGCAGCAGGTAAGTCCGACGCGCGGTCACGACGCGATTGCGTCATCTTCTGTTAATCACCAGGTGACGGCACCATCCGCAGTGAACCCATCGAGTCATCCGGTCGTCCGGCCAGCTTCTGCCGCTGTTCGCCAGATGGCGGCACCATCCCCAGTGAACCCATCGAGTCATCAGGTCGTCCGTCCAGCTTCTGCAGTTGGTCGCCAGGTGGTGGCACCTGCTGCTCCAGAGCCTGTGCCCTCGACGAGCGGGCAAGCTGATTTTCACTCTGTCCCCAGTGCTCGACAAGCGGCGACGTCCGTGGCTCATGAGCCAGTGCCCTCATCGAGTCGTCAGGACACTGGCATGGTGGAGCCGCCTTGGCCGACTACCGACCACTTGATGGACACATCCACTGACCTTCCTGTCCCAGGTATCGTGGATGCTTTGAATATTCTACCGGGCGCAACTCAGGAAAGGGTGTCCAACTTTGTGCTACCTACTTTGTCCCTTCATGCTCATGTGCCTGAAAAGACTAGAGCAAAAGTGTGGTCTGGGGACTTTGTGGACCTCGCCACATTGTTACCGGAGACAAGCCTGTTCCAGCCCAACTATGCTCTTACTATCCGTCCAGGGGGGGAAGACGGGACCCCTGCCTTCTGCGTTGCGCCCACTTCCAGAACAGTAATTCGTTCATTCCCTCAGTGGTCAAAGGCTTTTCAGATTTACATGTCCGTGTTTTTGCTTAAACCTGAGAATGTGCAAGAGGCAGCTAAGATGTTAAAGTATATGCAAACAGTGAGAAATCTGTCAGAAAGTGGGTCTAACTGGCGAGGGTATGATGAGTCCTTTCGGGCGCTAAGAGCTATGCAGGGGTGGTCTTGGGATTCAGTGAATTACGAATTGTGGCTGAACGCGGCACACCAGCCTCGGCTTGTGTCACAAGGGGAATCTCCCTTTCTTGACAGGGGTGTCGGCAACCAAGGAGCTCGCATCTGCCGGGCGTACAACAGGGGCCGCTGTGCCTACAACCCCTGTCGTTTCCGGCATCTATGCAAGTTGTGCGGGGGGAGCCACCCCGCGACCAAGTGTCCCAAGTCGCAGGCACGTAAGTCCACCATTCCCCAGCGTATCATTAGAAAACCTTGATCGGGCCATGCCTTCGCCAGTGTTACCCTCGGTTCTAGATCAGATGTTACAAGGATACGATGTAGGTAAGCGGAAGTTTTTAGTAAAAGGTTTTAGTGCAGGATTTGAAATTGGATGTTTGAGTTTGCCTGTTCAGAATGACAAAAGGGTCAAGAACATGAGATCCGCATTCGAGTATCCGCAGGTAATAGACACCAAACTGGCTAAAGAAGTAGCTCTAGGTCGTGTGTTAGGCCCCTTCGATAATCAGCCTACTACTCCTGCTTACAGAATTTCGCCTTTGGGAGTAGTACCCAAGAAAGTCCCCGGCGAATATAGAATGATCCATAATCTGTCTCACCCAGAAGGGTCTTCAGTCAATGATTACATTCCCCAGGAGTTAGCCACAGTGCAGTATGCATCCATACAGAACGCAGTTTCGTTTATTAAGGACGCTGAAACAATAGTTTTTATGGCTAAAGTAGACATTGAGTCGGCGTTCCGGATCATTCCATTGCTGGGATTTAAATGGCGGGATAAATACTACATGGATATCGTATTGCCGATGGGATGTGCGAGTGCATGTGCGATATTTGAGGCTTTCAGCTCAGCGTTAGAATGGGTGGCAGTATCTAAACTCGGGGCATCGAAGGTAGTCCATGTCATTGATGACTTCTTGTTTATGGCCGAGTCTATTGAGAAGTGCGAACAGGATATGAGGTCATTTATGGACCTATGTGCCAAGATTGGAGTCCCGCTGGCACCAGGTAAGACGGTTGGCCCGACAACGGCTCTCCAATTTTTGGGTGTCACTCTGGATTCGGTCAGTATGGAAGCCCGTCTTCCCGAGGATAAGTTAGCCCGATGCCAAACGTTACTGCAGTCATTTCTGAGTAGGCAGAAAGTTACACTCAGAGAATTACAGTCCCTAATAGGCGTCTTGAATTTTGCGTGCACGGTTATCATTCCAGGGAGGGCGTTTCTTAGACGGCTAATTGACCTGACCCTGGGGGTTAGTAGACCAAGCTACCATATAAGACTAACCAGGCAGGTTAAGCTCGACCTGGTTTTATGGCAGGAATTCCTGAAAGGGTTTAATGGTAAAGCCTTTTTTCTTGACATTAACTTTATGACCGGTGATTACCTACAGTTATACACCGATGCTTCTGGGGGCATAGGATATGGTGCAGTGTGTGGCCCAGAGTGGTTCTTTGGTACATGGCCCAGTTCTTGGCTTAACCTTAACATCACAGTATTAGAATTGTACCCGATTGTGGCGGCTGTGGAGTTGTGGGGGGCTTCATGGGCTAACAGTAGCGTCTGTTTTTTCACAGATAACGAGGCCCTGGTCGCCATAATTAACAAGCAGACATCTAGAGAGACTTGTGTGATGGTTTTGTTACGTAAGTTAATTTTGTCATGCTTGCATCGTAACATTAACTTCACTGCTCGACATGTACCAGGACGTTACAACGTTCTAGCCGACAGATTATCCCGTTGTCAGATCGAGGAATTCCGAGTGATGGCGCCATGGGTCAATCGCGATCCAGCGACAGTGCCGTTCCACATATCCCCAGCCGCCTTAGGGACACTGTAGAGCTACTCATGCAGGCGTCCCTAGCTTCATCATCCAAAGTGCAGTATGAGAGGTCATGGTCGAAGCTGGTAGGATTTTTCCAGTCTTTGGGCTGTGTTCCTAAGTTGCCAGTGTCAGTCGCAATGATGTTGCTTTTTGTTGCTCATTTACATAACGCTGGTTATGCTCCATCTACAATTATCTCAACTATCTCGGCCATTTCTTATTTCCATAAAGTCAATGGCTTGCATGACCCAGCTAAGAATTTTGTTGTTGCAAGAGTACTGCTAGGTGCTCAGAAACTGAGATCTAGGCCAGATGTCCGGTTACCAATCACACTGCCTATTCTCGCACATCTCATTAGGGCCCTGCCTCAAGTTTTGTCTTCTCATTATAAATGTGTTATGCTTCGCGCCATGATGGTGTTAGCCTTCAAGGCTTACTTACGCGTTGGGGAAATGGTCCCTCGAGCCAGCAGGGCAGAACAGGGATGCCTCTTTCTGAGGGATGTGGCGGTGAATGGTGACGTAATCACGGTTTCTTTTAGACAATTTAAACACAGTTGCTCGCAGGGTCCGCAATCCTTACAAGTAAATGGCCAGTGTATTGGGGGGACATCCATTTATCCTGCCACATTTCTTAGAGAATTCTTACATGTTAGGGGTCCTAGACAGGCTATATTATTTGCATATGCAGATGGCACTCCAATGCTGCGGAGGGAGTTTGATGCTATATTAAAACGCCTGCTGGAATTCTGTGGGTTGAGTACTAAAGTTTTTAAAGGACATAGTTTCAGAATTGGAGCTGCCACGTCAGCAGCTCTTAGGGGTGAGTCAGACGCGCAAATTAGAGCAGCGGGTAGATGGGCTTCAGATGCTTTCCGCAGATACATTCGGATATCATAACATGCTACATCCAGGTCAGGTTGTACCTGTTATCATTCATACCAAGGGGGACTATAAAGATAGTGCCTAGATTCGGACAGTGGTATCAACAGCAGTTACTTCGTTTATCTGTGTCGATCGATGTTAAATATGGTTGTATGTTGCAGGTTCGTTGTGCGGCGATGTTGTCAAGACTCCGACAGCGGCGGAGTCGGCAACTATCATCGTGTTTATTGTTTATATGTTGCAGATCCACTGTTCGAATGTGGTTGATACTCTGACAGCGGCGGAGTGTTGGCTAGATTTGAGCTGTGAGTGGGGCGGGTGGGGGTGCAGTCGAGGCCCTGACAGCGGCGGGGTCAACAGCTGAATCTCTACCCGCCTTGCTCGCGCGAGGGAAAGAGGGATACCTAATATTGATTATAATTAGGGTGGGGGTCGGTCACAGGGGGTGACCTAGTGGCGGAGTGACCCCCACCGATATCATGTGAATTGTATTGAAGACAGTAGTGGTACAGATAGTACTGGTAGTCGGTAGCTGATAGGCATGAGATACTAATTATGTATAAACACTTCTGGGGGCCGGCATGCTTGCTGAGATTATTTGATGTATCTTATTTTGATGATGTATGCTTGCCTGATTTCATGCTACTTAATTAATAAATCTAAATGTCATTCCTTGGCCTATTTCAATCTACACTGGACTTGTGTTGTTATTTTGCATAAATGAATTTATGTGACAGCGGCGCATAAAGGATTTTATGCGAAATAACAAGACAATGAAGGTGGTTCGAGGTTAAACATGTTCTGAGGGCGAGGGTATTAGCCTATTTACTAAGACATGCGTAGAGATACACTGGGCTATATAAGCAGCCGCAGTACCTAGATCCGGCCTCACTCGATTTCCAAGCTAGCTTGTGTCGTTGTGAGACCTTTGCGCTTGCAAATAATTCCGAACTTCTGCTGTTACTGGTTAATCGTTATTGTTGAATTTGTTGATGATATTGCAAGATCATTTTATTGTTCAGTTTATCGTGTTCAATCTTGTCAGATATTTTTGCTCCCACCCTCCTCCCTGGTACCATAAACATTGAAGACTGAGAGGTTTTTCACAAAGAGTTTGAATACGCTTTTCCCTGTAGCTCGGTACACAACGTTTGCATTAACGCTTTTCCCTAATCAGGCACTGAGTTTTTCGGTAGTGTACACAGGGTTTTTAGTGCGAGTACTTGTTAGTAGTACATATAGTGTGGCCCTTGGCCTTACCTCTCGGTGTGATGTGTTAGTGGCGGAGTGACCCCCACCGATATCATGTGAATTGTATTGAAGACAGTAGTGGTACAGATAGTACTGGTAGTCGGTAGCTGATAGGCATGAGATACTAATTATGTATAAACACTTCTGGGGGCCGGCATGCTTGCTGAGATTATTTGATGTATCTTATTTTGATGATGTATGCTTGCCTGATTTCATGCTACTTAATTAATAAATCTAAATGTCATTCCTTGGCCTATTTCAATCTACACTGGACTTGTGTTGTTATTTTGCATAAATATATATATATATATATATATATATATATATATATATATATATATATATATATATATATATATACGCACGCACGCACGCACGGCACGCACGTCAAACGTATTACCAGAAACAGCAGCGTCACGCACGTGATGCAATACTACTTGCACGTTCGAAACGTTGATGGTCACGTGAATTTAGATCCATGGATACTTGTCTAGTAGAATATCTTTTTATTGTGTATTGGCCCTCGGTCTGCGACCTCGGGTGCGTGCTTTTTATTGTGTATTTTTATTGATCGGTATGCTTTCTATTATAATGAATATTAAAGGCCCAGATGGTGCTACGTACTCTTAAACGGTTTACGTACCGTATATAAACTGCCATCTTTCGGCGCGCCCGTGGTTTCTGCGATTGTTGGAAGTTACGTTTTATGTAGCGAACATTTGATTTATCAGAAAAACCACGAAGAACCATTGATATACGGGGTATTTTTGAAAAATAAAGGCGTTACGTTTCATTCGTGGGTCATAAATTAATCCCTGAAAGTATGGTGCCCGAGGAAGAAAACGTGAACAAATATATGCTAGCTCGATTATAGTTAGATTACGAGTGCTTTCCCCATCATCTACAGCGTTTGAAATATCTTTGTGGATAGGATGATTAGTAATGCGATGTGTTTTATTTAAGAAACTTGGTAATCGTGAATGCCAGAAAGCAAAACATATTTTCGTGTGTAATTGGTATATTAAGTTAGACACAGTAACAAATGAATGCACTAGTCAGCAAAAACGTGTACAACTGAGGTTTGTTGAAAACTATGCTTCCCTAATTCAATTCAAGCTTGGCATGGATAGAAGATGCATTGTAGGATTTGAAGGCAACGTATCTCCATATTTTCTTTCTCATCTTATGATACATTTAATACTGGGAATAATTCATGTGGGTAATTTCCGCAACAAAATGTCATGTAAATCTTAGACAAGCTGGAACTACGGCCATGTATATGTTAGCAAAATATATACTTTTAGCAGCTATTTTGACATTCATAATAAACACCATGACAGGGATGAAACATTTAGAAATGGAATTATATGAACTTGATGTATTATTTGTGAACACTAACTGATAAAGCTGAGAAATCAATTTGAACAATTATGGTATAGCACATTCTGCACTAAAGGTGTCGTGGCATCTGGCCTAAAAACGAAAATAGCCTCCCAAAAGTTGGGTGAAATGAAATGTACCAATGAATGGCTCTTGATGTAAATTGGGTAGCTTCCACATGAAAAAATGAAAAAGAAACGAAACATGGTATCAATATTTTATTAAATATCACAATTAGGATAGTGATATTTCATGGATATGGCAACATGAAGCAATACTAAGTAGTAAGATATTTACAAAAGAGCAATAATTCTACATGAAATAGAAGCAGATTTAAACTTGCACTCTACATACAAATGCTTACATATTCAACATCCTGGAATAATGCTAAAATTATATCTCAAATACAGGGCATACCATAAAGCACAACCATGCAACACACATTGCATTAAATCACTTCCTTGTGGAGCATTTATGTTATGGCACCAATAAACACTTTACTACAACTATACATCACCTACTGTAGCCTCCCAATACCACCAATCTCAGATTTACACTGCCAACGCATACAAGATACTTCGTGATCTATTCAACACTAATATTTATTCAGATTGTTAACTTCTTAACTGTTCATTTTCTGTAATTAAGTAGCTTATTATTCTCCAAACCAATTATTCACAACATATTAACATTTCATTGATTTATGTCAAGAAGCAGTTCCTGAAATTAAATTCAATTAGATGTTTTACAATACCATGACCTCCAGAGAAATCTGTGCCTAAACGTTTTATGGAAACAACTCTCATCTGAATTTTTTCTTGGAACACAACTTTCAAAAACATTAAATACAAACAAAGCTTGACATATACCGAGTTATTACATGGAATTTTAACAAATGCCCAACACGTGTGCCAATCTGTGGTCTATAAATGCATAGTTCATCCTATACTGGAATACACTACAACATTAGATAATAATATAAAATCCATACAATTGAACCAAAAGCAAGTATCCAGATTTCGCACACACCCACACACCCACACCAGAGACCCTAGTACAGTCAGTAAACTTGGATAAAAACAACTTAAAAAATATCCCCTAGACTTGTACATTAAACACACTCCTCTTGATGCTCAAAAAAAAAACTAAATTTAGAGTGTGTATGTAAACATATTCTACCCAACTACATGTAAAGAGTAATAATAAAATATATGAATTATGTTGAGTAACTTATTAGACAGCTTCAATATACAGTCTCTTCCAACATCGATGAGACAAGCCTACTAAAACACTAAGCACACTGGCAGAATGTGTGAACATTATATTGCCAGTTACATCACAAATACAGTAAATACAGATGGCCACAGCTAGTGTTCTGGACTAATACTGAAGGTTGTCATGACTCATGATCATGTATCTGGTACCAGACATTCATCCTTTATGGGTGAAAAGTCTATAGATCTGGACTAAAACTGAAGGTTGTCATGACCATGTGTCAGATGCCAGACATTCATCCTTTATGGGTGAAAAGTCTATAGATCTGGACTAATAATGAAGGTTGTCATGACCATGTGTCAGATGCCAGACATTCATCCTCTACGGGTGAGCAGTCTGTAGATCTGCTGTTGGTGTTCAGCCTGGGCATACTGTGGAGATCGTGAAGTGAATGCGTTCTTGTCCAGCCACTGCATCACGTATGTCGCATCGTCGATCGTGTACTTGTACCTAAACACATATCACCACAACTAAACACAGGAGCTTTGCTAATATCCTGTATATAATGCCAGTGTACTAAATGGGGAGAGGCTCAATGACAATGCATCAAATGGGGAGAGACTCAATGACAGTGTACTAAATGGGGAGAGACTCAATGACAGTGTACTAAATGGGGGGAGACTCAATGACAGTGTACTAAATGGGGAGAGACTCAATGACAGTGTACTAAATGGGGAGAGGCTCAATGAGAGTGTATCAAATGGGGAGAGACTCAATGACAGTGTACTAAATGGGGAGAGGCTTAATGACAGTGTACTAAATGGGGAGAGGCTCAATGACTGTGTACTAAATGGGGAGAGGCTCAATGACAGTGTACTAAATGGGGAGAGACTCAATGACAGTGTACTAAATGGGGAGAGACTCAATGACAGTGTACTAAATGGGGAGAGGCTCAATGAGAGTGTATCAAATGGGGAGAGACTCAATGACAGTGTACTAAATGGGGAGAGGCTCAATGACAGTGTACTAAATGGGGAGAGGCTCAATGACAGTGTACTAAATGGGGAGAGGCTCAATGACAGTGTACTAAATGGGGAGAGGCTCAATGACAGTGTACTAAATGGGGGGAGACTCAATGACAGTGTACTAAATGGGGAGAGGCTCAATGACAGTGAACTAAATGGGGAGAGACTCAATGACAGTGTACTAAATGGGGAGAGGCTCAATGACAGTGAACTAAATGGGGAGAGACTCAATGACAGTGTACTAAATGTGAGTGAGTTTAACGTCAGTGATTTGTAAATTATTAGAAAGGTTAATTAAAGACCATATGGTGGAATTCCTCGTTAAGCATCAATTATTAAATTCATCTCAACATGGATTCCTTAAAGCGAGGTCATGCTTAACAAATATGTTATGTTTTTTGGAAGAAATCACTAAGTGGATAGACGTGGGATCGCCAGTAGATATTATCTACTTAGATTTTAAGAAAGCTTTTGACAAAGTGCCACATCAAAGATTACTACTTAAATTAAAAGCCCATGGTATCGGGGACAGCATAACTGACTGGATAGAACAATGGCTGACAGACAGAAGACAACGAGTTGTAGTAGATGGAGAAGTTTCAAATTGGAAATCGGTTTTGAGTGGGGTACCTCAAGGATCAGTATTAGGACCTATATTATTCTTAATTTATATCAATGACTTGGACGACAGTATAACAAGTAACGTACTGAAATTTGCGGATGACACAAAACTGTTTAGAAAGGTTAATACTGATGGTGATAAACAACATTTACAAAACGATCTAGACAGATTAGTGAAATGGTCTGAGAAATGGCAGATGTTGTTCAATTTTGGGAAATGTAAATGCCTACATACAGGACATAGGAACTTGAATGTAAACTATAAAATGGGAGATACTGTTCTGGGTACTACTGTAAAAGAAAAGGACTTAGGAGTTACAATAAGCGCTGATATGAAAGTTTCAGAGCAGTGTGGTATTGCAGCTTCAAAGGGTAATCAAATTCTTGGATTGATTAGAAGAAACATAACATACAAGGGAAAAAAGTTAATTATACCTCTTTATAAAGCAATAGTTAGACCTCATTTAGAATACTGTATACAAGCATGGAGACCATATCGTAAGAAAGATATAGATACGCTTGGACGCATACAAAGGAGAGCAACTAAAATGATTCCAGAACTGAGAGACCTTAGTTATGAAGAACGCCTGAAAGAATGTGGTTTAACAACTCTAGAGACAAGGAGGTTAAGAGGAGATCAGATTGAAGTTTTTAAGATATTGAATGGGTATGAAAATATTGATAGAAATATGTTTTTCTCACTCAAGAAGGATAGCAGAACTAGAGGACATGAGGTAAAATTAGTAAAGGATCAATGTAGATTGGACATCAGGAAGCACTCGTTCTCACAGCGGACAATAAATGAATGGAACAAATTGTCTACATATTGTGTAACTGCTAGCAGCGTGAAAATGTTTAAAAACAAGGTTGACACATATCTCAGGAGGGCGGGTTATAAGTAGATGAACATTGTTGGACTCTCGATAAGCCAATGGCTTCCTTGTCCACTTGCCATCTGGGCCTTTGGCTTGGATGGCAAATCTGGTTAAATCTTGTTAAATGGGGAGAGGCTCAATGACAGTGTACTAAATGGGGAGAGGCTCAATGACAGTGTACTAAATGGGGAGAGGCTCAATGACAGTGTACTAAATGGGGAGAGACTCAATGACAGTGTACTAAATAGGGAGAGGCTCAATGACAGTGTACTAAATGGGGAGAGGCTCAACGACAGTGTACTAAATGGAGAGGCTCAATGACTGTACTAAATGGGGAGAGGCTCAACGACAGTGTACTAAATTGGGAGAGATTCAATGACAGTGTACTAAATGGGGAGAGTCTCAATGACGGTGTACTAAATGGGGAGAGACTCAATGACAGTGCACTAAATGGGGAGAGGCTCAATGATGGTATACTAAATGGGGAGAGACTCAATGACAGTGTACTAAATGGAGAGAGGCTCAATGACGGTGTATTAAATGGGGAGAGACTCAATGCCAGCGTACTAAATGGAGAGAGACTCAATGACAGTGTACTAAATGGGGAGAGGCTCAATGACAGTGTACTAAATGGGGAGAGGCTCAATGCCAGTGTACTAAATGGGGAGAGGCTCAATGACAGTGTACTAAATGGGGAGAGACTCAATGACAGTGTACTAAATGGGGAGAGGCTCAATGCCAGTGTACTAAATGGGGAGAGGCTCAACGACAGTGTACTAAATGGGGAGAGACTCAATGACAGTGTACTAAATGGGGAGAGGCTCAATGACAGTGTACTAAATAGGGAGAGACTCAATGACAGTGTACTAAATGGGGAGAGGCTCAATGACAGTGAACTAAATGGGGAGAGACTCAATGACAGTGTACTAAATGGGGAGAGGCTCAACGACAGTATACTAAATGGGGAGAGACTCAACGACAGTGTACTAAATGGAGAGAGGCTCAATGACGGTGTATTAAATGGGGAGAGACTCAATGCCAGCGTACTAAATGGAGAGAGACTCAATGACAGCGTACTAAATGGGGAGAGGCTCAATGACAGTGTACTAAATGGGGAGAGGCTCAACGACAGTGTACTAAATGGGGAGAGGCTCAACGACAGTGTACTAAATGGGGAGAGGCTCAACGACAGTGTACTAAATGGGGAGAGGCTCAATGACTGTACTAAATGGGGAGAGGCTCAATGACAGTGTACTAAATGGGGAGAGACTCAATGACAGTGTACTAAATGGGGAGAGGCTCAATGACAGTGAACTAAATGGGGAGAGACTCAATGACAGTGTACTAAATGGGGAGAGGCTCAATGACAGTGTACTAAATGGGGAGAGGCTCAACGACAGTGTACTAAATGGAGAGGCTCAACGACAGTGTACTAAATGGGGAGAGGCTCAACGACAGTGTACTAAATGGGGAGAGGCTCAACGACAGTGCACTAAATGGGGAGAGGCTCAATGACAGTGTACTAAATGGGGAGAGGCTCAATGACAGTGTACTAAATGGGGAGAGACTCAATGACAGTGTACTAAATGGGGAGAGGCTCAATGCCAGTGTACTAAATGGGGAGAGGCTCAACGACAGTGTACTAAATGGGGAGAGACTCAATGACAGTGTACTAAATGGGGAGAGGCTCAATGAAAGTGTACTAAATGGGGAGAGACTCAATGACAGTGTACTAAATGGGGAGAGGCTCAATGACAGTGAACTAAATGGGGAGAGACTCAATGACAGTGTACTAAATGGGGAGAGGCTCAACGACAGTATACTAAATGGGGAGAGGCTCAATGACAGTGTACTAAATGGAGAGAGGCTCAATGACGGTGTATTAAATGGGGAGAGACTCAATGCCAGCGTACTAAATGGAGAGAGACTCAATGACAGTGTACTAAATGGGGAGAGGCTCAATGACAGTGTACTAAATGGGGAGAGGCTCAATGCCAGTGTACTAAATGGGGAGAGGCTCAATGACAGTGTACTAAATGGGGAGAGGCTCAATGACAGTGTACTAAATGGGGAGAGGCTCAATGACAGTGTACTAAATGGGGAGAGGCTCAATGACAGTGTACTAAATGGGGAGAGACTCAATGACAGTGTACTAAATGGGGAGAGGCTCAATGACAGTGAACTAAATGGGGAGAGACTCAATGACAGTGTACTAAATGGGGAGAGGCTCAATGACAGTGTACTAAATGGGGAGAGGCTCAACGACAGTGTACTAAATGGAGAGGCTCAATGACAGTGTACTAAATGGGGAGAGGCTCAACGACAGTGTACTAAATGGGGAGAGGCTCAATGACAGTGCACTAAATGGGGAGAGGCTCAATGACAGTGTACTAAATGGGGAGAGATTCAATGACAGTGTACTAAATGGGGAGAGGCTCAATGACGGTGTACTAAATGGGGAGAGACTCAATGACAGTGCACTAAATGGGGAGAGGCTCAATGACGGTATACTAAATGGGGAGAGACTCAATGACAGTGTACTAAATGGAGAGAGGCTCAATGACGGTGTATTAAATGGGGGGAGACTCAATGCCAGCGTACTAAATGGAGAGAGACTCAATGACAGTGTACTAAATGGGGAGAGGATCAATGACAGTGTACTAAATGGGGAGAGGCTCAATGCCAGTGTACTAAATGGGGAGAGGCTCAATGACAGTGTACTAAATGGGGAGAGACTCAACGACAGTGTACTAAATGGGGAGAGGCTCAATGCCAGTGTACTAAATGGGGAGAGGCTCAACGACAGTGTACTAAATGGGGAGAGACTCAATGACAGTGTACTAAATGGGAAGAGGTTCAATGCCAGTGTACTAAATGGGGAGACGCTCAATGACAGTGTACTAAATGGGGAGAGGTTCAATGCCAGTGTACTAAATGGGGAGAGGTTCAATGCCAGTGTACTAAATGGGGAGAGGCTCAATGACAGTGTACTAAATGGGGAGAGGCTCAATGACAGTGTACTAAATGGGGAGAGGCTCAATGACAGTGTACTAAATGGGGAGAGACTCAATGACAGTGTACTAAATGGGGAGAGGCTCAATGACAGTGTACTAAATGGGGAGAGGCTCAATGACAGTGTACAAAATGGGGAGAGGCTCAATGACAGTGTACTAAATGGGGAGAGGCTCAATGACAGTGTACTAAATGGGGAGAGACTCAATGACGGTGTACTAAATGGGGAGAGACTCAATGACGGTGTACTAAATGGGGAGAGGCACAATGCCAGCATACTAATCATTAAAATGTTAGTCTCATGCTATAGCTTGGTGAAGTTGATGCATTTTATGTCAGTATATGCATATTCCTGTGTATATATAATTGCATAGAAATAGTTATTGTAAATAAATGTTTGTAAACATGTTATTTTTGCATGTCCTATACACGTGCCACATCATATCACTGTTACATGTTTCTGAAATGGAAAATTATCAACATTTTCAAGTACTAATTCAGGGGAGGTTCTGAGAATTAATACTCTCTGTACTAATAGAAACACACGTATCTGCAGTCTTCTACAGTTATGCAGAAGGACAATTCGCCTACCTTGTGTCTCCCTCTGCGTCAATGTACTGTAGTCCTACGTCGCCAATGAACAGGTATTGACTGTCGAGGTCCAGGAAGGCACACTCACAGTTGAGGTTCTTCACAAATGTGACTTCAACGAACGCTTCCAAGCCCTCACATCCAGCACCTGGCAGACAAGTGGCATTCATCAAGACTCTAATAATTGGACAATAATAAAAAAGGTACATTCTTATATAGCACGGTATCCAGTCCGCATGACCGTTCAAATGCTTTAAATCATACCATAAACAATAACTTTTGCTAAAATCATTGTATGATTCGACTTTGATCGTTAGATCAGGTAATTTGCCAAAGTATGAATAGCTTTATGTCATAGTATATAGGGTTGGGTTACACATAGCCACTTTTAGCCTTTTTTATGCCGAATTTAACAGGGCCCAGTTGAAAATAGTTTTATAATTTAAGGTAGTTCTGGCGGCTAGCATCTCAGTTGATTTTTTCCTTCAAAACATGCTAGGAAATATTTAACTGAATGTCGACACCACAACTAATCTCCCGGCACTATTTTGACCAATCCATCCTTTAAAAGAAGTCCTTTTGGAAATCCCCGATTTCTTAGAAATGTAACGACTATAGTAACGACCTCGAGTGCTACAGACCAGCTATATATTCGTTCGCTGTGAAAGTGGAATATATCGTATGGTTACTGTGATTCCAGTACGCATCAGTATTATATCTACCTAACTAAATCATCCTTAAACCAGGAAATATCAGTGCTAACATAGTTTATTGTGCCTTTGAACCTATGGCAGATGACAACACGTTGCAAATAAAGATTCAAAGTGCATTGTGGTGGCAAATTAAGGGGACATGCCAATATTAAAAATGGCCATTATGTTTTGTCAACAATACATAAAACGCCAGTGAAAATCGTCACATTTCAAACATGCAATTTGGCGTATGATCATGTCTTACATGTAGGCAACTATACACGGTTTGGAATTACAAAGGGTTTGTGTCAAAAATACACTGCCGCTTTAGGCTGTCAATCAACTTTTGCTTAATTTATTCATAATGGTATAGCAGACTAAGCCGTTTATGTTAACCAAAATCAACCTTAAAGTTATCAGTGACACTGTCGTACTTATATGTATGTGATTTATTTCTTTGGGGATTTTCTCAAAAATATATAATTTTGCATTTTGAGGCAATTTTTTTCCACATTTACAAAAATGTTTTAAAAATCTTGTAACATAACCAAATAAAAGAAAAACTTCAAATTTTATTAATCTGAAATATTGTATAGTATTTCAACTATAATCTGTGAAAAAATGGTTTATTTATCTTAAAACCTTCTACTGAAACTACTCAATTCAAGATAAGCATATAATAGCCACCCCAGCTAAACAATGGTTTCATCTTCTTCTTCTTTCTTATGTCTTCGTTCCTCATACCTGCAGCTCTGTCTCAAATGTGGCGGTGTATTTTTGACACAAACCCTTCACCAACTGTAATGGTTTCATCAAAACTAGATAACACATTTACACAAATGAACTAGCATGTAATCTTATAAGTTTTATTTTTGTGAAATGATTCCAAAGTAAGATGAACGAAAAATTTACTTGCAGTGACAACTTCTCAATTGTGCTGTGGCAACTTACTTTTCTTGAGGACACGGTCAATGTCAACTTACCTTTCTTGAGGACACGGTCAATCTCAACTTTAATAATCTGTGATGCTGCATCATATTCTATCTTTTTTACAGTGCCTTTGAATGCTGCAAATAGAAAGCATTTTATGTTGTTCTTCATATTGATAAATAGACACATTCACAGTAACATATCCAACATATTTAACAAGATTTAACAAGATTGCCATCCCAAACAACAAGTTCCAGATGGCAAGTGGACAAGGAAACCATTGGCTTATCGAGAGTCCAACAATTTTATCAGATATCTGTCAATTCTATTTTTAAACATATTCACACTACTAGCATTAACACAATCATTTGACAGTTTGTTCATTCATTTATCACCCTCTCAAATCACCTTTCTCATGTCCATGAATTTCATAACTAAGGTCTCTCAATTCTGGAATAATTTTAGTTGCTCTTCATTGTATTCTTTCTAGCATGTCTATGTCCTTCTTACGATACGGCCTCCATGCTTGTATACAATATTCCAAATGTGGTCTAACTATTGCTTTGTACAGGGGTACAATTAGCTGTTTCTCCTTATACATGATAGTTCTCCTAATTAGCCCTACAATTTGATTTCCTTTCGAAGCAGCAATCCCACATTGCTCTGAAACTTTCATGTCAGCACTAAATGTTACTAATAAGTCCTTTTCTTGTGTGGTTCTACCTAGAACAGCATCCCCCATTTTATACTCTGTGTATGCATTTACATTTCCCAAAATTGAATAACATTTGCCATTTTTCTGACCATTTAACTAATTTATCTAGATCATCCTGTAAACTTTGTTTGTCTGAATCATTAGTAACCTTTCTGAGTACTTTTGTGTCATCTGCAAATTTCAGTACTTTGCTAGATATGTCATCTTCGAAATCATTTATATATACATATATATATATATTTATATATGTTACAGTCAATCTGCGTAATCAGTCATTTCGCGTAATGACTGACATGTTTAGGCAAGTTTACGCAAAATGACTGTTTCACTTAGGCATTTCACGAAATGACTGAAAATTTCAGTCATTACGTGAAATAACTGGAAGAGGTGCAGTCATTTCGCATAATGACTGAAACACTGCTTCCCCTGATTAATGACAAGTGATGTGGGCAAACTTGCTGTTTTTTCATGTACCTAGCCAGATATTTTCAGAAATTGTCATCTAGCAGCTATCTATTTCTCACTCAAAAATATTTTTTATATTGTGATGAAATTATGATTTATGACTAGTATTCAGGTTCACTTTGGATCGTGTAGAACACCAGGAATTGAAGTTACTCCACATGGTCGAAACCACTTATCATCAAATTAATGTTTTTGTTACGAGGTGCAATGCCCCAGTCCCCCTAGGTGCGCTTTGTGTCTTTATACCCAGAGCAAATACTGTGAAGTATCAATTACAATTTGTCTTCTATTGTGTATCTTAAATTGAATGTTGGAAATGTAGCATGACCTATTGTTTTTGTGGAGTCAGGACATTGTTGATTGGTTGATTTCAGCAGTTCAGGACATTTTATCCTATCACTTCTGTTTTCAGTGTGCATCGCTGTGTATTTTGTTTCTTTGTCAACTTCTCGATGTCACTGCATTGAAAATTTTTTATACCTGCGAAACATAAGAGCAAATTAAAATTATTATCCAATTGTAATTATAAACTACCTAAACCAAAATTGTGAGAAATAATTAAAAATATATATTGTAATTGTAATATATGCATAATCATGATGTTTATCAATGTGTCTTTTATTGTAAACTTAGCAATTGGTTTAACTTCGTTTTTAAATTAATTTGTTTGCACGGCTTAATGTGACAAATCATGAAAGGACTTCTCGACTTTTGTGACACAGTATTGACGGTTTTCATTTGTGCTCACTCATGCAATTCATGGCTAACTGAAGAAAAACCCTTTCATTGTGGACTTCCTGGCTTACATAAAAAAGAGGAATAATTTAACAGAGACATGACTGAGGCTTGAATTGGTATCCAATACAACTATGGTGGATATTAACTCGAGTCTTCTTACTGATAAAACCTTTGAAGGGAATTAACCCTGTGGCTTCAGTGTGCAAATCAATGAATGAAGGTGTGAAATTTCACCATTACCAATTCAAAATGAAACCACATCATGTTATGCAAGCAACCAAAATTGCATATGTGGGGCTGTGGAGTAATTTCTATGAATAAATTTTGGTATGATGTCATTACTGCATAATTACTTGTTAACTATGGCACATTTGGAAGAGTATTTAACTATCTTTCCACCCATACCTCATTTATTATAGGTTGGAATATTTGAAATGATTAAATGGACTACTATGTACCCTTCAAATTGTGAAATGTCTGATAAATTTATCACACTTAAAATCAAGAAACAATGTTCAGCGTAAGACGGGTGGGTGGTTCTTACTTGCTGAGTATGTAGTATCTATGGCGTGACTTCGTAGATTCATCAGTTGCTGCAAGCTTGAGTTGTTCTGTAGTATTGAAATATTCCACTTTGGGAATTAGATGTTTTTGACATATTTGAAACCTTTCGTAAAGTTCTTCCTTAAATTGTACTTCATAATTATCCTGTGCCACTGTGATAGCTATGCCAAGAGGCAAGTGATTAACACCTACTGATTGTGTTCTTTTTATAGGGAGAGGCAATGCACAATAGCCAATTGAGACAGTCACCATTGTTAGGCAATTGGCATTCCCAGTTGGAGAATTGTTGGGTCATCCATTACCTGTCCATCAAATCAGAGAACACTAGTGAGGTAGCTGTCAATCAAACTGTCAGGGGGAGGGTTAGAATCTTGTACCCAGAGAGGGATAAATTATTAGCAAAATGTTTCTATTTGCAAGTATATAGCAAATATTTATTCACATTGTTTATCTACTTGAGTAATGTGAATGTCTGAAGAATTATGAAGACTGATATTAATACACAATTAACATTGGATCAATATATAATGACAAAAGGACACAAATTGTTATTACACAGTATGACTGAAATGGTCACCAGTTAAACTGTGTAATAACAGTGCCTTATTTCCAGTCATTTCGCGTAATTACTGGAATGTTCAGTCATTTCACGAACTGCCTGAGTGAAACAGTCATTTCGCGTAATGCCTAAACATGTCAGTCATTACGTGAAATGACTGATTACGCAGACTGACTGTAACATATATATATATATATATATATATATATATATATATATATATATATATATGTATATACATATATATAAATTAAAAACAGTATAGGGCCTAATACTGATCCCTGTGGTACCCCACTCAAAACAGATTTCCAGTTTTAAATCTCACCATCTAGTATTATTCTCTGTCTTCTGTGTGTAAACCACTTTTCTATCCAGTTGATTACATCATTACCTATACCATGGGCTTTTAATTTAAGTAACAATCTTTGATGTGGCACTTTATCGAAAGCTTTCTGAAAATCTAAGTAGACAACATCCACTGGTGACCTGTCATCTACCTACTTTGTAATTTCTTCCAAAAAACACAAGAGATTGGTTAGATATGACCTTGCTCAACCCATGTTGAGATGTATTTATTAATTTATGTTTTAACAGGAATTCCACCATGTGGTTTCTAATTAATGTTTTGAGTAATTTACATACAACTGATGTTAAACTGATGTCTGTAATGTAATTTTCTGGCTAGAAGTTATTAATAATAAAGTACAACAGCACCACACACTGAGGTAGTTTATTAGTAAGACAGTCTTCTAATCTTTCACAGCAACAACAACCTTTTAACTCAAAGAAAATATTCTCTTAGCAGTTTTCTCTTCAAACTTGTTATAATAACATCCAATTAAAGTGCAGTACCTGAACAGTATACAACCATTATACATGTCATTATTATTAAACATAGTTTATTTATTCGATTTCGAACCGCGCTGTATGTTTTCATATCTGCCACCAAGGAGCTACTAAAGAACAGCGATCGCCGCCTGCTGCACCAAACCCTAGAACGCTGTCGAAGCCCTGTGCCTTATACGCCAATATGCAGTTCATGGAACTTATTAAACGAGTATACTAGCATCAAAGTGTATTATTTTTAAATGTCACACCCTGTTGATTCTTGAACTGAATAAAACACATGTACGTATACCGTTATGGAATAGATCTACCACGATGATGATGTACTGGACCAATAGACATACTAATTGAAAATAATAACCTGGATCTGAGCAGCTGAAAATGTATATAATTTGACAAACGTAGTATGTAAGCTGATAAAACACAGAAAATGACAATGAGTAGAATTAATAATTGTTTCACTTCATCTTTCAACCGATCTCGACCGAAGCATAAATTTATTATGCATCACGTAACATCGATTCATCGTTTCATATGGGATGACGAATTCGTATTTTCGCGCACCGGTAGAGCCTTGGGTTAGGAATTTGGCATGTTGGTTTCACGACGCGAAAACGATGTAATGGAAGCATGTCATTTCACCCAAGTGTTATGTTGGTCTTGCATACTAAATGCATTTAAAACTATTTTTTTTATTCTTACGCGAGGCGTATTTGTAAATCTCGATTGCAATTTACAAACCGTTGAAGAGAAGCCAGCGACAGCGATTGATGTCGGCGGCAGCGCAAAACAAACAACACGTTGATACTCGTTCATTGAAATTGTTCGCCTAATGTTTCTTGAGAATTGTGAAAGCAATTCTAAGTAGGTTTAACCACACCCATTTGGCATTTTCCCCAGGCGGCAGAAAATCGGGGTCCACGACGGACCGCGTTATATCCAAATCCGCGTAAAAACAGGCGCATAATAACGAGGCGCAACTGTATATGCCTGTCTTAATCTTTACATTCTATTTTAATCCACCAGGTAGCGTGGTGGTATAATGGGAGGGTCTATTACAACTGGCGTGGTTGATGGGTACACAAACTTACATACGTGTCACTCTGTTCACTCACCATAACTCATGCCAGTTATCAGGTCGCGCATCTCTTCAAAGGTCAACGGGGTCTCATCCTCCTGATCAAAGCCATGGCAGGTTGCACATTTACCTGCAAGAGCACAAAACATGTACTTCAACATTACACATATTCAAGAGCATGTGTACAACAGAGACTGTGTTGTGATCTGTCAGACATGCACTTCAACATTACATATATCCAAGGTGTGTGTACAACAGAGACTGTGTTGTGATCTGTCAGACATGCACTTCAACATTACATATATCCAAGGTGTGTGTACAACAGAGACTGTGTTGTGATCTGTCAGACATGCACTTCAACATTACATATATCCAAGGTGTGTGTACAACAGAGACTGTGTTGTGATCTGTCAGACATGCACTTCAACATTACATATATCCAAGGTGTGTGTACAACAGAGACTGTGTTGTGATCTGTCAGACATGCACTTCAACATTACATATATCCAAGGTGTGTGTACAGCAGAGACTGTGTTGTGATCTGTCAGACATGCACTTCAACATTACATATATCCAAGGTGTGTGTACAGCAGAGACTGTGTTGTGATCTGTCAGACATACACTTCAACACTACATATATCCAAGGTGTGTGTACAATAGAGACTGTGTTGTGATCTGTCAGACATCCACTTCAACATTACATATATCCAAGGTGTGTGTACAACAGAGACTGTGTTGTGATCTGTCAGACATCCACTTCAACACTACAGATATCCAAGGTGTGTGTACAATAGAGACTGTGTTGTGATCTGTCAGACATCCACTTCAACATTACATATATCCAAGGTGTGTGTACAGCAGAGACTGTGTTTCGATATGTCAGACATGTACTTCATCACTACAGATATCACAGGTGTGTGTACAGCAGAGACTGCGTTGTGATCTGTCAGACACGCACTTCAACACTACAGATATTCAAGGTGTGTGCGTGCATGCGTGTACAACAGGTTCTGTGTTTGTTATCTGTCTGACATGCACTTCAACACTACAGATATTCAAGGTGTGTGTGTACAACAGAGACTGTACTGTAATCTGTCAGACATGCACTTCAACACTACAGATATCCAAGGTTTGTGTACAACAGAGACTGTGTTGTGATCTGTCAGACATGCACTTCACCACTACAGATATTCAAGGTGTGTGTACAACAGAGACTGTGTTGTGATCTGTCAGACATGCACTTCACCACTACAGATATTCAAGGTGTGTGTACAACAGAGACTGTGTTGTGATCTTGCATTTCAACACAATGTGTTTAATAGTATTGTGTTTAGTGTGTCTCATATGCACTCTAGGCCTGTCTCACTTGAGCACTGAGAGTTTGCTAGTGGTGATGATTACCTTCGGCACAGATGCACTCGTTGTTGACACAGATCTTCTGCAGCAGTGGACTGCCTTGGTCTGGGCTATAGAAGCTTGTCGCTGATCTGCCTACATGTGAACAATACAATGTATATTATGTTATGACAAAGATACCACAAACTGCATTCACACTGGTAAATGTGTCTGTTTTAATGGGATTGTATTAGCAGGTATATAGCAATAAAAGCTAGTCTGACATCAAAGAACGAATATAAAATCAATTCTGAACAATTATAATATAGTTTGACTCACAATGGAAACAATAAAGACATTTTAAAAGATTGTATTGGTGTTATATAGCCTCGGAGTCAATTACATTGTAATTGAAATGCCAATTCCAAAATTGTATTTGGTGTTTTGTTTTTAAAAGTAATTGGAAAATGTAAATGAAAATGGTATTTTCAATCACTTTTTCAATTATCATGTGACTTCTTAATTCAAATCATTCACTACAGATAATCAATAAAATATAATATGTTGTGCATATCATATTTGTTTGCCATTATGTAACACAATATGCAGAAATTACACAAAGCTGCTCTAAAATAGATGTTATTTTTTGGTGTAGAGTATGTCTATGGTTGTTCTGTTCTCATAGTGTTATTTCGATATGGAAATGGTAATTGGATTTGGTATTTTGTAATTGGAATAAAAAAATTTGTATTGTTTAGGTGTAATTGGAATAACATAATTGACCCTATGCCTGGTGCTATATTAAGAACCGGAAAAGTCATGGTTCGGATGTTATGCCAAAATGCGTTGATAATGATTAGGGATCAGAACAAAGACATGTATGAAATTTAAATGTTCTGCTACATCACCTACTTGGCTCATAGTAATCATAGACGGTGACAGCAACGGGGTGTACGCGACCAACAACAAACGTGCGCACTGCTTTGAAGGCAACACAGGTTGGCGTATCACTCCTGATCTGCACAGAGTAAAGGTGTATGGCTTCAATAACTCCAAATTGGCTTACAAATGGAAATTAATTCTAAAATCAGAATTAAAACGATTTAAAATTAGTGTGCGTTGTTGAGATATTTCAAGGGTTAGTATTTTAATATACAGTAATATAAAGTAGTAACGCAAAGTGGATAAAGATAAATGGAACTTAGTTAACATGTACATAGATACATAAGCCCAATAATAGGCTCTTTGGAGTAAAACAAACTGAGAAGATTTGTAGAAGTTAAATAACTGAATCGTTGTCATTTTGTGGGGTCACCAGACCAGCAGCTTAGATCAGAATAAAAAATTTCAAAGTCAAATTATTTGTACAACAAATTGAAATCGGTTTTGGAAAATGCAAAAAGCATAAGTCTCCTAATGTTTAAACAAACGTGGGATTGCATATTAATAATTAAGATACACGCCACTGATATAGTGTGATATCATACTAACAGATTCAATGTAGAATATAACGGCTCGTTCTGTCAGTTCGTATCTGTCCACAGCAGTTTGTGCGGAGTTAGTCAACTACAAGAGAAGCAACTGTCAGTTGATTAATATTATATAATACAAAGATGCCTTCAATGTAGGCATCACGGCCGCCAAGATTATAATAAGCAAAATAAATAAAATATAAGGCACACTATTACAACGTTTCTATGATAATATAATAACAATATATTTAATTTGATAAAGCACCAGATCCAACATTGCTCATGGCACTTCACAGCATATTAAAAATTAATATCTCACCTTCTCCAGGTCATCCTTATTTGCCTCAAATCCTGAGAACAACCCAACATCCAGGATGGCCATTCCTGTAGCGTTGGGCCCAAGATACCTGTACAAGAACATACAGGGACAATGTCCGAATATACCTGTACAAGAAACACGGGGACAATGTCTGAATATATCTGTACAAGAACATACATTGGGCAATGTCCGAATATACCTGTACAAGAACATACAGGGACAATGTCCAAATATACCTGTACAAGAACACACGGGGACCATGTCCCAAGATACATTAGCAAGAACACACAGGGTCAATGTCCCAAGATACATGAACAAGAACACAAAGGGTCAATATCCCAAGATACATGAACAAGAACAGACAGGGTCAATGTCCCAAGATATATGAACAAGAACACACAGGGACAATGTCCCAAGATACATGAACAAGAACATACATGAACAATTCCCAAGATACATGAACAAGAACACAAAGGGTCAATGTCCCAAGATACATAAACAAGAACACACAGGGTCAATGTCCCAAGATATATGAACAAGAACACACAGGGACAATGTCCCAAGATACATGAACAAGAACATACATGAACAATTCCCAAGATACATGAACAAGAACAAACAAGGACAATGTCCCAAGATACATGAACACGAACACACAGGGACAATGTCCAAAGATACATGAACAAGAACAAACAGGGACAATGTCCCAAGATACATGAACAAGAACACACAGGGACAATTTTGCAAGATACATGAACAAGAACAAACAGGGACAATGGCCCAAGTTACATGAACAAGAACACACGTGGACAATATCCCAAGATACATTAGTAAGAACACAAAGGGACAATATCCCAAGATACATGAACAAGAACATACAGGAACAATGTTAATTTAAGAAATAAGATGTTAACAATGTTAATTTAAGAAATAAGATTGTAAATTATTAATAGGGAATGCAAAATATAAGTTTTTATAACTTCATGCATTTCCTTTCAACGTATTTGTAAAATGATTGTTTAGATTTTATATATTCAAAGCATCCTGATTGATGTGTTTTGGTTCAATAGAGATATCTTACGTATTGCTGCACCTTGTATATATGTTTATGTTGAATAAAATTCAATTCAATTCAATGTCCCAAGATACATGAACAAGAACATACAGGAACAATATCCCAAGATACATGAACAAGAACAAACAAGGACAACGTCCCTAGATACATGAACAAGAACAAACAGGGACAATGTCCCAAGATACATGAACAAGAACAAACAGGGACAATATCCCAAGATACATGAACAAGAACAAACAGGGACAATGTCCCAAGATACATGAACAAGAACACACAGGAGCAATGTCCTAAGATACATGAACAAGAACAAACAGGGACAATGTCCCAAGATACACGAACAAGAACCCACATGAATATAAGAGGAATATAGAAATAACTTAAAGAAGTTTAAGCAAACTTTGTTTGTAGTAATTATACTCCACATGTACCACATTGGAATCAGAGTATGTAGAAATACTCTGTAAAGTTTTAATAATAAAAATAACATCACTTCACTGCTGTAATCACATGACCTGGAGGGCAGCACTGGAGCTCGCCGTATCAACTTACTGTAGGCACACTTTGATGTTGATCACCCAGTTGTTGCTTGCTGTAGATCGTCTCGATCTCCGAAGCATCATCGGTCTCCGACGCATCATCGGTAACATAGGGATCGGTGTTAAATTAGGGTTGACACGAGACTCCCGACAGGTGCTGACATCACCACGGTTACCACTACATCACACAGCAAACAGTGTAGGTCACTTCTAATATTCTCTATAGACTATTGTAAGTATAATCAAACCAACCAAAGCGGTCAATGGATGGTCAACAAGTGGTTTCTTAATACAGGTAATCTCTTAACCCAGGTAATTTAATATGTGAAACTTTTGTGAAAGGAGGAGTTGATTGTGGTCGTTAATGAAACGTGGTCTCTTAATGCAGGTGGTTGTTTCAGCAGGAATATAAACAACAGAATCATTGTACTCAGAAGCTGCTTTTTAAATGTTTGTGTGGGATTTGCTCCAAATAAAAAAAATAACTGACAGTTCTACACAATTAAATGTTCTCTCAGCTGGGACTAGTATAGCTGCAGATAGAAATATAGAAGTTTTAAACTGTAAACACAAGTCATGTGTACAGAGAAGCAAAGCAAAGTGTACTTGAGGCAATTAGGAAATGTAAAAACAATATTTAAAAACACCACAGTATTTATTATTATGAGCAATTCTTAGGCTGATAGTCTGACGATGACTAACGGATGTATTTCTAACAGATCCCAATGCTATACACAGGTTTAACTGTGTATTATTTCATTTAGATATGCTACCACAGTGTATCATAATGATCAACAAAGAATGGTAGCTACACTGGTATGTATATGTATGCGTTACCATGAATGGCACGTCCAGATTACTAGTGGTTGATTCTCAGCTGTTGCAAGAAATCACACATAATGACCTCATAACAGTTTACTATAATTAATATGACGAAGAATGAGGGAAGTGTTCATGATAGATAATATATTTTGTGGTAATATGTGTTTAAGTTTGTTAAAAATTCCACTTGTTTTATTAATTCTGTTTGCTATTATATATGATCAGATTTGACAAGGCTGCTGACAACCGTGGAAAAGATTTACAGTTGTGTGTCACATAATTTGTGTTCAAATAAAAAAACTAAATTTGTAAAATGTAAAGTAGACAAAACAAGGAAAGCGTTCATGTAAATGTTATCTGCTGTCCAGCTGAAACTAACTAACTAACTAACTAACTAACTAACACCTCTCTTCATAGTTCAGACCTAGATTTAGTTTTTGTTTGGATTGATCTTTAGTCCTTACCTGCCGCAGTCTCCAGTTCCACCGTTGATGAAGACTGGAGTGAACTCGCTCACTGTGGTCTCGATGCTGAACTTGCTGTCTTGCTGAGGTGTCTTCTGGGCCACGTTGTACTCCAGTTGCACCTCCACCTGGCCAACGCCATTGCCCGTCGTGTTCACCACCAGCTCGTCACCCAGTAGGTCTGTCACCTGACCATCGCATGATACGTCACAGACAGACAGACATATTTATTTTGCCCTGGGGTGGGGGTTGGGCCTCTATTACTGGAGGCCTGGTGGGACAAAGGACCGCCCCACCTTTGCTACTTCTACTTCTGTCATTTAATAATTGTTTCTCAATGAGCAACTTTGTATTGGCAACTAAGCGATATCTCATTTGATATACATGTATTGTATTTTATTGTATTGTTCTTGAGTATGTTTGTGCTAGCTGCCAAGCTACTTTTCATTGATTCATATTATTTTCCTTTGGTACAATTATTAAATGACCTTTACCAACAATCACTCTTTGTGTGTTCCTGTAGCAAGCGAGCTCAGGGTTCTGCCATTAAACATCAGCAGGGTATAAATGAATATTTTTACACATGTCAAAATAGTGTTTATACAATGTGAGGTGAAAATGACTGGTTTAATTGTTGTGGTAGTGTTAGTCTGTGACCTTCAGTCCGTAACCTGGGAAACAGTCCGCAGTACGCGAAACGGTTCGTGGTCAAATGACGCTAGGTGATCACGTGGCAAACGAGAGTCATTCCCTTTGTGTTGGAACTCTGAGCCACGCTAGACGTATTTTGCAGAGCCATCACATTGGAAGTTTTTCTTTGAAAAGTTCAAGGCTCGTATCAAATCATTTATTTGTACCAGGCTTTTGCCTATATTGTTCTTAAAGTTGTACGCTTTGTTAGCGTAATTTTGATTTGATTATCCTTGATTTATTGTACATTTACGGCTTCCGTCTTTGTTAACTGAACGCCGCTATTTTGCAGAGCCACCACATTGGAAGTTTTTCTTCCCACCATCCTCCCCTGTCTACCTCCATTGTTCGCGTATTGCTTACCATGTTATTATTCTGTATTGTATGTATACATTCAACTCCCGATAGTTCCTAATTTGGTTGTGATAAACAATCACAATTGTGCGTTAACGCTTTCCTTCATGTATATTTTCCCATAGGGTTTTTAGAAGGTTTTAGTGCGTATAATCTGTATTCACTTGTATACACAATGTCTTGGTCAGCAATATGTATGCTGTACGACAAACTTTTAACAATTGAATTTTTCTTTCATGAGAATCCCAATGGGGATTGTGGTACATAACCTTTAATTTTCATATGCATATTTATATATATGCATATGTAGTTTGTGCTAGCTGCCAAGCTACTTTTCATTGATTCATATTATTTTCCTTTGGTACAATTATTAAATGACCTTTACCAACAATCACTCTTTGTGTGTTCCTGTAGCAAACGAGCTCAGGGTTCTGCCATTAAACATCAGCAGGGTATAAATATTTATTTTGACCATTCGTACAAGTTGAACTAATTAATACAGATCACAAATATAAAGGTCAAGGAGACTCCCATTAAGACAAACACGTTATAAACTTGGGAGGCAGTCAGCCACCTTTTTTCTAAATAACTAATAATCATGGAACGTCAAAATTAAACATAAACAAATAAATACAAAACCAATATAAATTAACTAATACTATAAAAGGTTAAAGTATTATTTTTTTTACAGATGTGGCAATTAGGAATAAGGCACTGAAGTTCATAATTCCTAATTAGATGGTTTAATATAAGTCATGAAACCATATAGACAATGTATAAATTGTATCAATGATATTACTTGGAGTATTGTTAACTGTCTCTATTATGTTGTGTCGGATATACTTTTGACATATTCATGAATGACTGGTGATCCACAGATTATTTATTGTTTGTGTGTAGTGTTGATGAAATAAAAAATTGTGCATGTAAGGGATGTGGTTAAAATATTCCAGTAGATCATTGATTAATTTGTAATAAAACTTAAGTTGCTGGAATTTATAGATGTCATCCAGCTTTAAAAATTGAAGTTTCTTAAAAATAGGATATGTATGTGCATTATATTTACTCAGAGAAATTATTCTTATTGGTTTTTTCTGTAGTTTGAAAATACAATGTGCTCGATGACCTCATAACAGTATACTATAATTAAAACGAGGAAGAATGAGGGAAGTGTACATAATAGATAATATATTTTGTGGTAATATGTGTTTAAGTTTGTTAAAAAATTCCGCTTGTTTTTTTTATTTTGTTAACTATTTTATTTATATATGTTAGCTATTTTATTTATATATATTTGCATATATTTGCAACAAAGGGGTTTCTACTTTATTTTGAGGCATATAAAATATCATCAATTTAGTTTTAATTCTTCTCCAGGTGCCCAGTGGTTTGTCTCTTCTCCTTTCTCCAGCTTGTATCTGTTTCAAAGCAACACTAAGGAAGACTATTTCTTTTCAAGCGGAGAACATGGCCAAGACTTCTCTAATTTCTTTGTTTCACCTCATCAATGATGTTGTTGATGTCGTTGTGTTCAGAGATTTCCTTTTTGGTCACTCGCTACTCCAAATGTATACTGTAGTTTGCTTACACTTTGAGATATATTCTATATGCACAACTCATAGTCACATAGATGCACAAAAAACACCAGAATGGGGCACATAACAACAGGTTGTGTGACCGTTTCAACAATTTGACATGACACAAGTCTCTTACCTGCACCTGCTGCTGAACCATGGCATTTCCATCTTGGAACATGAGCTCCTTTCGAAAGCCACTCCTGCTCGTTGAGATGACACATCGAAGGTCCAGGCCAGCCTCATGAGTCTTGATGCTGTACTCAGACAAGGCCTGTAGAGCCACTGCTGTGTCCTGGAGCAATGAAACAGACATTGAGTCTTGATTCTGTACTCAGACAAGGCCTGTAGAGCAACTGCTGTGTCCTGGAGCAACAAAGCAATAAAACAGACATTGAGTCTTGATGCTGTACTCAGACAAGGCCTGTAGAACCACTGCTGTGTCCTGGAACAATGAATGAGACATTGGATCTTGATGCTGTACTAATACAAGGCCTGTAGAGCCACAGCTGTGTCCTGAAACAATGAAAGAGACATTGGGTCTTGATGCTGTACTAAGACAAGGCCTGTAGAACCACTGCTGTGTCCTAGACCAACAACGCAACATATAGTGTTACTAGTACGTGGTTGTGTTTTAGTGTGGTAAGTGGTAACTTTGATGCAATGTATTATTTTTTGACTGAATAATAATTCAATCTATATAGCCACTTTTTATATATATAGCCACTCATCCTCACTTAGTGTTAATAATAATTCAATCTATATAGCCACACATCCTCATTTAGTGTTACTAATTTAAATGTTAAATATCTCCCTGGGGCATCATAGGTCATTTCAATAACTTCTAATAAATGACAACTTCAAGTGCTAAATGTTACATTTATCATATTAACAATAATTCAACACTGTATTTCCACTCGAATGAAACATCTAGCGAGATATATCAGATCAAAATCTCATACAGCTGTTCCATATCCTCACCTGTGTTGAAATGAACGCCCCATGTTTAGTTCTCTGCGCCACCAGCCACGTGACAATGGCACCACTGTAGTCAAGGTCACCGAGGGTCAGCTGCGCAAGAAGCGCGTAACCTGCAGTCTCAACTTCCAGAGATTGGGGCTTTACTCTGTAGAATGTGGGATGTACTATTCGTTTTATTTGCTTGTTTGTTCCACCAATGTTTGCAGGCCAGTAGCGCATGTTGCTGTCTGAAAATGGAAATGACACAGGGCTTGTAGTTTCAATTTAGCAGCTGTCTGAAAATGGAAATGTCACAACATTAGTGCTGGACTGTCGATAACAGAATAGAACAGAACTTGTTTTATTCGATCTATAAATCACTTCATGTACTGGCAATTGATATGTCCGTGTCTGGGAGACTCCTGCTAAGACCAATTTCTGGTCGCTGTTGCAGAAGTGGCGCATAAAGATAATTTGCACGACCTATTTTTGATTATGTTGTACTCTTGACAGCAGAGACAGAGAGACCCACACAAGCATTTGAAATTAAATGCCTTAGGAGACTCCTCTGCATTTCATCAACACAGAATATGTGACACAAGTGTATTCCCTTGCTGTAATATGTGAGACAAGTGTATTCCCTTGCAGGAATATGTGAGACAAGTGTATTCCCTTGCTGGAATATGCGAGACAAGTGTATTCCCTTGCAGGAATATGTGAGACAAGTGTATTCCCTTGCTGGAATATGTGAGACAAGTGTATTCCCTTGCAGGAATATGTGAGACAAGTGTATTCCCTTGCTGGAATATGTGAGACAAGTGTATTCCCTTGCAGGAAAGCAAGAGCCCTTGTTGTGAACAGTGAAACAAAGACAGCTCTCCTGGCTTGACCACATCACCCAACACAACACCATTTCAAAAGAACATCCTACAAAGCATCCCTATGACCATCAAGGGATGAAGTAATGTTGATTATATTAGCCAATGTCTTCCTTGTCCAATTTAAAGTGTGTTGCTTTGGATGGTTATCTTGTTAAATTAGTATGACAATTGAAATTTTATTGCTTTCTAAAACAAAATGTTATGTTGATTAGCTCATATCACATTGTTTTCTGAAAACCATCAACAAATGCAGAAAGCTTAGGATCAAATGTGGATTTGAAAGTGGGCATTTTGCAAATAATAAAAAAATATGCCAACAAGACAAGCAGTAACAAAGGTCCGGTCAACACACATATGCCTATTTTATAAAAAAAAATTTTATAAGTTACATTGATCTGTTTTTATTATTCAATAGGTCTTTCTTAAGCTTATAGATAATCGTGGGGTGGCCTTCATAAAGGTGTAACCATCCCATTGAATAACATCTATTATTATCAACATGCAGTGTACGTATGACCACAAGTTAGGGAAAACCAACGAGACGTTCTCCAAATAGTTTCAGCTAACATCATAGTATACCTTCATCATATTTTGCCAAGTCCTTGAGCTTTGCGTTAGCACTGTGCTTGACTGGGCTGTTGGCAAGGGCAAGGGCATAGGCAATAATGGCAGCAGTGTGGGCTCTATGATGCTCAACCTGCACCCCCTGCAGGTATGTGGTTGCCTTAGCAATGGCCAATCGTGTCTCCTGTGAGGCACAGATGATTTGTAAAAAAGGATAGTAATTGCACAAAAACAGCTGTAACAAACATACTAGAAATGGACACCTTCACATTATGATACATCCAAGTGCCTCTTAAGTGTAAACATATTCAGCTGAAATTACCAATGATGTCTACCTTTACAAAACTGACAGTTTTAGTGTGTATTTAAAAGACGGACATGTTGTCCTCTCATGTATGAGAGGCCCTTGTTCCTCAATAGTTGTTTCATTGCTTATCCTTCGTCTATTCATCGGTTGACAGTAGAGTTTATCTGATGTTCGAATGAACAGATTAGCTTCAGACAACAAGTAAAGAGCTCCTAGATTTGTCCTTGAGACAACAAGTGAAAGTTGAACAAGAAACTATGCTAGTGGATGTGCATATACTCACAGTGTTGTCACACTTTGACTCCATCATGGCAATGAGCACAAAGGCAGTCAGTGACTTTCTGTTCTGAACTCCACCCTGGCAAACATCAAACAATTGGACAACATTTCTTAAAGGTATAAAGTCTGATCGTTTGTATTGTAACATCATGTTTTATAGGATAAACTATATTTACTCTAGCATGTTGCATTTCTGCGTCTGGTCACATGAAAAGATACATGTCAGTTACTTTTCTACACAAACAAAGTGCTTTTACTTGTACTTGAAGTACATTTGTTTTCTTTTACTTGTACTTGAAGTACATTTGTTTTCTTTTACTTGTACTTGAAGTACTTTTGTTTTCTTTTACTTGTACTTGAAGTACATTTGTTTTCTTTTACTTGTACTTGAAGTACATTTGTTTTCTTTTACTTGTACTTGAAGTACTTTTGTTTTCTTTTACTTGTACTTCAAGTACATTTGTTTTCTTTTACTTGTACTTGAAGTACATTTGTTTTCTTTTACTTGTACTTGAAGTACATTTGTTTTCTTTTACTTGTACTTGAAGTACATTTGTTTTCTTTTACTTGTACTTGAAGTACATTTGTTTTCTTTTACTTGTACTTGAAGTACATTTGTTTTCTTTTACTTGTACTAGAAGTACATTTGTTTTCCTTTACTTGTACTTGAAGTACATTTGTTTTCTTTTACTTGTACTTCAAGTACTTTTGTTTTCTTTTACTTGTACTTCAAGTACTTTTGTTTTCTTTCACTTGTACTTCAAGTACATTTGTTTTCTTTTACTTGTACTTCAAGTACATTTGTTTTCTTTTACTTGTATTTCAAGTACATTTGTTTTCTTTTACTTGTATTTCAAGTACATTTGTTTTCTTTTACTTGTACTTCAAGTACTTTTGTTTTCTTTTACTTGTACTTGAAGTACATTTGTTTTCTTTTACTTGTTTACATTTTTAAATTTCATGTACATTTTGTTCACAGTAGTTTTACTTGAGCAGATTTCCTCCCAGTTTCTTGTACTTTTATTCAAGAACAAAAAACATACTTGTACATACCATCGCTGCGTAGTAGTATAGGGCAGTGTACTCTGGTGTGAATGCTCCATTCTGTTGTTGCTTTGTTGCCAGCCACTTCACAGCTGAACAGACAACGTTTGATGGATCATCTTTCAGACCAAACTCTCGAGACTGCGAAAGCACCTTTGCCACAAATGCTGTGAGCCTGAAACAAAGATGTCTCACCTCTGACATCACTGGTGAAGAACAGAAAGGAAAACACAAAAACCTAGATGTGTATGCAAACTGGGGAGAAACTACTGTTTATACATTCCATTGCTTGATGTTTTGCATAGTTCAATACATCATCCAAAATATTTTGTAACATCCTGCACATACAAAAATAGTAATATTTAATATACATAATTTGTTATTTGACTAATACAAGATAACATTATTGCAGATTCTTCTCTGTCAAATCCTCTCAAATTTAAACCTTCTTTCTGTCCAAGATATCGAAATTCAATGTAACAATTTTGCCTGGGGTTGTAGATGCAGTCCAATCTTGATGCAACACAATCATATGGTTAATCTTGGTTCGTACATAACACAAACATAACAATATGCTATACATAACAATATTCTATACATAACACAAACATGACAATATTTTATACGTAATACATGCTAAGACATCTTTAAAGGATCATGCAGCTTAATCATATGGCAATTACAACAATCTGACAGTCTTCTCAAAGGTGGGCGTAAATGAATTAGTTGAATATTGACTGCTTTGAGATATTCAGTCATTAGTCATGTAAGTCCATCAGAAAGGGTAATGTTAGGTTCCACATGCCTACAAATGGTTAACTGGTTGTCTCTAGTGGCTTCTTACCATGAAGTAGATGTGGACGTTGCAAACAGTCCGTATGAACCATCATCTTTCCTGAAGCTTAGTACTTTCTGAATACCTGCTCAGTGAAACAAACAAATTCTATTATAACAATCAAATCATCAGGATTGCTTTCTTTACAATTGTTAATAAATTATTGCAAGTAATTGTGCTGTGAATTGTGGATAAAATTGTGTTTCACATGCTACGTATACATGAATGCTTCCATATTTGAACCCACGTAAACCTACACACGACGTACACACATTAACAAACCAGATGAGGGCAATTCAACTGTTTGCTAAAATAATGTTTTATGAATATTTTCCAAATCTGCATGTCAAGATTGTCAACCAAATTACTGCTAGTGAACACATATTTGTTCTCCATGGTAATATAACAAAAACCTGCTATTTCTGTGAAATATCTTGTTTTTTTGTCACTTTTCCATAATACATCACAATCAGAACAAATAATCTTAATAAAGAATTATTTTTCTGCATTTTCGTAGGCATATTTATTTCCCTAAATAAAACGTTTTAGTTCAATAGATTCCAAGCTCATATAGTAGAGATATAATCAGTTTGATGGATGTATCATAAAATTGGCATCTGGCTAAAAAAAAACTAAAGGAAACAACATAATTTTTTTTTCAGATTCATGACACACAACTTGCCTTTACGAATGTAATGCTTTGCCAAGTCACTATATTTCTTGGTGAGTTGTCCGGACTGATTCAGGTAGCGCATGGCATAGGCAATAGGGGCGAGGGTGGCCATAGTCTGCTCACAACAGCCGTTGGGCATGTCCAGAAGACTCTCCAGGCCCTTCACCATCGTGTCCACTGTAGCGGCAGGCAGCTTACCTGCAAGATGACAGAGAAAAAGGATGAAGCTAAAACAGTGAACAACAGCATAATAATAATTTGTAATATTTCCAATTTTAATAGAGCTCTACATAAAAAATATTTATACCAGTAATTTCATTGTTTTTAGATTAGATTTAACCCGCCCTCCTGAGATATTTGTCAACTTTGTTTTTAAACATATTCATGCTGCTAACAATTACACAATCTCTACATAATTTGTTCCATTTATTTATTGTCCTCTGTGAGAATGAGTACTTCCTGATATCCAATATACACTGATCCTTTACTAGTGTTACCTCGTGTCCTCTAGTTCTACTATCTTTCTTAAGAGTGAACAAATATTTCTATCAATATTTTCATACCCTTTCAATATCTTAAAACCAATTTGATCTCCTCTTAACTTCCTTGTCTCTAAGGTTGTTAAACCACATTCTTTTAGGTGTTCTTCATAACTAGGGTCAGGGTTGTTGACTGAATTACTTTTATTTTGTACTTGAGTAAAAGTAAAAGTAACTCACCTAAAAACTACTTGAGTAAAAGTAAAATTTCTATGTAAAAAAAACTACTTTTCAAAAGTACTTGAAGTAAAAGTAGAAGTAAAAGTACAACACTTAGAAATAACAACATCATGAGTAATATTATATAAATTACACAGCTTGCATCTGACAACTGTTTTGTCAGATGTAAGCTGTGTAATTTATATAATATTACAGCCCTTGTATGTCTACAGAAGGGGTGGCCTGATAAGAGGGGACTACTGGCACAATAAAGTACAAACAAATGCAAAACTAGATTGCCATAGTAACAATTAGTTGGAATTTGAAAAGTATTTTAATTGTGTACAATTTCAAAGACACAGTAGCAATGGCATGATTTAGATGTCCATGGCATTCTGCACACATCCAAGAAGGAACAACACATTGCTAGAAGATACAGTTAGTGAACTTCCTAGTATGTGAAAGCCAAGGATTTCACCCATAGATTTATTTTATTGCAAATTAACTTTCATGATAGTTAAAACAGTCAGAATGATGACACATTAATGTGTATTTTCATATTTATTCATGATCAAGTTAAAAATACTGAATATAATAACAAAATTGCAAACTTCCACTTTTCAAACAGCCAGGCTGCTGCACATATTTGAAAATGTACTCGCTGTGTTTATTGCATGGATGGGCCACATGTCAAACTGCTATAAAAGAATATGCCTGGACAACATTCTAACCTTTTGTCTTATGGAATGAACAGGATACAAACCAAATCATCCAGTCTTCGTTATTATTATGTATTTCCTACTAGTTATATAAGCTGCATGGCTTCTACTACCACCCTGATACTAGATTGTCCAGATGTGGAAACTAACTGGTGACCCTCACACAACCTGAGAGACCTTAGTTACGAAAGCCGCTTATTACAATGTGGTTTGACAACACTAGAGATCAGGAGACTAAGAGGAGACCAAATAGAAGTGTTTAAAATAGTGAACGGTTATGAGGATGTTGATAGGAATATGTTGTTCAAACTTAAAGAAGGCGGTAGAACCAGAGGACACAAAGCAGCATTAGTTAAGGAACAGTGTAGGTTGGACATGAGAAAGAGTACTTTGAAGCTACAATACCACACTGCTCTGAAACTTTCATATCAGCACTTATTGTAACTCCTAAGTCCTTTTCTTTTACAGTAGTACCCAGAACAGTATCTCCCATTTTATAGTTTACATCCAAGTTCCCATGTCCTGTATGTAGGCATTTACATTTCCCAAAATTGAACAACATCTGCCATTTCTCAGACCATTTCACTAATCTGTCTAGATCATTTTGTAAATGTTGTTTATCACCATCAGTATTAACCTTTCTAAACAGTTTTGTGTCATCCGCAAATTTCAGTATGTTACTTGTTATACTGTCGTCCAAGTCATTGATATATATTAAGAATAATATAGGTCCTAATACTGATCCTTGAGGTACCGCACTCAAAACCGATTTCCAATTTGAAACTTCTCCATCTACTACAACTCGTTGTCTTCTGTCAGTCAGCCATTGTTCTATCCAGTCAGTTATGCTATCCCCGATACCATGGGCTTTTAATTTAAGTAATCTTTGATGTGGCACTTTGTCAAAAGCTTTCTGAAAATCTAAGTAGATAATATCTACTGGCGATCCCACGTCTATCCACTTAGTGATTTCTTCCAAAAAACATAACATATTTGTTAAGCATGACCTCGCTTTAAGGAATCCATGTTGAGATGAATTTAATAATTTATGCTTAATGAGGAAGTCCACCATATGGTCTTTAATTAACCTTTCTAATAATTTACAAATCACTGACGTTAAACTCTCTGGTCTGTAATTATCTGACTTATTTCTCAAACCCTTTTTAAATAATGGTATGATGTTTGCATCTTTCCATTCAAACGGAACAACTCCCTCTTTTAATGACAAGTTGAATACTCTTGCAAGTGGTACACTGATTTGTTCTGCTGTTTCCATTAGTAATTTTGGAGGAATCCCATCCACTCCCAGTGATTTATTATCCTTCATTGCCTTTATTTTCTTAGCTACCATTTCTGGAGTTACAACTAACGGTCCTAAATAGTAAGATTTAGCCTCCTGAAATTTAGCATCAGCAACTGGTAATGAACTAATATCTTCTTTGGTAAACACTGAACTGAAGTAACCATTTAGGTCTTCCACAATTAAAAACCCGTGATATTATATTTCCAGCACTGTCTTCTAGAGGTCCAACCGTGTCTTGTACGTTTTGTTTACTCCTGACATATGCATAAAAACTCTTGCTGTCATTTTTTATGTTACATGCTAGTTTTTGCTCATAGCTTCTTTTAGATTGTCTGATTTCAGTTGTTGCTGCATTAAGTGCCTCTTTGTAATTTGCATAGTCTTCTTCCTTTCTGGTACACTTATAAACCCTCCACATAGTTTGTTTTAACACTATTTTTCTAATAGCCTCTTTTGACAAGTGTTTCTTTCTACACCGTTTTCCTTGTTTTTGGAAGGGAACAAATTTATCGATGATACTCTCAATTTCATATTTTAGAATATTCCAACATTCAATTGCGGTCTTATTCATCAGCATGTTATTCCAATCTAGCTTTGCTAAGTATTTTCTCATATCTTTGTAGTTACATTTGTGGAAGTTTCTCTTGTACGTTTTCTTATTTTTACTTTCTGATTTTACATTGATGTCAAAATGTATTTGATTATGGTCACTATTACCCAATGGTTCAAATATTTTTACATTGTCCACTAGTTCTTTTTGTGATGACAAAACTATATCTAATACATTTTCTCCCCTGGTTGGTTCTAGTACGTGCTGGGTAAGAAAGCTATCCTGGATTAAAAATAGAAATTGTTGTTCCTCAATCCCTGTGCTCTCTAGAGAATTCCATTGTATGTGTCCATGGTTAAAATCTCCCATTATGATACATTCCCCTTTACTAACTTCCTTTATAGTGTTTTTATTTTTGTGTTGTCCTCTTCGTTTATGTTTGGACTTCGGTAAACTAATCCAATAGTTAATTTTGAATTTCCTGAAACAATTTTGCACCAAACAGCTTCATCGCAATCTGCTTACCTTTCTAGTTTTATTTAATAAGCCTGAATAGATTGTTTAACATATAAAATAACTCGCCCTCCCCTTCTTCCTATTCGATCTTTCCTAAACATTACGTATCCTGTCAGTCCTGATTCAGCATCTGTTATGTCTATGCTGGCCCATGATTCAGTTATACCAATTATGTGAGGGTCAATATCTTCTACCATAATGTTTAATTTGTTTTTCTTATTTACTATGCTCCTTGCATTTAAACATACGCATCTATAACCTGTTTCAGAGATGTTTTTCGGACGATTTGATATTGGTTTGTCTGTACTAGTGGCCTCTTGTTCTACTTGAGACACCTCTAGGTAACCCCCCTGCACTTCTAGTTTAAACAATGTTTACTACCAAAAATATTTGTCATTGTACCCATGCCACTATCTACTGCTGCTGAAAGTTCGTCTGCGAATACTGCTGCCCCTTTCCACTTAGATGAAGCCCATCCTTCATGTACATATCAGCCCTCGCAACAAAACTTCCCCATAAATCCACAAACCCAACTTCCTCTTCCCTACATAGCTTCTGGACTAACATGTTAATTGCCATCCCCCGACAATTTTGATATTTGTGACCCCTCCTGCCCATCACTGGTAAAATCCCTGACAGTATTACCTGCTCAACCTGCGTCTGTTTTAGAGTTCTGACCAACTGCCTATATTTCCTAACTATGGCAGTACCCTCCCTCTCTACATTATTTGTCCCTACGTGTACTAAAACAGATCAACCCTTACCCGAGCCTACACTTTGTTATAGAAAAGTGGCTTACACACAGAAAACAGAGAGTAATAGTAGATGGTGAGATTTCAAACTGGAAATCTGTTTTGAGTGGGGTACCACTGGGATCAGTATTAGGCCCTATACTGTTTTTAATATATATATAAATGATTTGGAAGATGACATATCTAGCAAAGTACTCAAATTTGCAGATGACACAAAAGTATTCAGAAAGGTTACTAATGATACAGATAAACTAAGTTTACAGGATGATCTAAATAAATTAGTTAAATGGTCAGAAAAATGGCAAATGTTATTCAATTTTGGGAAGTGTAAATGTATACACATAGGACATGGAAACATGGACGAAGAATATAAAATGGGGGATGCTGTACTAGGTAGAACCACACACGAAAAGGACTTAGGAGTAACATTTAGTGCTGACATGAAAGTTTCAGAGCAATGTGGGATTGCTGCTTCGAAAGGAAATCAAATTATAGGGCTAATTAGGAGAACTATCATGTATAAGGAGAAACAGCTAATTGTACCCCTGTACAAAGAAATAGGACATAGACGAGCTAGGACTCTACTGATGGATGGTGTAACCAAAAGAGGTGCTGGCTGTGCTTTCCGTCTGAATTCGCGCTAATATATATACAGAGATTGATAGGCACGGAATGAAGGTTTGAAGTGCAAAGTTTCACTAGCTTTGTAGATATCTACGTACAGGTTCACCACTGTGATCCGCTATATAAATATATCGAAATTGTCGGGGGATGGCATGTTAGTCCAGAAGCTATGTAGGGAAGAGGAAGTTGGGTTTGTGGATTTATGGGGAAGTTTTGTTGCGAGGGCTGATATGTACATGAAGGATGGGCTTCATCTAAGTGGAAAGGGGCAGCAGTATTCGCGGACGAACTTTCAGCAGCAGTAGATAGTGGCATGGGTACAATGACAAATATTTTTGGTAGTAAACATTGTTTAAACTAGAAGTGCAGGGGGGTTACCTAGAGGTGTCTCAAGTAGAACAAGAGGCCACTAGTACAGACAAACCAATATCAAATCGTCCGAAAAACATCTCTGAAACAGGTTATAGATGCGTATGTTTAAATGCAAGGAGCATAGTAAATAAGAAAAACGAATTAAACATTATGGTAGAAGATATTGACCCTCACATAATTGGTATAACTGAATCATGGGCCAACATAGACATAACAGATGCTGAATTAGGACTGACAGGATACGTAATGTTTAGGAAAGATCGAATAGGAAGAAGGGGAGGGCGAGTTATTTTATATGTTAAAGAATCTATTCAGGCTTATTAAATAAAACTAGAAAGGTAAGCAGATTGCGATGAAGCTGTTTGGTGCAAAATTGTTTCAGGAAATTCAAAATTAACTATTGGATTAGTTTATCGAAGTCCAAACATAAACGAAGAGGACAACACAAAGATAAAAACCGCTATAAAGGAAGTTAGTAAAGGGGAATGTATCATAATGGGTAATTTTAACCATGGACACATACAATGGAATTCTCTAGAGAGCATAGGGGGTGAGGACCAACAATTTCTATTTTTAATTCAGGATAGCTTCCTTACTCAGCACATGCTAGAACCAACCAGCGGAAAAAATATAGTTTTGTCATCACAAAAAGAATTAGTGGACAATGTAAAAATACTTGAACCAATACATTTTGACATCAATGTAAAATCAGAAAGTAAAAATAAGAAAACGTACAAGAGAAACTTCCACAAAGGTAACTACAAAGATATGAGAAAATACTTAGCAAAGCTAGATTGGAATAACATGCTGATGAATAAGACCGCAATTGAATGTTGGAATATTCTAAAATATGAAATTGAGAGTATCATCGATAAATTTGTTCCCTTCCAAAAACAAGGAAAACGGTGTAGAAAGAAACACTTGTCAAAAGAGGCTATTAGAAAAATAGTGTTAAAACAAACTATGTGGAGGGTTTATAAGTGTACCAGAAAGGAAGAAGACTATGCAAATTACAAAGAAGCACTTAATGCAGCAACAACTGAAATCAGACAATCTAAAAGAAGCTATGAGCAAAAACTAGCATGTAACATAAAAAATGACAGCAAGAGTTTTTATGCATATGTCAGGAGTAAACAAAACGTACAAGACAAGGTTGGACCTCTAGAAGACAGTGCTGGAAATATAATATCACAGGGGTTTTTAATTGTGGAAGACCTAAATGGTTACTTCAGTTCAGTGTTTACCAAAGAAGATATTAGTTCATTACCAGTTGCTGATGCTAAATTTCAGGAGGCTAAATCTTACTATTTAGGACCGTTAGTTGTAACTCCAGAAATGGTAGCTAAGAAAATAAAGGCAATGAAGGATAATAAATCACTGGGAGTGGATGGGATTCCTCCAAAATTACTAATGGAAACAGCAGAACAAATCAGTATACCACTTGCAAGAGTATTCAACTTGTCATTAAAAGAGGGAGTTGTTCCGTTTGAATGGAAAGATGCAAACATCATACCATTATTTAAAAAGGGTTCGAGAAATAAGTCAGAGAATTACAGACCAGTGAGTTTAACGTCAGTGATTTGTAAATTATTAGAAAGGTTAATTAAAGATGGTGGACTTCCTCGTTAAGCATAAATTATTAAATTCATCTCAACATGGATTCCTTAAAGCGAGGTCATGCTTAACAAATATGTTATGTTTTTTGGAAGAAATCACTAAGTGGATAGACGTGGGATCGCCAGTAGATATTATCTACTTAGATTTTCAGAAAGCTTTTGACAAAGTGCCACATCAAAGATTACTTAAATTAAAAGCCCATGGTATCGGGGATAGCATAACTGACTGGATAGAACAATGGCTGACTGACAGAAGACAACGAGTTGTAGTAGATGGAGAAGTTTCAAATTGGAAATCGGTTTTGAGTGGGGTACCTCAAGGATCAGTATTAGGACCTATATTATTCTTAATATATATCAATGACTTGGACGACAGTATAACAACATACTGAAATTTGCGGATGACACAAAACTGTTTAGAAAAGTTAATACTGATGGTGATAAACAACATTTACAAAATGATCTAGACAGATTATTGAAATGGTCTGAGAAATGGCAGATGTTGTTCAATTTTGGGAAATGTAAATGCCTACATACAGGACATGGGAACTTGGATGTAAACTATAAAATGGGAGATACTGTTCTGGGTACTACTGTAAAATAAAAGGACTTAGTAGTTACAATAAGTGCTGATATGAAAGTTTCAGAGCAGTGTGGTATTGTAGCTTAAAATGGTAATAAAATTCTTGGATTGATTAGAAGAAACATAACATACAAGGGGAAAAAGTTAATTATACCTCTGTATAAAGCAATAGTTAGACCTCATTTAGAATACTGTATACAAGCATGGAGACCGTATCGTAAGAAGGATATAGATACGCTTGAACGCATACAAAGGAGAGCAACTAAAATTATTCCAGAATTGAGAGACCTTAGTTATGAAGAATGCCTGAAAGAATGTGGTTTAACAACTCTAGAAACAAGGAGGTTAAGAGGAGATCAGATTGAAGTTTTTAAGATATTGAATGGGTATGAAAATATTGATAGAAATATGTTTTTCTCACTCAAGAAGGATAGCAGAACTAGAGGACATGAGGTAAAATTAGTAAAGGATCAATGTAGATTGGACATCAAGAAGCACTCGTTCTCACAGAGGACAATAAATGAATGGAACAAATTGTCTACAGATTGTGTAACTGCTAGCAGCGTGAATATGTTTAAAAACAAGGTTGACACATATCTCAGGAGGGCGGGTTATAAGTAGATGAACATTGTTGGACTCTCGATAAGCCAATGACTTCCTTGTCCACTTGCCATCTGGGCCTTTGGTTTGGATGGCAAATCTTGTTAAATCTTGTTCCCAGACAGAGTTAGCTGGTCAATCGGTCTGCCACCCTTGAAGAAGGTGCTCGCTGGGATGCTTGGAAAATTACATTATCATTAATGAGAGTTCACAACATCAAGTAATTTCAGTTAAATACAGAACTTAATTAATGATGAGGCACAATCTGTCTTTTTAGCTAGGAGCTAGATTGTACAACAGGATATGTATATGCATGTGTGATTGTATCTGAGTAGGTAGAGGGTCAGTCCAGTAGTAGTAGTAGCCTCTCAGGGAAACTGGTCAGAGGTAATACCACCTAGCACTGTCCATAGTAAAATTAACAAATACATTTGACACCTGGCTGATGAAGCCATCTGGCTTGTGAACCCCCACCTTCTCATGTCTTCCCAGACATGTCTTATTAGCTCACACAAACATTGAAACAACAAGCTTTAGCAGCTAGCTGTGTTGATTACCTGGTACCAGCTGGGGTTAGAATTGATCAGAAGACAGACCAGTGCATCAGAGGAATGCTGTTGCTAATTGCAATTAAAAGTGCTGACCCATAAATAATATCAGGGACAGGGACAGGGACCCTGTCATTGCCTTGGCATTGCTGGGAAAAGATGCTGCCAAATGGCAGAGTATCAATTCTTTACTTTTTAGTCCCATAGAGTAATCAGTATTATGAATTTATTAAACATCTCAATATGAATTTTATTCGTGAAAGTAAAATGCTGTTTAATGCTGGCGTAAGCCGGTTGCTGACAATGGGCGAAAATCGGTTCTCGTTCTCGATCCACAATGCGCGTTCGCTCACGAATATCAGAATTGTGTTAGTGTATGGGGATTATCAATACACTGTCGTAATAGAAATTTTAATATTTATGATACGTATTGGAAACTTACTGATTAAAAGTTTATATGGTGCAATGGAGACATTTGCATCGTGGTTTGAGATGACGTTCAAGCGTTGTGTGCTTGAAGTGACATTTCATGTCAACGGTCTTGACTTGACCTATGCCAATATTTGGCAGACTTTGTTCACTGGATATAAAACAGTGGTTGAGTCGATTTCTCAAAGAGAGGTTTGTATGCAAATATGATCGCGAACTGGCCTGGATTGGATTATATTAATAGCTTTTGGCCTGGCGACTATTTTATGAAATGTTGTTGACGGTGGAGTGCCACTGGCTGCAGCGGTTTCGCCAAAAAATGTAACGAAAATATATTGCGAAGTAAATAAAAGTAACGGAGTAAAAAGTCGTGTTACTATAGATAAAACTACTTTGTTACAAGTAAAAGTATTTAGTCAAAATTCTACTTCGTTACATGCCAATTACTTGAAATAACTACTCAAGTATTGTAACAAAGTACTTTTACTTCTTTACATGCCTAGGGTCTTTCAGTTCTGGAATTATTATAGTTGATTTCCTCTGTATTTGTTCAAATGTATTTATATCCTTCTTACGATATGGTCTCCAAGCTTGTATACAGCATTCTAAATGGGGAATTGCTTTACACAGAGGTATAATTAGCAGTTTCCTTGTTATATATCTTCTAATTAACCCAAGAATTTGATTACCCGTTGAAGCTGCAATACCACACTAATCTGAAACTTTCATATCAGCGCTTATTGTTAATACTTTTATTTTATGGCAGTACCTAGAACCATATCTCCCATTTTATAGTTTACATCCAAGTTTTCGTGTCCTATGTGTAGGCATTTACAGTTCCCAAAATTGAATAACTTCTAGATGTGTCATTTTGTAAGAAGAAGAAGAAATGGTTTTATTTGACCCATCATACATTTCACATAATAACTATAGTGGGAATATTATTAAGTAAAAATGGTAAATTATGCCGAAGACATTTCTTTGCAAATTCGTGTTTAGTTTTATAAGTATATATCTCATTCTTGATTCGTCTATCATAATTATGTATGTCATAGTTGAAGATTATCCTTCAGTTTTGTAAATAAACTGGTAAATTGTTATGTAAATATTTATAATAAAGTTTTAAGTGTTGTAATTTAAGAATGTCATCTACTTTTAACATGCTGAGTTTTTTTATGGAGTGGCTCTGTGTGGGAATTATAGTTACTTAAGGTAATAATTATCAATGCTTTCTTTTGAAATTTTATTATTCTATTTGTTTGAAAACCCCAAGCCATGATGCAATAATTAATGTGTGGTACAATTAATGAATTATATAATAATGTTTTAATTTGATGTGATAACACGTTTTAATTTATTTCAAATACCAATCTTTTTAGAACATGCGTTTGAAATTTTTTCAGTATGTCTTTTCCAGTTCAGATTTGTATGAATAATTAAACCTAAGAAATTAAATTCCTTAACTTGTTCAATATTTATATTACCTATCTTCAGAGTAAGCGTCTGTACATGTTTATTTGTCCTTTGGAATGTCATATATTTAGATTTTGCAATGTTTAATGATAATTTATTTATTTTGAGCCATTCATTTATTTTTAAAAGTTCATCATTTATTAAAGATTCTAAATTGTCATTATGTATGTTATCATTAAAAGTATTTCAAGTACTTGATAAGTTTGTGTCATCAGCATAAATGATGAAATTAAACATTTTACTGGCTTGTGCAAAATCATTGATATATATAATAAATAACAGAGGTCCTAGGATTGAGCCCTGTGGTATGCCAGTTGTTATTGGTAACATGTTTGATTTTATATGATCAATTTCACTATATTGTTTACGGTTATTTAGGTAGCTACTGAATAAGTTAAGATTTCTACCATTTATACCATAATATTTTAGTTTGTCAATTAGAATTAAATGGTCAATGGTATCGAATGCTTTAGAAAGGTCCAAATATATGTTTATGGGTATTTCATCCTGATCCATTTGGGCTATAATCCTATCTATTAATTCCAGTGCAGGATATTCTGTTGAATGCTTGGGTCGAAAACCATATTGATGGTCAAAGAAAAGTTTGGAATCTTTTAAATAAGTTGACAACTGATCAAAAATTATTTTTTTAAATACTTTTGAGATAGCTGGTAGAAGAGATATGGGTCTATAATGATAAAATATTGTTGGCTCGCCTTTTTTATAAATTGGAATTACCTTAGCAATTTTTTTATTTATCAGGGAATACTCCTGTGGAAGCCTTTGTATTTAATATTGTTTGCCAGATGATTCCCTATATTAGTAAAAAATGCATTAAATTTATTTGCAATTTCCAATTTATCTGTCATAATAGAATTTGATTCTTTAAAATATGTAGGAAAGGATTTGTTAGTTTTACTTTTAGACAGGATTTCATTTATAGTTTTCCAAGTATTTTTTATGTCAAATTTGAATTGATTAAAACGTGTTTCAAAATATGATTGCTTTGCTATACTTTTCAATATAACATTGTATGTTTTTAGATTTATCAGTAACATTTCATGTTCTGGAGAATCAGGATTTGTTAATTTTGTTTGTTTGTAAAGTTTATCTCTGTGACGTATTGAGACTAGCAAACCTTGAGTTATCCATGTAGACTTTTTATGTTTATATTTATTAAATTTAACTAATTTACTCATCATATATTTATTTTTAGCTTGATTGATTTCATCTAGGATAATGTTATAGTTATGGTTTGTGTCAGCCATTGGACTTATGTCTAGTTTCTCATATATTTTAATAGAGATTAAATCCTCTTTGACTTTTAACATTGCCTTTTTGTTTTGAATATTAATTTCTATGAATTTTGTAGGGTGTTTTTTTTTTAGAGTAGTATCCATAATTACTAAATACAGTTGATGATCAGAGAATTTTTTATTAATATTCCTGCTGTACTCTCTAATACATATTTTGTTAAATTACAAAAGAAATTATCAATTAGTGTGCCATTACAGGTTGTAAACCTGGTGGGAAGAGTGATTTGGGGGAAGAGACTAAATGAAGTTAACATGTCAAAGAACTTGCTACAATGTTCTTGCTCATTTATTTTTTAGCATATTTATATTATAGTCCCCTGCTAGAATAAGATTATTTTTTGATGATTTTGTAAGCACCTTGATTGGCTATGCCAGAGTTGTGCAGAGGCGAAGAACCTTAATAATAACGATTTTAAAATCGTGAGACTTGGTACACACATTGTGCTTGACAGTATTCTGCTAGACACTTTATATAAACTTCTAATTACAAGTTTAACACCCTCATCACAATGAAAATCTATCCGTAATAGATAAATAACCAGTGCATTTTCACTGTGTTTGAGATTGTTCGATATCTTTTCATTGTTCCTTGCAAGTTGATTATGTGTAGCAAAGAGGTAGGTGAAAGTGTTGTGTCCCACCAGGTACTCACCAATCACGTTCACCACACACTTTTCTGAGCCGGGAACAGCTTCTTCAGGCACACGCAGATCAACAACCTTGCTCTGCTTCAGCTGTGGTTTGTTCCCTCCTGCAACATCCCCACAATGGTTGACTTCCATGTTTATGCACCAGCTTAACTCTCATACATGTTTTGTCACAGTCATGAAATGTTTGGAATGATACTTAATTTCACTGATTCCAAATTGCTCCAGTTTGCTCAGCTGAATAACCAAGTGATTATATGGATGAATAGCTTTCACACAGTAATTACTATGTGGCTGAAAGCTATCCAGAGAAGATAAGTTCATGTTGAACACGTCAGATACTGCACTATATAAAAACAGGCTTGTCTTACTTCACTGCCTTTGTAATGAAAGTGTTTCCAATAAAATATAATCGGCAACTCCACTTATATAACTAGAGCCACTGGGGGGAAGATAGACATGTGTAAGAATGTTTTACTTCTACACTCAAATCACAGTGTGCAGCTTAAGTATAACAATTTGGGTTTGGTGAGTTTTAAGCCACACTAAGACAACTTTTCTACCAAAGAGACATGTATTATGACACACATATCTAAGCTACATAGCATACATGTTATCTTGCTCTAAATGTCAGTCATGATACTATTATATCACAAACATAGCATACTGGGTATGCCATACAATACTATGTAATGAATTTTTTTATTTACAATGGTACACCTTTAAATCATGCCACAGGTATTTGAGCTATATAATATCACTGCACTAACAAAAACAAAGACAACCATGATGTAATACATACTGTATGTAAATTACTCGAAACATTAATTAGAGATAAAGTGCCACATCAAAGTTTGTTACTTAAACTAAAAGCCCATGGTATAACGGTAACGATGCAATCAACTGGATAGAAAAGTGGCTTACACGCAGAAAACAGAGAGTAATAGTAGATGGTGAGATTTCAAACTGGAAATCGGTTTTGAGTGGGGTACCACAGGGATCAGTATTAGGCCCTATACTGTTTTTATTACATATATAAATGATTTGGACGATGACATATCTAGCAAAATACTGAAATTTGCAGATGACACAAAAGTATTCAGAAAGGTTACTAATGAAACAGATAAACAAAGTTTACAGGATGATCTAGATAAATTAGTTAAATGGTCAGAAAAATTGCAAATGTTATTAAATTTTGGGAAGTGTAAATGTAAATAAACATAGGACATGGAAACATGGACGAAGAGTATAAAATGGGGGATGCTGTACTAGGTAGAACCACACAAGAAAAGGACTTAGGAGTAACATTTAGTGCTGACATGAAAGTTTCAGAGCAATGTGGGATTGCTGCTTCAAAAGGAAATCAAATTCTAGAGCTAATTAGGAGAACTATCATGTATAAGGAGAAACAGCTAATTATACTCCTGTACAAAGCAATAGTTAGACCACATTTGAAATATTGTATTCAAACATGGACGCCGTATTGTAAAAAGGACATAGACAAGCTAGAAAGAATACAACAGCAACTAAAATGATTCCAGAATTGAGAGACCTTAGTTACGAAAGTCGCTTATGTGGTTTGACAACAGGAACCAGGAAACTAAGAGGAGACCAAATAGGTGTTTAATATAGTGAACGGTTATGAGGATGTTGATAGGAATATGTTCTTCAAACTTAAAGAAGGCAGTAGAACCAGAGGACACAAAGCAACATTAGTTAAGGAGCAGTATAGGTTGGACATGAGAAAGTACTCTTTCTCACAGAGGGTGAAAAATGAATGGAACAAACTGCCAAATGATTGTGTTAATGCTAGTAGTGTGAATATGTTTATAAATAGAATTGACAGATATAAGGGCGGGCTACACATAGATGAGAAAATTGTTGGTCTCTCGATAAGCCAATGACTTCCTTGTCTACTTGCCATCTGGAACTTGTTGTTTGGGATGACAATCTTGTTAAATCACTGATGAGATGCAATCAACAAAATACAACTGTGGAGAAGACCAGACAATGTCCCATGTCCTCTGAAAGACTTAGCCACTGTCACGGACCGGGCAAAGGCATGCATCAGAAAATGGCAACACCTTGTGTGAGTGACACGACAAGATGAAGAATTAACCGACCTGTTCCCCGCCGTACTCTCCGTCTCAGTTTTCCCGACGGATCCAATACAAAACTGTAACTCTTCACTATCTTCGCCCCCGCAGGCTGCAACACAAACACAGTCCAACTGGCTAATGCACACACTGGCATACAAATTCTCTATAAAGCGAATATTTTTTTATTGGTTAATCATCCTAAATAGGATTCTGATTCCGATGAAGTGTCGCCATCTTTGAGGCTATGAAATATACCTATACAGCAAATGAAATCTGCTAGGTCTTTCTCCATTTGAAACAAATCTGTATAAAACATATTTCCCAAAAAAATTGTACTGCATACAAATGTCTTGGTATATAAATATTGTATAAGCAAATCTTTTTTCAACAAGGTTACAAAACATATTTCTTTTATAAGTCAACAATAATGTTCAAATTTGTTTGATGATAATAGTAATGTTCCTCAGATGTAACAAGTAAAGTAATTCCATCAATATATATGAATATTGTACAATCGTGACAATAACGTTTACGAACCTACTTGTAATTTTAGAACGGTTATAAAATGTGTAAACAATTACAATTAGCATATGAATTTATGCAACTTACCAGATGCATAACCAAACCAAAGCAGGTCTTCGCTAAACTTGCCCTGGGTGTCTGAAACTACACCTGAACTATTTGGCCAAAAAAATTGTATTACTCCGTGCTAGCCAGCCAATCACGGCTTAGCGGAAACCAGTTCAAACCGGAGACAGTAGCATGAAACTTTCACTCCTGCTCCAGTCTCTGCATTGCGAAGTTGTGTCTAATTGTCTCTTGAAATACTTTGGTTTTTACCAACCGTCGTTACGTTTTCAGATACATTTTGAGAGTACACACTTTGATCTGCATCTACATGCAGACTTGCAGGAGGAACTTCCTGTCTGGCTTGCTTTGAGGTCACGTTCCTGTTAACGTTCTTCCCAAAGTGGCTGCGTGATAAGCAGTCCACTTTGTAATAAAAACGTCATCTATTTGGCCCATTTCAATTCTCTACTACATCAGACTTATGTTGGTTACTGCATAAATTATTATTTCAATGATGACTTGTATCAAGTGCTTAAACTTAAAACGTATGAATTACATATGAATATTATCTGCATTCCTACCAAAACCTTATTTAATTGTTAATTAAAGTTAATTGTTAATTTAATTTAAGAATTTGGGAGGTTAATTTAATTTTACTTACCTGAGAAATGTGTGAGGTTAATTTAATTGCAAAATTTCTGAGTTAATTGTAATTTAATTAATAAAATTTTCAAGTTAACTGCCCCATGCCTGCTGCATACTGATAATGCGTATGATGTAGCAGATCTGTGTAACATCAGCTACAAAACTGATCACAAGTTGGGCAGGTCTTTATAGATCCAGACTGCAACTTAATTATTTTGGTCTTGTGTTCATAAGTGAAGTTTCTATTCAGTTGGTTGTCGTAGTACTTAACGCAGGTGGCATTACGTGTCTCACTGAAATATTTACCTGGCACAAAACAATATCCCAGCCTCATGTGTGTAATTTTTGGCTTTGTACTGATAGGGTAACAGGTCACTCCCATGCATATATTAAAAGTAATGAAACATGTTCCATTATGATACAACTTCAAAAAAATATATGATAGCAGATTTCAAACACATGCCAAAAGATTTCAAACATACATGGCAAAGCCACTGACAAAAGTATGCAGGACTGTCAATTTCAAATTTGCATGATAAAAAGCAGATTTAAAATAAACGGACACATTTTAAAGAGGAACTGGTTGCACAATGTGTAAAGTTATCTCCAAAACTGATCCACCCACCACAACATGCAGTGTCTTCTCAACGACATCTCCTCCCATGGAGGTGCGGGCGATCACGCGGATCTTAAACTCTCCCGTCCTTAGCGGGATGATTGGCCAGCTAACAATGTAGCCGTCGTTTCTTGGCACACGGATACGTTTACGCTCCGAATTAGTCCCAGGCATGGCGTTTGAGCAAATACCATCAGTTCCCTTCAGGTACATGTAGGCCTAACAGGAAGAAGAGAAATCATATTTAAGGTCCTTCCGTAGATTAGATTGTTTGTTCTCCTTGTCTTAGACTCATTTCACAACAAATCAAACCTACCTAGGGTCAACTACATGTTAGCTCATTTATATGTATTATTTAATTTCTGTGAAATCATTGGATAAACTATTAAATTATTTTTGACCAGAACCAGTAAAAATTTGGCAAACAAATATGGTATAACATAAGGTTATTTACAATTTTGCAAGTTACCAAATTTAGTGATCATATGATGATTGAGTGTTCTTTACAGTCATACATTAATCTACTGTTGTTCTTTGGCCTTCCCCATGCGACTACTCACGGCCAGTCGGTGCCGGTGCAGGTAGTTATAGAGGGTGGCTCGCACCTCCACCTGCTCCCCCAACACCACCGAGTAGGGCAGATCAAGCTGGACGAAGAAGTCTCTGAAGACAGTCACTTTGAAGGGTTGTGCCACACACATCCCCGCCTGGGGTGACAACCCAATGCCCTGAACCACCCACGTTGTGATCGAGTCAGGAAATGTCACCGGCAGCGAGCCACGGCCACTGGCACTAAAACATCACACACAGGAGACTGAGAGGACATTAAATTGACGTTTCTATTGAATGGGTATGAAAATATTGATAGAAATATTTTTTTTCACTTAAAGAAGATGGTAGAACTATAGAGGACACGAGGTAACATTAGTGAAGGATTAGTGTAGGTTGGATATAAGAAAGTGTTCATTCTCAGAGAGCACAATAAATGAAAGGAACAAATTATCTACAGATTGTGTAAATGCTAGCAGCGTGAATATGTTTTAAAACAAAATTGACAAATATCTCAGAAGGGCTGGTTACACATAGATAACAAGATTAACTATCCTATACCTATCTAGTCTATGTAGCTCAAGGGGCACTGCCATTTATAAACCACAATCAATGACAGCACTGGAATATGCTGAGAAAATCAATGAAATAATTGTTCATATTCCTACCCAATCACATGGGTTTCCATCAGCCATGATTCGGGGAACTCAGTTCGAACGTCCAACAACTCTTCTTCCTCATCAATCAGATCAAAGTCATCATCAAAGTCATCGTCTTCAAACTCATCCTCATCCTCGTCTACTTCATCAAAAGTGTCGATAATGTCAGTTTTAATGCGGCGTTCAGACATACCTGCTCAAAAACATAACATAGACTTTACTCTAACCAAGTAGTTTCTTTCAAAGATGCTGCACAATTTGTTTCGTTGACAAGTCCATTAAAACTTAATTGATTTCAATTTCTCTGGAAGCAGTGTTGTGGTTATTTAAAGACAATTAAATGATGTTCATTGGTTAACTGCTATGGAATTAGTTGGCGGTTCAGTATAATTAAAATGCCCCAACTCTATGGATTTTTTCAACCTCAAAGTGCATCTACATGTTACACATCATGTTTAATCTTGATTGCTGAATACAAGTTTGTGTGTAAACTATTGAAACTTGTAGCTATACTGCTACAAGTTTGTGTGTAAACTATTGAAACTTGTAGCTATACTGCTACAAGTTTGTGTGTAAACTATTGAAACTTGTAGCTATACTGCTACAAGTTTGTGTGTAAACTATTGAAACTTGTAGCTATACTGCTACAAGTTTGTGTGTAAACTATTGAAACTTGTAGCTATACTGCTACAAGTTTGGGTCGATTATAAAGAGGTAAACAAACAGGATTCTAGTTGTTCACAAGTGACTGAGAGTCGCTGACTTTCTCAGTATGAGCCTGCTCTTTATCGACAAACTGAAAATATTCTTATAATAATCTACACTAGATACCACTACAAATCAATGCAACTGGTCCTATACAAGGACAATATGCACCACCAAAATAGTATTCCTGTGAATGAAAAGATGCCATCAATCACTGCTGAGTTCCAAAAGTTGCCACCATGTTTCGACTGGAAGGGCGTATTGAAGATCTCCATCTCAGGGGCATGTCTTTAATAATAAAAAATAACAGATGAAATAAAAAAACAGAATGGGGAGTGTAGCACCAGCAACCTGTGGGTTTCTGTGTTACTTTACTTTACGATTCAGTTTTGTAAAAAATATCACACTGCCAAAAATTATTTTCTTATGCAAGAAAATATTTCTTGAAACAAGAACATTTTCTTGATTTAAGAAAATTTGTCGAATTGTGTGCTTAGTAAGTTCCAGATGTGATTGAATAAGAAAATGTTCTTGAATGAAGAAGATACTTCATACTGAAGAAAGATTTGAGATAAACATTCTTAATGCTACAATTTTTTTTTTTAATTAATAAAACATTTTCTTACTCAAGCAAAACATTTGAAATAAATATTCTTAATGCAAGAAGTTTTTCTTGAGTTAAAGCCGTTTCTTCAATTGGTTCAATTCATCGTGAATCCGGTTAATTTATGTCCAGATGTGCAGTGTGTGACTAGTTTAAGTAATGTGCGCAATCTGTTTAATAACAAATGCCTCTATTTGTCCAAATCATTAAAAGAATTGACTTCAGTCATGAGATCTGGTAAGGATCAAAACAGTGGATATCCAAAATGGTTAACACTGCGAGTCAATGCCGATCATGGGCGTGACTTCAATCCTCTTGCCGATCACACGACAAAGTTATGAAATTTCACCAAGGGTGAAAATCATGATTTTTCAGCATTTCAATTTTCACTTTACTTAATGCTTCAACAATCATTAAGTAATTTAATAGTTTGTCTGATGATTACACAAAAACTACATACAAAAGTTGCACAAATGAGATAGAATGTTGCAGTGGGTACTAGGTTGGCCCCGGAATTTCAGTATAAAAAACATTGTACAGTATATTACAACTATATACACCATGGTCTTGCTTTGAAAGTGGATTCACAGGTCAGGCAATGATGTATAAAAAAAACATTGTACAGTGTAACACAACTATACACACCATGGTCTTACTTAGAAAGTGGATTCACAGGTCAGACAAGGATTCTAATGTCTGCTGAGGATTCTGCTAACTACAGAGCACCTTTTCAAAGAGCATGTTTTGCAACTGTATTTACAATTCATACAATGTAAATTTTATTAATGATGAATTTGGGCATTTTAAATATATAATATGTTTGGGGGTTGCATTCAAATACATGCTCTCTGTTGAGTCTGGATAATTTTGTTTAGCTATTGTACGAACAGAAAAATTGTAATATAAATGTTTATGATATGCAATCAAATGCACTGAAAATGTAACGACTGTATTTGAATGTGCATGGCTACTGCATACCATCCAAAATGTGCATTCAAATGCATTTGCATTTGTTAACAAGTCTGCTACCAGATAATATTTAAATGGAATATTACTGATTATCATTTTACTCAAATATTTTTTTATATATTATCAGATCAGGATATTAGTGAAATTTCCAACAAAAGTTTTCGCTATCGACTCTTGGAATAAAAGATATATTGGTTCTGTTGCATTATTTCTGATGGACAGGTGCATATAAACTACTAGAGCTAGGATATGATGCAAAATATCTGATCCAAACATAATTTACAGTAATCAACAACATTTGAAATAATAACGTGTTAATAAGGTATTCAGCGTAAGTGTAATCTTTGTTCAGCACACTTTTATTTTAAAATATTGACAATGTGTGTGCTCTAAAAATGTATGCCCGACTTGAGATTTAGGTCAGTCTCCCATGACATAACACTTGTGACACACATGCAGTGAGCCCAGACTCCCAGTGGTCTCATTAAGGGTCTGTGCTAATGAGGGTTTAACAAGATTTAACAAAATTTAATAAGATTGCCATCCCGAACAACAAGTTCCAGATGGCAAGTGGACAAGGAAGCCATTGGCTTATCGAGAGTCCCACAATTTTCTCATCTATGTGTAGCCCACCCTTATCAGATATCTGTCAATTCTATTTTTAAACATATTCACACTACTAGCATTAACACAAATCATTTGGCAGTTTGTTCCATTCATTTATCACCCTCTGTGAGAAAGAGTACTTTCTCATGTCCAACCTACACTGTTCCTTAACTAATGCTGCTTTGTGTCCTCTGGTTCTACCGCCTTCTTTAAGTTTGAACAACATATTCCTATCAACATCCTCATAACCGTTCACTATTTTAAACACTTCTATTTTGTCTCATCTTAGTCTCCTGATCTCTAGTGTTGTCAAACCACATTGTAATAAGCGGCTTTCGTAACTAAGGTCTCTCAGGTTGTGTGAGGGTCACCAGTTAATTTCCATATCTGGACAATCTAGTATCAGGGTGGTAGTAGAAGCCATGCAGCTTATATAACTAGTAGGAAATACATAATAATAACGAAGACTGGATGATTTGGTTTGTATCCTGTTCATTCCATAAGACAAAAGGTTAGAATGTTGTCCAGGCATATTCTTTTATAGCAGTTTGACATGTGGCCCATCCATGCAATAAACACAGCGAGTACATTTTCAAATATGTGCAGCAGCCTGGCTGTTTGAAAAGTGGAAGTTTGCAATTTTGTTATTATATTCAGTACTTTCAACTTGATCATGAATAAATATGAAAATACACATTAATGTGTCATCATTCTGACTGTTTTAACTTTCATGAAAGTTAATTTGCAATAAAATAAATCTATGGGTGAAATCCTTGGCTTTCACATACTAGGAAGTTCACTAATTGTATCTTCTAGCAATGTATTGTTCCTTCTTGGATGTGTGCAGAATGACATGGACATCTAAATCATGTCATTGCTACTGTGTCTTTGAAATTGTACACAATTCAAATACTTTTCAAATTCCAATTAATTGTTACTATGGCAATCTAGTTTTGCATTTGTTTGTACTTTATTGTGCCAGTAGTCCCCTCTTATCAGGCCACCCCTTCTGTAGACATACAAGGGCTGTAATGTGTGTGTTTGTACTTTATTGTGCCAGTAGTCCACTCTTATCAGGCCACCCCTTCTGTAGAGGTACAAGGGCTGTTATGTGTGTGTTTGTACTTTATTGTGCCATTAGTCCCCTCTTATCAGGCCACCCCTTCTGTAGACATACAAGGGCTGTAACGTGTGTGTTAGTACTTTATTGTGCCAGTAGTCCCCTCTTATCAGGCCACCCCTTCTGTAGAGGTACAAGGGCTGTTATGTATGTGTTTGTACTTTATTGTGCCAGTAGTCCCCTCTTATCAGGCCACCCATTCTGTAGACAAGGGCTGTAACGTGTGTGTTTGTACTTTATTGTGCCAGTAGTCCCCTCTTATCAGGCCACCCCTTCTGTAGAGGTACAAGGGCTGTTGTGTGTGTTTGTACTTTATTGTGCCAGTAGTCCCCTCTTATCAGGCCACCCCTTCTGTAGACATACAAGGGCTGTTATGTGTGTGTTTGTGTGCGTTTGGTATTTAAATCTGTGATCTTTAATTTACAAAATCAATATACTGCTGTGAAATGACAAAAGGGACCAAGTGACAATGTTTTTTTTTTAAATATCGGACAAAACATATATTTTGGTTTGTTCTCTTGTGCATATTACAGCACACTAATTGTACACAATTCTTTGGGCTATTTGACTAAGTGTATTTATAAAAAATTATTAGTACTTTTTGTGACATTGGTTATTTGGTGACTTAAGTTATTGACACAGAAAAATGTTGTGACATAAAGCAGCAAGTACAATCATATCACCCTTGAATAACTCTCCTTAGGGAGCAACGAACCAGGTCTTATGACAGAATTATGTGACCAGTTGTCGTAATCAATTTACATTTTAAGAATCAAGTGATGCTTTGATTTTTTTTAATTTGGCAATGCTCAAAGTTCGGGCATGCAACCTTTTCCAGTTTATGTGTCAATAAGGTATAGCCGTTGCTATTTGTTGTTGCGCAATAATTCGTAATAGTTTCATAACTTTGTCACTCGCCAATTAGGGAGAAAAGATAATTAGACAGAACAGTGATATCTTAGCTGCAGTATAAACTGAATGAGACACCTGATAAAGGATTGTGCACAAATACGGTGATCATAAGACTTTCACATTCTCATTTCAAAAGTTGAAATTCGTAAAAAATATCGAGTTTAAGGCTGAATTTTTAGAAATAGCAACTACATTCCTATTGAACTAAGAAGTCATTGAAATTGTCCCCGACAGTATACAGTAGCACTTTGGAACTTGTCCTATAAAATAACAATAAAATACAGAATGCTAAAATCACTCTCAGAAATAAAATTTTATTTTTTGTACACTCTGTACATACATTATACTTCTCATTATCATTCTTTAATTTTGTGATGGTGCATTTACCCCTTAGCTTAGTTTTTCTGAAAAGTTGCTCAGATATAACCATTTGTTAATTGGTTAAAATGTTAGAACATTCTGAGACATCACATTTTTTATTTCCTGAAAATTGGTTGATTTGACAAGGAATGTCCCTACTGGGTATGAGAGCTGCTATTAGTCACACATTTACCTCCTTTTCTCATGACAAAACAAAATTCCATTGTCACTTGCTCCTTTATGCTGTGTCATCTGTAGAAAATCTGCCATCTAAAAAGTGTTATGTTAAAATATGGCTTATGGTCCCATCATTGTGCTAATTCCATCACTGTGATGGCAAAAATATCACTTCCTCCCTTTTGCTATTTCACGGTAATTTTCAGAAAAATATTCATACTAATATGAAACATCAGAAATTACTACAAGAAAAATGTTCTTATTAAATTTAAAACATTTCTTGATTTACAAATTTTCTTGTGTGGCTCACTAGAAAATAATTTAAGAAAAATGTTCTTGCTTTTTTCTTGATTTAAGAAAATGCTTTTCTTATTTAAAAAACTATTTCTTAGAGAAGAACAATTTTCTTGGATCAATAAGAAAATATTTCTATAGCCTTTTCTTGATTTTAGAAAATATTTTCTTAGCCAAGAAAATTTTCCTTCTGAAAAATTTCTTAAATCACGAAAATAATTTTCTTACCTGGCTCCCTGGAAAAATGCTCTCGTTTTAAGTTTTTTTTTCTTAAAACAAGAAAATTGTTTTTGGCAGTGCAACTGTGATTCATTTATTTATTACCAAAATGTATGATTAATGGATATCCTAGCCTCAGATGTTTCTTTTTAAGAATCATTTATCACAATTTCAGTTTCCTCAAGGTTTTTGTCCACTTTCCCCACTGGGCACCTGGCCACCGGGCATCTGGGCAAGTAACCCTGACATTCTACTTGCCTGACCACAATTTTTACTTGCCCTGAAATCATTAATGAAATTAAATTGATGCATTAGCATGCATTTGTATGCAAATAAAAATAAACGTGTCATCGCGTGTCTGCCTCGTGTTGCATCCACGGAAATTTGCCTTTCCATTTGTCAAGAAACAAACATTTTCATTTCCTCCTGTTTGTAGTTATTTGCTGCCATTTCAGATTCTGCTGGTCCAAATTCCGTTTGTCTTGCGGTTAACCGACCAGGTTTCTGGTCTGCTTTAGGTAGTGTTAAAAACATTTCGACCGCAAATGAATTTGGACATTCAAATGCACATTTTATTTAGTCCCTGGAGACTACAACCTAGGAGTACTGCCTATATCTCTGTACCTGGTCTGAAACGTCCTACTGTGAACATCGGTCCAGAATTAGACCCACCTATCTCAACAAGAAAATTTTTTTTTACTACAATTCACAAAACAAGCAAAAAAAATATAAATACATGTTGTTACAAATATTTCACGTACTCATGTACTGAAGTATATGTATACCATACAGCTACTTTCATTTCTAATGAATTTGGTTGTTAGCAGCATTTCAAGAATGCTCATTCTCCAATAGGTCTATTGTAAGTTATAATATCTACCAGCCAACATATCAGTTATGTGAAGTCGGTTGCATACATTCATTACAACAGTGCGATACATTGTGGTTATATTTTGATCTATGATATTGCAAGCAAACCCAACATTGCAGAAAATTGTTACAGAAATAAATTGTGAATCACATGGCACTAGACAAGTTGCTTACCACGACTGGGTGGACCTGCAAAAGCAAAGAAAAACAATGTAAAATCTGAACAAAACAAGAAATCTGTTTGCTAGAGTTGTGTAACTTAATATATGCAAACTCGGGACTTAACTTTTGGCCGATGGCTAGAAAAGATGTATACAACCAAAATGGTGATGAGGGCATAGTATGTAGTTCTCACACAGCACAGCATCTCATCGTTAATCCTTCACACTTCACCAATGGCACATGTTCAATCGAACACAAATGAAACCGGGATGTTTTCATTCATTCATTTGTCAGTTACTGGTACTTCAAAATTGTATCAACATCTACTGCAAGGAATTCATACAGTTGAAACTGATGCATGAATGAAGAGGGCAGACTTTGACAAATGGCATAATTTTAAGGGATCATCTCAAAACACTGAGTCTCTTTGTATACTCAACAGAGCTTTCATGATTCTTTCAGCCACTTTTAATTATAAGATTAACTGTGTAACTATGTGTTGTTAAAGATGAGAAGAAAGTTAGCCATACAGCTGTATACAAACTCTATGTATCACTCAGTCTCAGACGTTTGTATTCACTGGTGCTACTTGTGTAGACAACTGCCTTTTGTAGAAAATAAAAAGGGAATCAAGAAACTATCACATACCAGGTCCTTTTCTGCCTTGAATGCCTATAAAGAAAACCGTGTATACAATGTATAAAATATAATAATTTGTTCAGAATAACTTTAAAAAATGTCTTTATTATAATACAACATTATGTTGTTTTGTGCAGGTAACATGGCTGTAAAGATAAAAAGTACAATTCTCATAGTTTGTATCTAGTCTGTAGGAACGCAGTTCAATCATTGGCATATGTTCACTCAACGTCTGTGGGAATCATTCAGCCATATAGTGTTTAAAATTGAATCAAGTTATGCACAAATATGAAGTGGACAGTAGCCACAGACTAAAATGAAATGAGTAACCATCTATAATTATTTTTAAATGTCTATACACACACATATATTATAGCTTTACTTAAAGGTCTCTCCTCAATTAGATTTTTTGCTAGTCTCATTTCCAATTCATTTGGCAAAAAATGAAACCTGCTCGTTTGTGCAACTTTTATATTTAGTTTTTTTTTGTGTGAAATCATCAGACAAACTATTTAATTACTTAACGTTGGTCAAACATTACGTGAAATGAAATTAGAAATGCTGAAAACTCATGAATTTCGCCCTTGGTGAATTTGTCATGTGATCAGCGAAAGTCACACCCATGATCGGCATTGACCCGCACAGTGTTTACCATTTTGGATATCCACTATTTTGAGCCTTACCAGATCTAACGACTATAGTCAATTCTTTTGATTAGAAAAAAATTGGCATATTTTTATTAAATTGACTGTGGATGTTACATATTCACACGCTACATATTTGGATGCCAATAAACCAGAATTCCAATTGGCTATCATTTTGAGGATGGAATTTTAAGAAAGTTAGCTTTAAATAAAGATGGACTTATTATTTGTGTAGATCTGTAAACCAAGTCATTTACGGTATCTGGGCCAATTTCTACGACCTGCAAACAGAGAAAACCATGTATACAAAATAAATGATATTGTTGTGGAGTTCCCACTGCATGTGTATTATATGCAGAGTTAATTGTATCAGCTAATTGGGTCTGCTGACGGTATTGGGCAAAATGATGTGGCTATAGTCACTAAATGTTTTTACATTTACACAAATCTGGCAGATTTTCATAAGTGACAATTTTATTATTCAGTCAATTAAATAATTAATTACTTACAGTATGAACAGAGTGCAGCACGAAAACATTATTCCACAAGATGATCAAAACGTCCTGAGTCATGAATGATCAGATCTACTTAAATACAATAAATATTTGTAAACTTATAAATATTTGTAAACTCTTAAATATTTCTACTCTAAAATATTAAACAACAACATGCAACCCACCAAAGGGCACCGTTCTCCCAGGGCTAAGGGAACGACTACGCGATCCTGCTGGACCTATGGGTGAAACACAATCATGTAAGAAAATTTATAATATTCTGTCAAGCCATGCTGCAGGTAGTATAGCCTCTATGGAACACTCTTGGAAATTATTATAAATTTATATATTTTTAATTCACCAGGTGGCATCAGTGTCTCACTAACAACATTTTTGACAAGTTCCAGATGGCACGTGGACAAGGGAAACATTAGGTTATCGAGAATCCAACATTTTTTAATCAGTAACGTTCTATGCAGTAGTCCCTATAACAGTACCCCCTGAATGTGTGAGAATTTATGTGTTTAAGTATTCACCTACATTTGATGCACTTTGAAACAATTTAAGAAAAGTGCTACGTTTCCAATTTTTTTTTTAGAATAGTGTATTACTGGGTAGTCTGTGATGAACTAAACTTGTTATAAGGGAAAGTCTGATATGAGTATATATAGCTTCACAAACTGACTTGAAAACTGACTTCCCTCAGATTTAACTGGAAATTTCTATATAATGCTGAATTATTATGTTTTATTTGATATTACCAATTTATTGGAAAATTTATTTTATAGTAGCAAAAGCTACATCTATATCATATTTCATTGAAAAAGTAATAACTGTACCACCTGTGTTTGGTTATGAATCATGCATATGCACAAATAGGAAACGAGAATATCATATGGGATAACATGGGGGGAGGGATGGAGAAGAAAAGAAGATTAGATGGGACGGAGAAGAAAATGTGAAGAATGGATGGGATGGAGAATAAAAGGAGAAGATGGGAAAACATTTATGCAGCAAAACCATTGCTAATTTAACAAAAGCATATGATAGAAAGCTTCCCTTACATGTGACATTGGGACGAAACTTGGCATCAGAGCAGCAGCGGAAATACACGCGTGCACACTCAGGTGTCATTCGACCCAACTTTCGTACTGCCCTCTGGCGGCAAGTCCCTGTTTCCGTGACACATCGTCCATTCTGACAGCATTTGTCTGTGTCTCGCTCAGTAATCTGCCCTGCAAACACATTTACACTTAGAATGTCTGTCAACAGTACAGAACAAATTACTAAACAAATTAATACCAAAAGGCAACCAAATTAAGGAGTACTATATCGCAGGGTTGACTTACGCAATGCTCGCTTGTGTCTGCGTCTGTGGTCGCAGCCAGTTGGCTTAGCCATGATCAATCCTGCATTGTTGACACTTGTTAGGCCTGCGTTCTGTAAAAATAACCATTTATTGCTTATCTCTAACCATTTTGGAAACAATGGCAGGTGAAATAAGAAGTGACACCAATTTGCCATTTTTGAGGTTAAGGTGAGTGAAATTAGCTACAAGATATTAATTAACAACTTTGTGCTGCAACTAGAAACATTAATTCTCCATCATACCATTCCTTCCACAAACACTTCCAAGGAATTTGGCAAGTCACCTTGAGTACGTCTGCATTGTCTTTTCCACCTCCGTGGCCGCATCCCAAGTCATAGCGCTCCAGTTCATCAAACAGCTGAATTTAAAATAAACATGCAATCAAATTAAATGCTATACACAAACTTTGGAAAATACTACAAAAATGAGATTGTATAGTACTACATGGACATCGACTTCAATAAATTAATATTTTTGCTTGAGATTCTGTTTATGTTTTGGATTCCCATGATGCTTCAGTGCACTCTGACCTTCTTTGCTGTGAGCATGTTCTTGCCCCCGAGTGCATAGACAGCTTGGTCGACTGCCAGAAGAAGTAACTTTGAGTTTGAAGCACCGCGATACTGTAGAGGTTCCTTTTCTCCTGGTTGAAACTCCGACTTGCTCATTGACAGCGACACCTACAGGTTGGAAGATGCATACCTTGGTTCAATTCGATCCACTCAAAAATAATATCAAGGGGTCCAATTGTTTGTTTTGTTATTATCACACCCAAGTTGGTGCATAAGGCCACTAAGGGGTCATGTTATGTAATCAGAAAAGTTGGCTGAACTTATGATTCTGAATTTTATAGTTTTATATAAGCTAATGCTTTGAACGCCTCACCCACAAGTTGCAGGGTCATCAAAATCACAGTGGACTGTCACTGTAAGGAACATGTTGGGTCAAACTGTTCCATATATATCTTTACATAAATCAGTGCCAGAACGGGGATTTCAAAGTTGTTCCTTTTAAACGGATGTTCCCTATAACGGGCTCCTTGTAGTGACAGTCCACTGTAGTCAAAATCAAAGGATTCTGCCCCAGCTATTACTTTCTCTGTGCTTGCATGGATACTGCCCTCCCAGCATGCACTTTCCACCTATCAACCTACTGACCTGTCAATTTGTTCACACCAAATAGCCCATTATTGGGTTAATGCAGCAGTTTTTCCAAAACAGCTTACACATTTTTACTTCCCCTGGCATAGACGCCAGGGACCAATGGTTTTTAGTCTCTTCTGAAAGATAGAGCAAAGTGGGTTGAATGAAATTGCCTAAGCTTCGAAACAGCAACAGTGGATTTGAACCCCGGATCTCTAGATTGAAAGTCCTACAACCTACCACCAAACGCCACGTCTGTTGTTACACCTGCGTAATCACATACCTTATGGCGACATTCATCTTTAATGTCGATCCATACGGCATCATCAACCACCTCAGTGCTGCCACCTGTCTGTCGAATGTAGTACACGAAAAGCCTGGCACTTGAAGACATCTGCGGTGTCACCAAAATGTGCAGTGTGGTAAGGGTTCCAGCGGTGACAGTCACAGACCGCTGGTAGACAATCTCACCTCTGACAATTACCTGGAAACAATTGGCACAAATAATATTATATTGTCTCTGTTTAGTTGTAATACTGACATTTATAAAACAGAACAATTTCAAGGTCATTGGTGCCCACAGCTTTGAATTTCTTGATTTTTTAATACACAGGTATTTTCGGAAAGATTAAATTTAAGTAACATACTCCGCCATGGACGGTCCCAAGCCCGGCTGAGAAAGGAGGAGGGTTGGGCGTGGGGCTAGCACCCCACCCTGTAAAGAAACCCAACGCTACAGAAACATTCACAACAAATAAAACTACGATGTCTGTCCTGGAAGAGGTAGGGCCTGGTTTACCAGGGCGCATGAAGTGTTGCGGTCAAAGCCGAAAGGAAGCCACAATGCCGACTACTCTTCTTTCGACCAGGAAAAATTTAAACATCGGCACATGGAATGTGCGAACAATGTACGAGGCGGGGAAAACTGCCCAAGTGGCAGCAGAAATGCGGAGATTCAACCTCGCTCTACTCGGGCTCTGCGAAACCCGATGGACCCAGTCAGGACGACTGCGACTAACAACAGGAGAGATTATACTATACTCCGGACACGAGGAAGATTATGTCCCTCACTCAGAGGGGGTTGCCCTCTTATTGGGGAAGGAGGCACAGAGAGCACTTATTGGCTGGGAAGCCAGAGGACCAAGGTGCATAACAGCATCCTTTAGAACAAAGAACAAAAGGATTAAAATGAACATAGTGCAGTGCTACGCCCCAACCAACGACAAGACTGACGAAACCAAAGATGAATTCTACAACCAACTCCTTGATATCATGAGCAATTTAGGGGATAAAAACATCAACCTGATTATGGGAGATTTCAATGCAAAGATTGGATCGGACAACCAAGGATATGAAAATGTGATGGGGGTTCATGGGCTGGGTGTGATGAATGACAATGGGGAGCGGTTTGTGAATGCCTGTGCAATAAACAACATTGTGATTGGGGGAAGCGTGTTCACACACAAAAGAATACATAAGGCGACATGGGTATCTCCTGACCAAGTCACTGAAAATCAGATAGACCACATCGGCATAAACAAAATGTTTAGAAGATCACTACAAGACGTGCGTGTGAAGAGAGGTGCTGACGTTGCGTCTGATCACCACCTAGTAACAGCCAGGCTAAAACTCAAGCTAAGAAGAAATGGAGTAGAACAAGAAAGACGAAAGGCAAGATATAATGTGGATTTCCTGAAGGATCCAAGCACAGCAGAAGAATATAAAGTCGCATTAGCTAATAGATTCAAAGTCCTGCAAGAGCTGTATGATGAAGATGAGGGAGTAGACATCAACAGCCAATGGAGTCACATCAAAGATGCAGTAAACACCACATGCGAAGAGATAATTGGAAGAAGGAAACCCCAACAGAAAGACTGGATTTCAGTAGAAACAATGAGGAAAATACAGACCAGAAGAGACAAGAAGGAAGCAGTCAACAGCAGCCGCACAAGGGCGGCAAAGGTAACAGCTCAGAAAGAGCACACAGCAGCAAATAGAGAGGTGAAGAAAAGTGTCAAAACAGACAAAAGGAACTTCGTGGAGGGACTTGCACAAGTAGCAGAAAAGGCAGCAGCTAGCAGGAACATGAAGCAACTTTACGATACAACAAGGAAGTTAGCTGGAAAGTTTAAGAAATCAGAGCGGCCAATCAGAGACAAAAATGGGAGTGTCCTGATGGGGGCAGACAAACAGTTTAACAGATGGGCAGAGCATTTTGAAGAGCTGCTCAACAGACCAGTACCGCAGAATCAACCAGAAATCCAACCAGCTGAGACAGATCTCCCAATAGACTGTAATAAACCCACTAGAGAAGAGATAAAAAAGGCAATCGCACATATGAAAAATGGGAAAGTAGCAGGCCCTGATGGTATCCCTGCAGAAGCACTGAAGGCAGATGTAAATACTTCAGTAGAAATGCTGTACAGTCTTTTCGAGGAGATCTGGGAAAAAGAAGAAATTCCAGCAGAATGGAAGGAAGGTTACCTTATCAAGATTCCCAAGAAAGGAGACCTGAGCCGCTGTGATAACTACAGAGGAATCACGTTGTTGTCAGTACCTGGGAAGATTCTAAACAGAATAATCCTAGAGAGAATGAAAGGCAAAGTGGACCCAACTTTGCGTGAACAGCAAGCAGGCTTCAGGCAGGACAGATCGTGTACTGACCAGATTGCAACACTGCGAATCGTAGTGGAACAATCCATTGAATGGAACTCATCCCTATACATCAACTTTGTTGATTACGAGAAAGCCTTTGACCGTGTGGACAGGGAGACACTCTGGAAAGTGCTAAGACACTATGGGGTGCCCAAGAAACTAGTCAACATGATCAAAAACTCCTATGAGGGAATGTCATGCAGAGTCTTTCATGAAGGTCAACTTACATAGAACTTTGAGGTTAGGACGGGGGTGAAACAGGGATGCTTACTGTCACCATTCCTCTTCATTCTAGTCATAGACTGGGTCATGAAAACAGCAACCAAGGAGAAACGAAATGGAATCCAGTGGACGATGCTGACCCAACTTGATGACCTGGACTTTGCGGATGACCTTGCACTCCTGTCTCACAGCCATAGGCAGATGCAGGACAAAACAACAGAACTGGCATTGATTTCAGAGTGGGTTGGGTTGAAAATAAACAAAAGGAAAACAAAGATCCTGAGAACAAATGCTACTTGCGAAACACCAATCATGCTTGAGGGAGAGACACTGGACGAGGTCAAAGACTTCAGATATCTAGGCAGCATAGTGGATACGCATGGAGGGACAGAGGCTGACGTAAAGAAAAGGATCAGCAAAGCAAGGGTAGCTTTCCACCTGTTGAGAAATGTGTGGAAGTCAAAGGTAATTGGAGAAACCACAAAAATACGCTTGTTTAACACAAATGTAAAGTCTGTGTTGCTGTACGGAGCGGAAACATGGCGAATAAACAAGACCACGCTGATAAGGATCCAGACATTTGTCAACCATTGCCTGAGAAGAATTCTCCGAATACACTGGATGGACAGGGTGAGCAACAAAGACCTCTGGGATAGAACACACCAAGCCCAAATAGAGATAGAGATCCTTAAGAGGAGATTTAACAAGATTTGCCATCCAAGCCAAAGGCCCAGATGGCAAGTGGACAAGGAAGCCATTGGCTTATCGAGAGTCCAACAATGTTCATCTACTTATAACCCGCCCTCCTGAGATATGTGTCAACCTTGTTTTTAAACATATTCACGCTGCTAGCAGTTACACAATCTGTAGACAATTTGTTCCATTCATTTATTGTCCTCTGTGAGAACGAGTGCTTCCTGATGTCCAATCTACATTGATCCTTTACTAATTTTACCTCTAGTTCTGCTATCCTTCTTGAGTGAGAAAAACATATTTCTATCAATATTTTCATACCCATTCAATATCTTAAAAACTTCAATCTGATCTCCTCTTAACCTCCTTGTCTCTAGAGTTGTTAAACCACATTCTTTCAGGCGTTCTTCATAACTAAGGTCTCTCAGTTCTGGAATCATTTTAGTTGCTCTCCTTTGTATGCGTTCAAGCGTATCTATATCCTTCTTACGATATGGTCTCCATGCTTGTATACAGTATTCTAAATGAGGTCTAACTATTGCCTTATAAAGAGGTATAATTAACTTTTTTCCCTTGTATGTTATGTTTCTTCTAATCAATCCAAGAATTTGATTACCCTTTGAAGCTGCAATACCACACTGCTCTGAAACTTTCATATCAGCGCTTATTGTAACTCCTAAGTCCTTTTCTTTTACAGTAGTACCCAGAACAGTATCTCCCATTTTATAGTTTACATTCAAGTTCCCATGTCCTGTATGTAGGCATTTACATTTCCCAAAATTGAACAACATCTGCCATTTCTCAGACCATTTCATTAATCTGTCTAGATCGTTTTGTAAATGTTGTTTATCACCATCAGTATTAACCTTTCTAAACAGTTTTGTGTCATCCGCAAATTTCAGTACGTTACTTGTTATACTGTCGTCCAAGTCATTGATATAAATTAAGAATAATATAGGTCCTAATACTGTTCCTTGAGGTACCCCACTCAAAACCGATTTCCAATTTGAAACTTCTCCATCTACTACAACTCGTTGTCTTCTGTCAGTCAGCCATTGTTCTATCCAGTCAGTTATGCTATCCCCGATACCATGGGCTTTTAATTTAAGTAGTAATCTTTGATGTGGCACTTTGTCAAAAGCTTTAGATGGGGATGGCTCGGCCACACCTTGAGAAAGCCAAGCACAAACATAACCAGACAGGTCCTGACATGGAACCCCCAAGGCAAGAGAAAGAGGGGGAGACCAAAAAACACCTGGCGGCGTGACCTCGAGGCAGACATCAAGCAAACAGGGAATGGCTGGCAACAACTGGAGAGGATTGCCCAAGACAGGAGGCGCTGGAGAAATGTTGTGGATGGCCTATGCTCCAGGAGGAGTTAAGGGCCTAAGTAAGTAAAGTAAGTAACATACACCTTTGGAAGTCATAACTAATTCATCTTAAAACAGTACGTTCTTATAAAGGGCACTATTTCCAGTCCTTCGGACTGCTAAAAAGCGCCTTACACTTCACTCCCGGCAGACCTGTTCATTCAAACATGTTCCTGTTCATCTTAGTAAACCGATGCAAAAGTTGCATTGTATCTTATGCTGGTAGTCCATACATATTGTGTCTGAATTCAATTTTTATTACAGTAGTTGTTTAATTAAGTAGGAAATAAGAAATAAAATATATAAAAAACAGACAAGCTAAAGATTGTGTTATTGCAACTGCATGGTTCATTTTAATTTAATCCTTCCATTGTTATCTCTATGGTGGGTGCCAATTTATCTAGTAGATACGTTTAGTATCAGGAATTTTAGTAAATATGCTTAGAATCAATAATTCTTATAAACATATTACGTTATTCAACCAATTAAAGTACGTAATAGTTCTCTAAAAGACAAAGTCACCAACTAAAACAAATTGAATTTAGGCATAATGAATTATTTAGGAATAATGTCTCTAAACAAATATATTAAAATCCAAATAAAAATCTGATTTGGAGAAAATGTATATTGACACATCATTGAAAAGTCACAGGATATGATAATTCAGAAGCCATTTTGACAAAACATTGCTTTTTTTTATTTATATATTATGTTGAAATATAAACCAAATTAGCGATTGCTACCAAACAAATGCCGGAACCACATGCTGGGCTGAGGTGTGTCTGCTGATGTTTTAATATACCAACCATGTAATTGAGTTGTTTGATGTCACTGAGAGCGGTTGCCAAAACTTCCACCTCCATGATATTGCCAACCTGCAAAAATATAACCAATAATAGTAACTTTTGTTTGCATAACGCCATATCTCCAGAATATAAATCCTGTTCAGAGGCATTCAAATACAACAAGTGTTAAAAATTAATAAATGGCTGATAGATGTAATACTTCATCACGATTCAAAGATCACGGAAACCTACTGTGCGTAAGTTGCATTTGGCAGATTATTGTTTCCTGGTAATGAGAGAAACAGCTACAAATCACTGGAATCAATGAACCAAGTTGACAGATCTTGAGTAGTTTCTTTGACGAAGACCAGACAGATTTGTAAGAGGTACTGACAACAACTGAGACATTAGAAGGAAGACAACAACCAACGTGCTGACTTGCTAAGGATTGGTTGACCATCTCTATTGGTTGTGGGGAGCGGTGGTCTAATGGTTAGAACACCTGCCTGTCAAATAAGAGGACGGTAGTTCGATTCCACCTCCACTGTTTCGAAGCTTGGGCAGTTTCGTTCACCCCACTTTGCCTGTGTCTTTCGGAAGAGACAGTAAAAGCTGTTGGTCCCTTCTATCTGGTGTCTATGCCAGGGGAAGTAAAAGATCCCACGCAGGGAAATGAAAAAAAATGGACTCACTAACTATACAAAAGGACACTCTTAAATAAACCTTCAGTGTAATATCCTAGGACTTTGCCGAGTAATTATCAAGATCCAGATCCAGAGGTTGACCATCTCTACTGGTTGGCCACTTGAACATAATACAAGACAAACAATTACTGTTGCACAAAAAATTACCATGTATTCATCGAGCCTTGGTCTTGCTAGCAGGTAGCTTCTTGTTGGTGAGTTGTATGGCTTCAGGTTCAGTTGCGTGTTCGGGTCAACATCTGCCCTATGACCTGTTGGCCAGGCCTGTAAAATATCATTGAAACCATTGAGCAACATTTCATGAATAGGTACAGATTGCAAAAGGAATTATCACTGTATTTATCATGGAGCAAAGCCAATAATTTCTCGAAAAATACCTATGCTTGGTAAAAGTAAAAAAATCTATAACTTAGTTAACTCTAGACCAGGTCGCTTGTTTCTACAAAATGTAATTTCACTAAAGAAAGGCATGTTCTTATATAGCATAGTATCAAGTACTTGGGACTGTTCAAAGAGCTTTACACTTGACCCCCTGGGAGACGTGTTCATTCCAATGCCATCTCGACTTCTCTGGGAAGCATTCAGCCATGTTTTAATTACTGTGCAAAGACTATTCATTCAGATATCCACCTCTGTCTGTAGCCAGGTACTCATTTATACCGCTGAGTGAAATGTGGCAATGTGGGATGAACGAAATTGCCAAAGCTTTGAAACAGCAGCAAGAGGATTCGAACCCGGGTTCTCTCGATTGAGAGCCTGACGTTCTAACTGCTACACTACAGCGCCTCACTAGACAGTTTCTTGTACATATGTAATAAATTAATATTATGTATCACACTGACAGATGATGTGTACTGGCCAAAATTCTCACATTTCAATCCACATGGAAATTCATCCTAGACAACAACAATTACCTATTTTACTAGGTCAGAAATCACAGTCAGTTGCTTCAAAATGGTGGCCCCCATTTATTCACAAAAGTGCTACAGATGAACAAAGATCAACATACCTTGACCACCAAAGTAACCGCATCTGATGGAATGTCCAGAGTGAACATCGCCCGGCCTTGGTCATCTGTAATGGCCTGGTTCTCGTGTGCAGACAATGTCACTTGTCCACTGCCGCTTCTGGTGGCCACAGCATTGATGGTCAGAGGGAGATATGTGGATGGTAGACCGCTGGCAGAGGTCAAGGTCACCTAAGGCCAGACAATTTAGGTCAAGGTCACCCATGATCAGATAATTTACACAAACCTTACAGAGTAGTCAGTGCCCATGCAAGCTGAAACAGAAACTATTGGTGAATCAATCTTTGTGAGATTAACATATTAACAGCTTTCAAATATCTTTCAGCATTTATTAATTTCATGGCAAGTTTTATTTTCAATGTTATTCCATGTCTTTAATCAATTTCAATTTCATTTAATACGCAAGCGTGAAGTAATAGACAAATTTGACCCTGATGGAAAAATGCTATATTATATTCTGTCGTGGCTGCCAAATTGGAAAAATTAGTCCATTTGTATTTGTTTTTGTGCAACAGAAATTTTAAATATGAAACATTTTGACAACTTACAACAAATTACCACCAGCACTTCAGCGAACCATTCCATTACCTTGACAACATAAGGCAAGCCAGGCTTGAAGTGCTCGGACGAGCATTCAAAGCTGACTTTGTGTTTCTTAATGGCAAACACAGCAGCGCGGTCGATGCGAGACTCCTTCTTGCCTGTTGCAGTCTCTGTAACCGTGGCCTCAATGTGGAGATGGGCACCCTCCAGGGCGGGGAACGCGAACTCGTTCCCCAGCCCTCGCAAGTGCGTACCAGGGTTAAGGGTAAATGTCACGCCACCGTTATTCAGCTGTAGCCACCATTCCATATGAAACATATACATAACTGATGACCCATGAAATGGTGCTATTTCATGTTTTCACATGTACTGTGTTTGCTGCACAAAACTGTATATTTTGAAAAGGAAGCTTGAATGAAAGAAGTCTTCATTTTCTTTTGACTCCTAGGTCTGGTCGTGATTTTTTTTTTTTAATTCACCCCTTTCTATGAACAATCGAGTTACCCTTTTTATATATTAATTATGTACAACTGTCAGTATTACATTGCAATTTCAAGAGATATTGATTGGCAGCACCAAGTACCAAGGCATTGATGGATATTTGTGTGATAAAAATTTTTAATATTGTTATTGTGACAGTCACTTACAAACTACCAAGTTAATGCCATCCAGAAGATGGTCAGTTTTACAAGTTTTAAAAATGTGTGTTGTGATCTGTGTTGAACACCAAAGTTTCTAACACTGACCCTGAGGTTTGCCTTTTTGGCAAATATGAGACACGGAGAGTCCTTCTTGATTACACCAAACTTCATATAGACTGTTCCTTTCACTGGTTTCCCGTAAACATGTCTGCATCAGAGATAATGAACACATATAGAGACACGGTGAACACTTAGGGTTAACAGAACATTTGTTGGCTTCATACTCAAGGAAGGTAGAATTAGAAGTCATAAAGCATGCAGTATTAGTGAAACAACAGTGCATTTATTGTCTTCATACTCAAGGAAGGTAGAACTAGAAGTCATAAAGCATGCAGTATTAGTGAAACAACAGTGCATTTATTGTCTTCATATTCAAGGAAGGTAGAACTAGAAGTCATAAAGCATGCAGTATTAGTGAAACAACAGTGCATTTATTGTCTTCATACTCAAGGAAGGTATAAGAACTAGAAGCCATAAAGCATGCAGTATTAGTGAAACAACAGTGCATTTATTGTCTTCATACTCAAGGAAGGTATAAGAACTAGAAGTCATAAAGCATGCAGTATTAGTGAAACAACAGTGCATTTATTGTCTTCTTACTAAAGATTTAACAAGATTTGCCATCCAAGGCAAAGGCCCAGATGGCATGTGGACAAGAAAGCCATTGGCTTATCGAGAGTCAAACAATATTCATCTACGTGTAACCCGCCCTCCTGAGATGTGTCAACCTTGTTTTTAAACATTCACACTGCTAGCAGTTACACAATCCGTAGACAATCTGTTCCACTCATTTATTGTCCTCTGTGAGAACGAGTATTTCCTGATATCCAATCTACACTAATCCTTTACTAATTTTACCTCTAGTTCTACTATCTTTCTTGAGTGAGAAAAACATATTTCTCTCAATATTTTCATACCCATTCAATATCTTAAAACTTCAATCTGATCTCCTCTTAACCTCCTTGTCTCTAGAGTTGTTAAACCACATTCCTTCAGACATTCTTCATAACCGAGATCTCTGTTCTGGAATAATTTTAGTTGCTCTCCTCTGTATGCATTCAAGCATATCTATATCCTTCTTATGATATAATATATAATAATAATAATTATATAATTAGCTTTTTTCCTTGCATGTTATGTTTCTCTTAATCAACCCAAAAAATGTATTACCCTTTGAAGCTGCAATACCACACTGCTCTGAAACTCTCATATCAGCACTTATTGTTATTCGTAACTCCTTTTCTTTTACTGTAGTACCAAGAACAGTATCTCCCATATTATTGTTTATGTTCAAGTTTCCGTGTCCAGTATATAGGCATTTACATTTTCCCAAAATTTAATAACATCTGCCATTTAAAAAAAAAAAATTTCTAGATCGTTTTGTAAATGTTGTTTATCACCATCAGTGTTAACCTTTCTAAACACTTTTGTGTCATCCACAAATTTTCAGTACGTTGCTTGTTATATTGTCGTCTAAGTCACTGATATATATATTAAGAATAATAATGGTCCTAATACTGATCCTTGTGGTACCCCACTCAGAACTGATTTTCCAGTTTGAAACCTCTCCATCTACTACAACACGTTGTCTTCTGTCAGTCAGCCATTGTTCTATCCAGTCAATTATGTCATTCCCGATAACATGGGCTTTTAATTTAAGTAGTAATCTTTGATGTAGCACTTTGTCAAAAGCTTTCTGAAAATCTAAATAGATAATATCTACTGGTGATCCCTCGTCTATCCACTTAGTGATTTCTTCCAAAAAACAACATATTTGTTAAGCATGACCTCACTTTTAGGAATCCGTGTTGGGATTAATTTAATAATTTATGCCTAACAAGGAAGTCCACCATATGATCTTTAATTAACTTTTCTAATAATTTACAAATCACTGATGTTAAACTCACTGGTCTGTAATTCTCTGACTTATTTCTCGAACACTTTTTAAATAATGGTATGATGTTTGCTTCTTTCCATTCAAAAGGAACAACTCCCTATTCTAATGGCAATTTGAACAATCTTGCTAGTGGTATATTGATTTGTTCTAGTTTCCATTAGTAGTTTTGGAAGAATTCCATCCATTCCCAGTGATTTATTATCCTTCATTGCCTTTATTTTCTTAGCTACCATTTCTGGAGTTACAATTAACTGCCCTAACTAGTAAAATTTTGCCTCCTAAAATTTAGCATCTGGAACTGGTAATGAACTAATATCCTTTCTGGTAAACACTGAACTGAAGTAACCATTTAGGTCTTCCGCCACTAAAAGCCCTTGTGATATTATATTTCCAGCAGTCTTCTAGAGGTCCGACCTTGTCTCGTACATTTTGTTTATTCCTGACATAATCATGAAAAATCTTTTTGTCATTTTTTATGCTACATGCTAGTTTTTGCTCATAGCTTCTTTTAGATTGTCTAATTTCAGTCATAGCTCATTAGTCATAGTGCCTTTTTGTCATTTGCATACTCTTCATACTTTCTGGTATGCCTATAAACCCTCCATATAGTTTCCTTGAACACTATTTTTCTAATAGCTTCTTTTGACAAGTGTTTCTTTCTAGACCATTTTCCTTGTTTTTTCAAGGGAACAAATTTATCTATGATACTCTCAATTTCATATTTTAGAATGTTCCAACATTCAATTGCGGTCTTATTCATCAGCATGTTATTCCAATCTAGCGTTGCTAAGTATTTTCTCATATCTTTATAGTTACCTTTGTGGAAGTTCCTCCTGTATGTTTTTTTATTTTTACTTTCTGATTTTACTTTGATGTCAAAATGTATTTGATTATGATCACTGTTACCCAATGGTTCATGCATTTTTACATTGTCCACCAATTCTTTGTGATGATAAAACTATATCAAACACATTTTCTCCCCTTGTTGGTTCTAGCATGTGTAAGGAAGCTATCCTGAATTAAAAATAGAAATTGTTGGTCCTCACATCTTGTACTCTCTAGAGATTTCCATTGTACATGTCTATGGTTAAAATCTCCCATTATGATACACTCCCCTTTACTCACTTCCTTTATATCATTTTGTATTTTTGTGTTATCCTCTTCATTTATGTTTGGACTTCGGTAAACTAATCCAATAGTTAATGTTGAATTTCCTGAAACTATCTTGCATCAAACAGCTTCATTGCAATCTGCTTCCCTTTACGATTTTATTTTCATAAGCCTGAATAGATTCCTTAACATATAAAACAACTCCCCCTCCCCTTCTTCCTATTCGATCTCTCCTAAACATTACGTATCCTGTCAGTCCTAATTCAGCATCTGATATGTCTTCGTTGGCCCACGATTCGGTTATACCAATTATGTGAGGGTCAATATCTTCTACAATAACTTTCAATTCGTTTTTCTTATTTACTATGCTCCTCGCATTTAAACACAAGCATTTATAACCAGCTTCAGATATGTTTTCCGGACATTTTGGTACTGGTTTGTGTGTACTAGTGGCCTCTTGTCCTGCTTGAAGCACCTCTAAGTAACCCCCTGCGCTTCTAGTTGAAACAGTGCTTACTACCAAAAATATTTGTTATGCTACCCATGCCACTATTTACTGCTGCTGAGAGCTCAAGGAAGGTAGAACTAGCAGTCACAAAGCATGCAGTATTAGTGAAACAACAGTGCAAGTTGAATGAAAGAAAGTATCAATTCTCACAGAGGATGGTAAATGAATGAAAATAGTCTCAATATATTGTGTGTCAACATATTAAACAAAACAAAACATAAAAATTACAGATACCTGATATGGGTGGACTACACATAGATAGACATTGTTGGACTCAATAATGACTTCCTTGTCTACTTGCTATCTGGAGCTTAAGTGTTGCTTTGGGTACAACCTTGTTAATACTTGGCTAAAATAAAGGTAAAGCTAATTAAAAAAAATCATTTGTGGAGTTATAATAATTTAACTATTCTGACATTTTGTGATGTTTCTTAATCCCAATGCAGGCAGCAACATTAATTCAACAAAGCCATTCTCAAAGAAACCAATTATAAAATATTTCCTTCACATTGTGTCTGCTATATTTGTTTTAACTAGAACAATGATCATGCATATTAGTGTCACAATAAAATCACTTTGCAATTAAGACATTATTAGTTCATTAATGACAACTCTTTCTGTCTGTTATCCATCAACAGTTACCTATACCTGATACTTGCCTGGCAGTTACATTGCCTGTTACAGTAGCACCCCGGTAAATGTATTTTGGTGGTCCTATTGTAACTGCAAATGTTGGCAGAACTGGAGAAAAAAGATATACTATAATTATTACTGGACCCGATCAAAAACAATTTAATAGTTTGCTCGATAATTTCACCAAAACACTAAAGGTAAGGCAAGGCACTAAATAGTTTTGATTTTTCATGAAATTAGTCTCAAACTAGGTAAGTGAAAAAATCGAAGCGAAGTGGGACCTTTAATTGGAGAGAAGAAATTCAAATATGTATTTGTCATAGACAACTGTCCAAGGTTACAGTAGCAAGTTTGTGCAGCTGATGTTGTGTAATGATCATATGTAGTTTTACTCACCATATTCCTTGACAAGGAACTTTGCTGTGACATTTTGTGAATTCTAAACAAAACACAATAAATTGAAAATACAATAAATGTATCAATAACTATGACAATATCGTGCAGACGGCTCAAATATCAAAATCATGCCTGAATTTCATCCATCCATACAGTATTTCATGTGCACACATTACAGTAGTAGCACAAACATATAACTCTATTTTAAATTTATTGTACATTCCTATGGTTATGTCAACAATTGCATGAAACGTGATTCAACTGTATGCGCTGCAATAGGAATATAAAATATAGGAATATTGCAATTTGATATGTCCATAATATATAAAGCATAATATGTTTAACTGCCATAATTTTTTTTTTATTTATTATTTTATGTAAATTATTAAGTAAAAAACAACACATTTTAGCTGAATTTCAACAATATCCAATATCTAACATACAACGAGTAATGTCACTTCAGTAAAACTTGGCTAAAATGTTCATTTATTATTTATCTGTATAAAAAGGCAAAACAAGTTGGGGATCCCGAAATTTTTTTTTAAATATCCAACATAGTACAGCTACATCACCAGCAAAAAACGGTTCGCTGGTCATAATCAGTCATGACACAAGATTTATTTACTAATCAATATTGCAGTTTGATATGTTAATGTTATATAAAGCATAATATGTCAGATATATGCATAAAACAATTATAAAATTTATTATTTCGTGTAATTTATTAAGTCATGGAAAAAACCTCAATTTTTTTTTAATATTTATTCAATATTTGACCCAAAAGGAGTAATGTAGCTTCAGTAAAACTTGGCAGAAATGTTCATTTATTATTTATCTCTATAAAAAGGCAAACATAATAACAGCTACGTCAGCAGCAAAAATAGCAAAATTGTTATTAATACCAATATTTGACCACAATGATTAATGAATGACATTTCGGTAAAGTTGGCCAAAATGTTTCTCTATAAACAATGAAAAACTCTTCAAGTCCCAGGCAAAAATTGAGGTAAAATGTTCATTTATTATTCATCATTACACACATAGAAAAAATCATGAAGTGCTGTAAAAAAAATTAGGTTTTGCTATCTTGAAATCACACTCCAAGAAAAAAATTTCTTTTACAATTCCAGAACAGTTATGCCACTTATCCACGAGAGGTGCCACATGTATAACGTTTAATTTATAATGGTTTTGGTTCTTTTTAACGTTCTTTTACCAGTAAATGTATCATTTGTGTTTACTGTTGGGCTGTTGGCATTGTGGACATAGTTGATTCATTCGTTGTCGTAACAATGATGCGCAGACCTATGTGCAGATAGCTTGATTTCTAGGTAGTCAGCCACCTTAACTGTTGTTTTGTAACACTGAATTAACAGCTAGGTTGAAGCCTCTGGATCTACCTGGACTCCATAGGCAGCTACCAACGACCACTTTCCCTGCACACCAAAGGAGGACGGAAATGTGAAATTCTTTTCAAGAAATCCATCAGCTGAATGCAGATCACTTGATCTCTCCACGATGATCCCATCAGGATTCTGAAATTAGTCAGATTGACAGTTGGAACTGTAGCACAGGGGAGCAGTTTTGACTGTGCAACAAGTATGAGTATCAATGAAGTTGAACTTAAAAAAAAAATACTTAAAATAATCGGTCCATAACCATCCACACAAACATTTCCACCATCATGAATATCACACAAAGGAAGATAAATAAATGAAAAAACATCTACAACAAATCCATGTTTTATTTTCAAACAAACTTATTTTGAAACGTGTAAATTAATTTGATTATAAATATCTTATATATATATATATATATATGCATATATATATATATGCATGCATGCATGCATACATACATACATACATATGTAAGACGCAGTTACCAGAAAGTCCAGCCTCACAGGGACATCAGCTGGTCTCAAGTGACGGTCCATTGTGAAGATTCTAGTGCAAACTAGAAAGAAACCATTCATCTGAGTCGAAGCACCAGATGCTATATTTATCAGCTAGTAAACACTGAATATGACAATGATGACATGAAACACTATAAACTTGACATCAACTGTGGCAATTATGACAATTTACATGGGAGCCACAACATGACACGAACCACAAGTTTGACATCAAACATAATACTAAAAACAACATCATCAATAACACGAAGCATAGCAATATATACATGACGCACAAACCAGACAGTAAAGATGACATTCATGGTACACCTATAATATCAAACTGAATACAACAACATTTATATCATTTAGAGTTAGAGAACAATAGCAAAACACAAAACCATGAAATTAACAAGAACCCAATAAACAATGACAACAACCAGGGACAGATCCACTTGGCTGTTCTGTCTTGTGTCAAACACAACACAACAACCAACACAATGGGATAATAGTGATACTGTATGTAATTGTAATACACATTTTTGTCTGTAATAGTAATACAGGAACTTTTTTAAAAGTTATTCAAACTGCTAGTAATTGTAAACAATGTACAGACAATGGCTGAGCCGTTGTTCAAACAACATGAAAAGACCAGTAGGTTGATCATTCTATGGTTTCAGAAATACCTGCTCAATGAAACAGTGCAGGAGTAGCAAGCCATTTACTTAATTGTTGGGATGCTCCATTGGGGTGGCTATGGCTTCACACATTCCTAGCACACACTAAGGGCATGGTTTCAGATAAGTGCAGGCAGACAACAAATGTTATCTTAGAGCAGGAGCTGCAACCTGTATTGAATTCAAAGTAAGCTCATCACACCTCACCATAGCTTGATTTGAGCTGAACTTCTGAGCTCTTTTATCCAATTGCCACATGGTAACATTGCCAAGCAGACCATTTATTCAAATTTAGACAAATGTTCTCACCTCAGATCTTCAAATGGTGTACAAATGTATGTTTAGCTGCTACAAAAACTTTGAGTTCATATACAATTCTAAGGTTGGACTGAGCATCACATTGGAAATAAAACCGGATTGCACCAGCACAAGAAAATTAGGTTCAATTCATTTTCTTTCAATTCCAATTCAACTTACTAAAAATCTTTCATTTCAAATTCTGCTTGGTGAAAATCTTTCAATTCAAATTCAGGAATTGAATTGAATTCACCCCAGCCCTGGTCTAGGAGTGTAGATTGGACCAACCACATCTGTCTGTAGACTGGGGGTGTAAATGGGACCACCCGCCGGTCTATATGGGGGTGTAGAGTGGACCACACAACTGTCTGCCTGTCTGTGTAGTGTGGATCACCCATCTGTCTGTCTAAGGGTGTAGACTGGGGGTGTAGATGGGACCACCCACCTGTCTGTCTGTGTAGACTGGACCACCCACTTGTCTGTCTGGGAGTGTAGACTGGAACATCCACACGTCTGTCTGGGGTGAAGATGGGACCACCCACCTGTCTGTCTGTCTGGGGTGTAGATTGGACCACCCATCTGTCTCTATGGAGGTGTAGATTGGACCACCCATGCACATGCCTGTCTGGGAGTGTAGATTGGACCACCCACCTGTCTGTCTGGGGGTGTAGATTGGCTTGTCCGTCTGCAGAAATACACTGTGTGTCCACACGCTTACACGCACCAATGTCTTCTTCTGCACTGTCTGCCCACCCACTGTGCACTTAGCCACCAGATTGACATACTCCTCGGACGCTGTGCCCCACAGCAGGTCTGCTCTGGTCACTCTGACCTTTGCCAGGGTCGGCTGGCCTGCAATCCAACAAGTATGAGACTTTCTATGCACCGTTGAAGGCTTGGCTATGAAAGAGAAGATACTACTACCAGCTTATATATAGTTTTCCATAAGGCCTAGGGATGGCTCCTGCTAAGTACTGAATCATTGTTACTTCAATATATACAATTGCAAACATTTTGAGTCTTAATTCAGTAGACTTTTTTCTTAACATTATATATTAAGTTAACAACTTCTTATTGTTAGTCTTCCTTAAAATTGTGCATTTTCAGAATATTTTAACCCCTGCATCATTTTGCAATTTGAAACTGACTCCAGAATTACTCATTTATTGAGAAACTACAAGACAGTAGCAATACGTTTTAAATACTGGGTTATAAATTTGATCCAAGCTAACATGAAATTCGATCAGGTTGTCCTAGTTACGTTAACTGAACATTCACCAGATGTCAGATACATGTCCGTCTGGTGGCATTGTTGCTGGTTCTTTCAACAAATCCATGTAAACATTTCAAATAACATCAACATCATGGTATCAGGGTTCATGGAAGGACACCGTTTTTTTCTGTGAAGAAATGTTAGTCCTGTGGGACACTTAGACTCATTTACTTGTAATTAACTTACAGCAGCAATGCAAATGGTTTTATGAAATGCAAAGATAGGTACGTAGGATTAGGAATGGGTCTAATAGCCAGACCACTTAGACTCCGTTTAACGGAATCATGTAGTTCACCATATTCACCCATTGTTGTATGAATCTGTTGTGATTTTCTGTTTTATGATGAACACGTAATATATATTATGTGATAGCCACGAGCTATATCCTGTAATGGCAGCAGGAATAGAATAATTTTTTTTCAAACAAAAACCCATATACATACACATATGCATTAAGAGTATAAATAAGTTAAAAGTATTAAAAATAATGATAACTGAGTATATGTAAAATGGATGTAAAGTTGCCATTGTACAAAAAAATCCATACATGTATACATAAAAATGTGCATTAAAATATAAATAAGTTATAAAAATAATAATTGAGTATAATTACCGGTATATAAATGGAATATACAATCACCATTGTACAGAAAATATATACTCATAAGCATAAAAATAAGTTATAAAATATAGTTTTTTTTTCTTTTTAAAATGTAGTTAGTTTTTAATTTAATTTCAATGCATGAAAAGTGGAATTTATTGACAATTTAGATGGTGAAATGTGTGACAATGGATTGACTTTGCCATGTGTGAGATTAACTTCTGGAAGTTCAGCGGAAGTTTAGCGCCAAGCAACCAATTTCCTGGTGATGACGACATGAACAACTTTGAAATTGCAAAATGGATCGGGTTATAAATATACTCTCTTACTGTATAAAAATGGAATTTACTGGCAATCTATGCCATGTGTGAGATCAAATTCTGGAAGATCAGTGCCAGTCATCCTATTTGGTGGTGATGATGATGATGTGAACAACTTCAAATTGATGACGTATTATAATTTTTGAACTGATGTTTATATAAATAAATGCCACAAGTCCTTTTTGTAATTATCTTAGAGATCTAGTGTTTGATGTAAGATATAGATATTTTATTTGTCTTGAACTTCTGTACTCACATTTTATATTTTTCCCCAATAAAAAATTATGAAAAACATGTTGACTTGTGAGAGCATGTTTTGTTTGTGCAATTCTATTTACATAAAAAATGTCAAACATTAAAAATGTTTTTATTAGGTAAGTTAAGGTGTTTTGAATTATACATTCAGAAAGGCATGTAACCTAGCTTTCTTTTAGTACGATATAAACCATTTAATTTAGTTAGAACAATATAAATTTACGCAACATAGGACAGGATTTTGTCAGGAACCCGAGTAGCAAATTTTACCGACTGTTCAGGATAGAAATTGTTAATTGAAACACTTTATTACAGCAGGAATAAGGAATGATTCCATCTCAGCCAATATAATTCATTCTACTAAGCGGCTGATTCTGTTATCCGTGGTTCTGTTAAACGTAGTACACTGTGCAGTGAAACCTCATTAGTCCATTCTTTGATATTTAATTTTATCTAGTAATCCACACTTAATTTTTTTATGAATTTGCAATGTTTAAATTTACATTAAATAATTTGCAATAATATTACAATTATTAATTTTACATTAACTAATTGGCATTAATATTACATTAATTTTATATTAACTAATTTGCAATAATATTACATTGATTAATTTGCAACACAGATATATTGCGAGTATTTGCAACACAGTGGACTCATAGAATCATGTCGCGCCAGAACAATTTGATTCTATGTTAAGCAGCTGATTAACTTAATGGGGCATTTTAATACAACAGTAATAGGGTTATTTTCATCTTACTAAGTGGCTGATTCTATTATCAAATGATTTCAAAATATCAAAGGATGAGAATGAACTTTCTTCGAATATATATATTATATATATATATATATATATATATATATATATATATATATATATATATATATATATAAATTTGAAGAAAGTTCATTCTCATCCTTTGATATTTTGAAATCATTTGATAATAGAATCAGCCACTTAGTAAGATGAAAATAACCCCATTACTGTTGTATTAAAATGCCCCATTTATATATATATATATATATATTATATATATATATATATATATATATATATATATATATATATATATATATACATATATATACACATACATATATATATTTATGCAACCAACAACGCAAGCCAGGTGTAAGGATATGAAAAGGCCAAATAAATGACGTTTATTAAGAGTATGCCTAATGGCATATTATTCCGATTAAAAGCATGAAGTGTGGACCCTGTAACATGCGCCAAGCATGTGGCTGAGCCTCATACAAAGCCGCCTGGACACAATGCTCCCAGAGCCCACACTTCGACATAGCAATACAGTACATGTAGTAATATTCCTACAACACAATACAATTCCTGGCATCATCACCAGCACATTCAAACATTACCCAATACCGACAATACTCGACACAACCTATTTGCATATACTGCATTACTGGACTACACTACTTGCTAAGATTCCTACTCTATATATTTTTGTAACCTAAAAGGTGGGGCCATAACGCCACCGTTCACCGAAAACTGTGAACACCCCCACACTCTAGTCTGATATGTATTGTTCTTACCTAATTGTGTACGAACATTGACCCTTGAGAAGATACTAGTATCAACAGGTTCGTTTGTGAGGTACAGCTCCACTGTGGCAGTCGGTGCATTGAAGACGGTCACTGATACAGTCTCCTCGTGGTCCATGTAAAATACGTCTGGGGCCACGATGAATAATGTGAAACTACACCACAGAAGGAAAAGGAAAACCCCTTACACAGCTGACTTTTAAGGATTTATAAGGATTTATTTTGAAACATGAAATTCATTAGTCACTTTTTACACAGTGACTTAACTCTATGGGGAGAGAAAGAAATAGCTGTAAATGATTTTGCACATGTATGTGGTAAACAAATATTGTCAACTTAATCATAATGGCTCAAATTTTACACACATTTTGTAAATATTAATATAGGTGAACATCTTAATAAATTAATATAGATTTATGCTGTGACTTAATATTACCTAAATGTACAATTAACCAAGGTTCAAGTCTGCTATAAAAATGAGTGACATTAAACTGCACATAATACACTTACAAGTGTTTGTCCAAGGATGCAACAGTACCATCCTGAGACAAATAAACTGTGATTGACAGCCCAAAGCCAAAGGCATCTCTAATGTCGACAGGGGATTTGTGTCCAGGCCAAGAGGAAACATCCTCTTGGACAAGTACTACTCTCCCCCAGCACATACCCTACACAATGTATGGAAATGCGCTGAATCATTTGTACTTCGTCCCACTTGATGTCTTGGTTGACCAACACACAAGCAAAAATACCATGCACCTCTCCCACATGGCTCGCTGAGCCTAGTTCCCAAAATCAGTGAATGTTCTGATGTGATTTGTGTGAGAAAATGTGACTGCTGCAGACACTCACTTATTCCGGCAACCAACATCAGAGAGCCATTCAAGGAAATGCCTGGCATTACCGGTCTGACCAGACAATGGTTCACAGCTAGCCTAAATTTAAGTGCTCATATGTAGGCCACTCTTCTGGACAATCGTAATAGCATTGGTATCCACGTTTCATTAGGTCTTATGTACAGCATCCCATCAGTTTTACAATGGGAAGAAGCAGACTATTTGACATCACACTTGGATTGGTCCATGCACAAGTCCACTGCAAGCCAAGTCTACACTGACTAAACAAGTACACAGCTCCTTCGACTTGATGTTGTATATTTATTGTTATGTCGAGATGTTTTCAAGTGGTAGGGGAAACTGGGACTAGAAACATCTTTCATAAAGTAATAAAACAACAATATTTTAAAATTTGTTTTATTAATTGCAACAAATTAGATGCATACGTTAGCGCACATATCTCTGCCATATGCAAAGCTACTACTAAGACTAAGTCTAAGACTAAGTGAATTTGTATGTCTAAGCATTCTTTTATCTTGAACGTATGCATGAAAATGATGACATTTTATTAATCTAGGTTAAATATATCCCATATGAACGTATGCATGAAAACGATGACATTTGATTAATCTAGGTTAAATATATCCCAGCAGTTACTAGTCTATGACTAAGTCTAGAAGACATTCTCCACATACTGATTTTTTTATTTTCAACTACCACCGGTAACCCCTACAACTAGTAGTAGTATACTGGTCGGTGTAGTTTTCGACCTACTTAACAGAATATGCCATTTAAATATATATCGATCTCTTACACAATTATGTTTCTTCAGATTGTTTTTTAAACGGCATATTCTATTAAGTAGATCTACACCGACCAATATTATATGTGACGACTCGTAAGCCAGCGCGGCGGTTGCCAACTTGGGCCCGCGCCACTTCTACGATTACTGTAGTCAAAGAGTGATGAACTTTGGGCAGCGATGACGGACGATGTGGTATTTACCCACTTACCTGCTCTGAGACAGTGGGAACGAAATTCGCGGGAGTAAGGACGCAGTGATCAGCCACGGAAAAACGACCGCCATCCCGGGAGCCATAGCGCCGTCTGCCCACACAGGAGTGTGCGTCAAACTTCGAAAAACGGGAATCAAGTCGAGGACAACCGAAAACAAACGACGTTTTTTGTTGCGGGTATCTTCGATAAACGCTAGGGTGGCGGGAATGTTTTCTGTCAAGACAGGTCTGCGCACCAGTCGGCGATGTTTCGATCGCGCCAAGTAACGCTGGTTCTATTCCGTTCTATTCCTGTTCAAAAACTCGAAAACATCCGGGTGGAAATCTGAGCCTTCAGTTCAGATAAACACTGTGCATTGAGATTATCGCGTATCCGGGTTCTGAAGTTACCCTTCCTCCTTCCACTAATTCATCATCTTGTTTCCTAGTCCGAGAGACAGGTGTTACCAGAAAATTCCGAGGTCCTAGCCCGGGAAAGCGGGGTTGTTTCAAAGGCAAAGCCGGAGCATTTATTATTTGAGCAGCGTACAAAATACATGATTGACACCCATGAAGGGTTCGACGAATCCACGTTATAGCCATATTATAGGCTGTGTGTGTGTGTGTGTGTGCGTGTGCGTGTGCGTGTGCGTGTGCGTGTGCGTGTGCGTGTGCGTGTGCGTGTGCGTGTGCGTGTGCGTGTGCGTGTGCGTGTGCGTGTGCGTCTGTGCGTGTGCGTGTGTGTATCAGGGGCGGATCTAGGCTTGTTGGTGGGGGGGGGGGGTCAGTCAGTCGTAGTCATAATTATGGCATTCTACTTTTTTACGAACCGGCCCGGGGGGACACATATATGTGTTCTACTTACATAAGGGTTAATATAAGCCGGCTGCTAATACTTCAGTCTTTACACTAGTTCCGATGTATGTCTATATAATTTATACGTGTTCCTTTGCCGTAATATTTGCCACGAACACGGGGGTCTAAAAGCCCCCCTCTATGGCCTAGGGGGTCTTGATAGATCCGCGACTGTATGTCATGACGATGATTGGGAAGGGGTGTGACAGGGGCCTCAAGTTCCCATCTGTTTTTGGGGCCAACCTAGCTCCCAACTCCCACCATTTTTGAGAGTCCACCTCCCACCTATCCCACCTCCTACCAATTTTAGGACCAACCTCCCACTTCCGGCCACCCCTCCGCCACATGGGACGGGGGACCGGGCGTATTCATAGCCCGCATTGGACCTATAAATGTGGTTACAAGTGCAAGTCTACTCCGCCATATTTTCAACAATTACAAATGAAGGAATTAAAAACCTGCCTAAATCACATTCATATTATGATGTTTTCTACCATTTAAGTCTACTTGTGGCGTCTGTGTAGACTTGGTCCGCAGTGGACCATGCCAACCCTGGTGGTGTCAAATGTTCTGCATAAAGCTCCCTCCTGGCCTGGGCATATATCCCCGTCGACACTGCCCTTTGGCTTCCGGCTGTAAATCAGTGTTTATTTGTCCCACGATAGTAATGTTGCATCCAGGGTCAACCAATACATTTATCGCATTACGTGCAGCTCAATATCATATGTCACTAATTTTAATGGCTGACACATAGAACCTTGATTGTATTTTATATGTCGCCCCAAAGTGTTCTCATAAATTATTGCGGAACTTTTGTATGTTGAATTGATTGGTGGTCTTTGAGACGTTGGTGTGGTGCTATATGTGCTCTGATTCCGAATGCCGGGGGAGCAACAAAGCCGGGAGCCTAATATTTCGTGAGTGTTTCGTGCGTGCGTGCGTGCGTGCGTGCGTGCGTGCGTGCGTGCGTGCGTGCGTGCGTGCGTGCGTGCGTGCGTGCGTGCGTGCGTGCGTGCGTGCGTGCGTGCGTGCGTGCGTGCGTGCGTGCGATGCGTGTGGGTGTGTCCAAGTTTCTCTTCCTCGTCTCACGTACGTCATCTACGCATTCCATCTCCAGTTGCATACTCAGCATGGATACTGGGATTAGGTCTTGATGAGTATTCCCGCGAAGATAACAGGGCTACGTCGAGGAAACAAGCAAACAGCACACCAGCAAGACCGTAACCACGCGGGGAGCTAGAGATAGAGGTTACAAACAGCACACCAGCAAGACCGTAACCACGCGGGGAGCTAGAGCTAGAGGTTACAAACAGCACACCAGCAAGACCGTAACCACGCGGTGAGCTAGAGATAGAGGTTACAAACAGCACACCAGCAAGACCGTAACCACGCGGGGAGCTAGAGATAGAGGTTACAACCAGCACACCAGCAAGACCGTAACCACGCGGGGAGCTAGAGATAGAGGTTACAACCAGCACACCAGCAAGACCGTAACCACGCGGGGAGCTAGAGATAGAGGTTACAAACAGTACACCAGCAAGACCGTAACCACGCGGGGAGCTAGAGATAGAGGTTACAAACAGCACACCAGCAAGACCGTAACCACGCGGTGAGCTAGAGATAGAGGTTACAACCAGCACACCAGCAAGACCGTAACCACGCGGGGAGCTAGAGATAGAGGTTACAAACAGTACACCAGCAAGACCGTAACCACGCGGGGAGCTAGAGCTAGAGGTTACAAACAGCACACCAGCAAGACCGTAACCACGCGGGGAGCTAGAGCTAGAGGTTACAAACAGCACACCAGCAAGACCGTAACCACGCGGGGAGCTAGAGCTAGAGGTTACAAACAGCACACCAGCAAGACCGTAACCACGCGGGGAGCTAGAGCTAGAGGTTACAAACACCACACCAGCAAGACCGTAACCACGCGGGGAGCTAGAGCTAGAGGTTACAAACAACACACCAGCAAGACCGTAACCACGCTGGGAGCTAGAGCTAGAGGTTACAAACAACACACCAGCAAGACCGTAACCACGCGGGGAGCTAGAGCTAGATGTTACAAACAGCACACCAGCAAGACCGTAACCACGCGGGGAGCTAGAGCTAGAGGTTACAAACAGCACACCAGCAAGACCGTAACCACGCTGGGAGCTAGAGCTAGAGGTTACAAACAACACACCAGCAAGACCGTAACCACGCGGGGAGCTAGAGCTAGAGGTTACAAACAACACACCAGCAAGACCGTAACCACGCGGGGAGCTAGAGCTAGAGTTTACAAACAGCACACCAGCAAGACCGTAACCACGCGGGGTGCTAGAGCTAGAGGTTACAAACAGTACACCAGCAAGACCGTAACCACGCGGGGAGCTAGAGCTAGAGGTTACAAACAGCACACCAGCAAGACCGTAACCACGCGGGGAGCTAGAGCTAGAGTTTACAAACAGCACACCAGCAAGACCGTAACCACGCGGGGTGCTAGAGCTAGAGGTTACAAACAGTACACCAGCAAGACCGTAACCACGCGGGGAGCTAGAGCTAGAGGTTACAAACAGCACACCAGCAAGACCGTAACCACGCTGGGAGCTAATCGAGGTTACAAACTGCACTGTATTGACTCCTACCCCCAACCTTGACCGTTTGATGGTGTCAGAAGCCCGCGAGATGTCAATGCCCATTTTGTAGTCCGTGTTTGGACATAACCACAACTTGATACCAGTGTACTTTGGGTCCATACAACACACAGTTTCAGTCATACATTTTTTCTCTCTACGTGTCACTAATTCCGAACCTTATATGTATTGACGCCAGTTGAATTTGCCGGTAACATGTTAACCATAAGTTTCCCGAGATACGCATACATAAATACGGATGTGTGTGTGTGTGTGTGTGTGTGTGTGTGTGTGTGTGTGTGTGTGTGTGTGTGTGTGTGTGTGTGTGTGTGTGTGTGTGTGTGTGGTTGTTTAAATAAAAAAAACCCAAAGAAACAGGGGTCACATGTGATCAGGGGGAGGGGTTGTGTCCCAGTGGGCCAGGCTTGATCCCACTGTCAACAAGACAACAACAACCCTGTTTTGGTAAGTTCCTAAATACTATGTTATACCTTAGAAAATTAATTCTTTCAATTTACAATTAATGGTACCAAAATGTCTACTAGAGAATTTTCCATCTTTCTATGTAAACATATTTATATGTTCAGTTGTAATTACTTAATAGTGACTTGAATTACTGATGTGCTAAGAAGATGGGGAGCAAATGAACTGTCTGGACCTTAGGGAGGAATGTCCCACCAGCTGTCTGTTAACAGCTAGGGCTTAATGACATTTTGAAAGCTTGTAGCCAGTAGCTGGTAGAACAGGTTAGAAAGTTAAGTTTATTCATGTTTAGTACTGTTATATAGTTAATGTATTATGATAGACAAAATACATTATGCAGGGACTGTGAATGTGCGGTATAATTATATAACATTCTGTGCTGTTAAGCCAGAATCAGACTGGAGCACTCTCCCTCTCTTTGATGTTGTCTTGATTAATCACCATGTGGCACTGGCTGGGTAGGGTGTGTGAAATATTCCCAAGGGACAAGTACTTGAGAGCAAGCTGGGGCCACACTAGATAGTAACTTGTAAACAGGGATCAAGTGTTTGGTTTGATAATTTAATGTAGTATTGATATCTTAGTTAATTTCTGGTGACACCATTGTGTTAGCATACATATAATAATGTAGTTAGTCACTCTTTTGTTTATTCATTTATAAATAATTGGTTGTATATCATTTACAGATGCAAATGACCCCCTGTAAAATGCAGGATGTGGTTGCACTGAGTCGGTGCTCAGACACATTTTAACACTTTTAGTTAGGCCTGCAGTGCCCAGTTGGGGTGAGTATTGTTATTTTGGGTTCATGGGTTGTCATGAAGTATTACTATTAGGTTAGGAAACATTTATTTTGACGGTCATCCATAACTATCTTAAGGAACTAATTATAGACACTGCATATATCATATATGTGTGTGGGTATTAGTACTGATTTGTGTACCCGTAGTCTCCAAGGATTGTGTACCTTTATACGTTATGATGGGTGTTAAGCATAACTGATGCTGTGTTATTCATGGAGTACATACATTTTTTATTAATTGTAGCTGCATTTTTAGCTGAGTATACTTGTTGTACTCTTCACCACTTGATACAGTTGATACAGTGTTAGTGGTATTTAGGGTTCATTTGATTGTATTTCCAACCTGGGAACACAGTGTTTAAAGACTATAAACCTATGTATGTTGTTGGTACTAAGTCTGTCATGGCGTATTGCTGGATAGAAATCTAGATACAAATACCACAGGTGCCAACCTGCTATTTGGTGTCTGAGATAATCTATAGGTAATAATTACGTAGCAATGTTATGCAGGGAATAGATGTTTTTGACTGTTGATTAATGATCCTGTGTAACCATTATAGTAGTGCATGTAGTAATAATATTTTTGTATGTTTTACAGGTTTTTGTAAAGTTTTTGTTATACAAAATAAAGGAAATCATCATTTCCCGTCTTCATGCGATTCCACGATTACACACACACACACACACACACACACACACACACACACACACACACACACACACACACACACACACACACACACACACACACACACACACACACACACACACACACACACACACACACACACACACACACACACACACACACACACACACACACACACACACACACACACACACACACACACACACACACACACTCACTCACTCACTCACTCACTCACTCACTCACTCACTCACTCACACACACACACACACACACACACACACACACACACACACACACACACACACACACATATCTAAGAACAGCTATACTTTAACAGGACAAGGAAAACACCAGTAAGTCGACACCACGGCTGGTTGGAAATCAAGCATGCTTCCTTACTGCCCAGACCAATCATAAATGACCAAATTCAAGCAAAATAACAAACGCAATGCACTGCCACAAGTGCCTGCTGTTGTCTCAGGACCTATGTAACTGAACATAACACTTTAGTAAACAACACACACACACACACACTTGTTTAATCTCAAACATGGCGGAAGCCCCGTCCAGCTCTCAAACCGAGGCTCGTGACGTCGCTTGTCAATTAAAGGGTCATAGCAAACACAACATATTTCCCCCTCCTCCCTAAGGGATTATACTTCCCGTTATGGGGTTTCGCATAAGCAGCACAGAATTACAAACCATCTAGCCAGTGTCATTTTCAGTTCAACAGCGAATTACTGTCTACGAATGCGTTCTTTTAATATTGCGATTAAAGTATCAACTGAAGATTACGTTTAAAGTAATTGATAATTGAAGGGTCAACTCATGATCACTTAAGACGTCTGATAGTCTTCGAGATATCTAGGTGGACGCCTGTTTCGTCTGGGTCGTTGACGCAGGTAAGGCGGGTCACCAAGTTGTCGAGCAAGTAGACCTTCAATGTCGACATCATGTAAGGTTTCTTCCACTAGCAGATGTGGAGGACCCACTTGGCGCGACCGGATACATCGCCGCGAGTTCCAGCGTTAACCATCTTCAAGCACGAAGGTGTTTGGCCCAACTTTCTTGGCGATCCTCTTAGCATACGACAACGACGATGCCAGTTTATGCTTTAGGATAGGTCGTTTCGTCCGCACCCAGTCTCCACGTTTCATCGACGCGTCTCGTGAATGACGTCGTTTGTCGGTGTAAGCTTTGGTTCGCTCCTGCTTACGTCTGATCGATTCAGCTGGCACTGTAATGTTCGGTGTATGTGTCTGAGGCGGTTTCAGACATTCCAACGGGAACCGTAGCTTTCGACAAATCATCAACTCTGCTGGTGTACGCTGTGTCAGCACGTGTGGTGTCGATCGGTACGTTTGCAGTATCGTTCGTACTGCGTCCGTGAACGTTTTTTCCTCCTTGAGTTGCGCACCAAGAATCTCTTTGATGACACGATTCAACCTCTCCACTCCTCCGTTGCACTGAGGGTTATACAATGTGCTGCGCCGGTGTTCGATGCCGAGTTTCTGCAGGAACATTTCAAATTCGTATGACACGAATTGTGGTCCGTTGTCGCTTTGCAGAACTTCGGGTATTCCACATCGAGAAAACAGTTATTTCAGGATCTGAATGATGGCGGAAGACGTCACCGTGCTGGTTGCAACTATTTCTGGCCATTTCGATTGAACATCGTGTACCACAACGAGAAATCTTTGACTGAGTGGTGCAGCCTGTACCTCACCGAAAATGTCGATCTGAATGTGCTGCCATAGATTTTTCACACACACTGCACAACCTTCACAGTCTTTGAGGAAAGTTTCGATGTGGCGATCAATTGCAGGCCACCATACGGTATTGCGACATAGCTGCTTAGTTCGTACGATCCCTTGATGACCCTCGTGGGCCATGTGCTGTACCTGCTGTTGGGGTGACGTAGGATGACAGCACGAATGCCACGCGACACACAGACGTCATCGAACACAGAAAGTTCGTCTCTCAGCCGGAAGTAAGTTTCCAATCCAGCAGGTGTGTGCCGGGGCCACCCATTCTGGATGAAGTGACGGATTTGTGTCAATGTGACATCAGTGGAAGAAGCAGCCTTCAACTCGAGTGGTGTGACGAGGTTGTCCAACTCGACTTCCATTACACAGTCATCTGTCATCGACTTACACGGTTCATCTTTCTCACTTGACACTTCCTTACGTACAGAGAATGGAAGGCGACGCAAACCTTGTGACACAGGTGTAACTTCCGGTTTAACTCGGGGACGGTGAACAAACCTGGCAATTTTCCCAAAACCCGTGAACACTGAGGGAAATGCGGAAACAATGTCAACAGATTGAATGATGACGCCATTCTTCGAAACTTGAAACCCAAGTTGATCGAACAAATCTAGTCCCATCAGACTCGAACCACTTCGGGTGACATAGAACGGAAAGTTCTGGATGGTTTCTGACTGGTATGTGACTTGTAGATGTACCATTCCCTCCAGTGGGATGTCACTACTGTCGTATGTTGACAAAGTTCCCTCAGGCGGAAGCAAAGGGTACCCGAAGAAGTGCTTCCGATAAAGAGAGTCGTTCAATATCGACACTTAGGTTATACAGCCGTATATTACTACGCAGAGACGGTGACGTTGGAATCGACCTCAGGTACCGTACAGATGGCAAGCTGTTCAACCTCAGGAGGCTTCAAGCAAAAACCAAGGTCAAGACAGACATCATCAGGGACTTCCTGTTTGCTGATGAATGTGCCCTCAACGCCGGCTCAGAAGCTGATATGCAACGCAGCGTAGACTAATTTTCCATAGCCTGCACAAACTTCGGTCTCACCATCAGCAAAAAGAAGACTGAAGTACTGCACCAGCCGGGGAACCCTATGTTGAGCCCAACATTACAGTCAACGGTCAGAGACTCAGTGCAGTGAACAGGTTCACCTATCTTGGCAGCACACTGTCTCAAAATGTCACCATTGATGACGAGGTGAACGTCAGAATTGCAAGGGCCAGCGCGACCTTCGGCCGACTACATGTCAATGTCTGGAACAGAAGAGGCATTAGTCTACAGACCAAGCTGAAGTTGTACAGGGCAATAGTGCTCCCCACGCTGTTCTACGTATGTGAAACACGGACAGTATACCAACGCCATGCCAAGAAGCTGAACCACTTCCACACAACGTGCCTCAGGAAACTCCTCAACATCAAGTGGCAGGACAGGATTCCAGACACTGAGGTACTTGCCCAAGCAGACCTACCCAACATCTATACCATCCTAATGCAGTCCCAGCTATGCTGGGCAGGACATGTAACTACATGCAAGGAAAGCGGTCCCATGGAGGCCAGAAGAAGCGCTTCAAAGAGACTCTAAAACATCCCTTGCAGTTGCAGGGCTAGTTTACATAATTTACATATCTGGTGCAAAGTCCACCTCCCTCTAAGCCAATCATAATGTATTCAGTATAGCTGGGGTGTTGTTGCCTCGCGCAAAGATTAGTATGCAATCTAATTGCAATTTGCATACATCCATTTTTCATTTTAAACACTTAGTATATAATCTGCATGAAACTAATGGTTTGCTATGTTATATATTTACGTTTTACCTTTTTAGTAACTTTAGTTAATTTGCTAGTTATGTCTAGCATTAATAGGTAGCACTTTAAACTAATACAAGTTGCTTCGTTTAGATGTCATGTGTACAGATGTGTCGAAACATCACGTTATATATATATATATATATATATATATATATATATATATATATATATATATATATATATATATATATATATATATATATATATATACAGTGGTCGAAATTAAGAAATTTAACCCACTCGCCATGGGGACTAGTTACCTTAATATGTCTCATCCCCATGAAAAATCACTAGTCCCCATTTTTGGTGGACATCGTCAAAATGCGACCTCTTTATGCAAATTCCTGTAATGCTCCTTAAACATAAAATTAACAAATAAATATAAATTTTATAATTGACGATGCAACGTAGTTATTTTATTCAATTAGTACTAAATCAGATCCCGATGTTCTGGACGTTGTCAACTGCTTGTCGTTTCTGTAGGTGTTACCAATATGTACCCGTTTCATGTCATCCAATGTACACATCCACACAGAGTCTGTATATTATTATGGTCTTGAGTGTCTGGCAATAGCATGTGCGTTCCAAAAAAGCTTATACATTTAGTAAAATGTCCCTTTTTCCAGTTGGTCCATCGTCTTGTCCGCCACACTTAACCCTGGGTTGCTCTCTGCTTTCTCTCTTAAAGCCCATTTCATATGGCTTGTAGAACTATTGTGAGCTTTGATACTCTCCAATTTAAATACTGGGGAGATGACGACACAACTGCCTGCTTTCTCATACTTGCAGCAGTACTTACAAAACATTTTCATGTTTAGTTCAGTCTCAGTGTTCTTCGCCGTCCCGTCACTCCCCCCACCTTCAACGGCGACGACAGCGTCGTCGTCACGCCGGTCAGCGGCACCGCCAACGGCAACGCCAGCGTGAGCGGCAACGCCAGAGCCAGCAGACGAACTTTTGTATTCGAGCCATGAGAATTGCTTTAGCCAGAGCGGCTGAAATTCTCGTTTCCTCTCACATGCATCGTACCTACACGCCTATGCGCAACTTTATCATCGGCGCTCAGTTTTCTTTTGGGGGTTGGCATACATGTCAACCCTCCGTCATTCGTACGGAGACTCCGTCATTTCAACTTCGCTGAAAACCTCCGTCACGGAGACGAAAATCTCCGTCATTTGACGGTCACCGCGGAAAAAAAAATGTTACGTACAATTTTTTATTTTAACTATAAAAACGGAACGAACTTTTCGTTCCGTTTCGACATTTTGGTTCTCTCGCGAACGCTTGACCTACATCCTGGTCTCGCGGCAAAGTGCGCGCTCATTCGCGATCTTATTTCCGCACGATGAAGAAGCGTAACAACATGTCACCCGAGCGGAATGCATCACCACCAAAGAAAAAAAGATACATAACACAGTTCCAGGACAGTTGGGTTAAAGAATGGCCAGGCAAGATAGCGATGAGCCACAAGGGCAACGCTTATGCCCTGTGTCGGCTTTGCCGAAGCGACTTCGGTATTGGCTCAGGTAAGACTTTCATTCTATTTTTTGGTTCTTACCTACGTTTTAAAACTAGTGACGGATGCTACTATGATTTTTGTCCCATAACTGACGTTATTTGCAACACATGATGTACCGGATTTGTTACTGCATAATTAAAGCAATTCTTTGGAAATTTTCATCTCTTTATAATGTACAAAATTATTCAACAACACTGTTAATATAACTAATTCATGCAATTCTATGCATTTACTTTATTAGAATTATGTTATTATTAATCACTAATGACCATGACAATTATCGATATCATAACTCCGCGTACGCGGAGTTTCTACTTCGCGCCAGCATTCATGATCCATATAAGGCATGCTCATGAATATTCGGTACCGTCCGTCAGACTTCGGTTAGCTCCGCTGTGTTTATGGGGCAAGAAAAACGTGTACCACGTCATCAACATGTGTGTGTTTGTATTGGCTACCGCCAAGTTAGTGAATCATGGCCGAGGCCAGTGATTTTGTTAAACGAAAACGTGGGCCAGCTGCTGTTTATGCAACGGAATCGGCTAAGAAAAGAAGGAAAAGAGAAAGGGACAATCTGTGGAATAAACGGAGAGTAAACATAGCGGCAGCCCATGATAGATGGATGGAATTAAAAGAAGTGCACCAGCTTTCCACCCACGAAGCCGTCGCGTTGTTGTTGTTGGACAACTTTGACAAGCGAGTGTGGTTATCTTCAGTCGACATATTTTGGTTAATAAATCTTTTTAAAATGTTAGTACAATTGTGACAAATGATGTCAGACGTGATACCTGTTGACTGGTAAAAATAAATCTGCCAACATATGAAACTGAAAAAAGTTTTTACAAATGTTATAAACATGTTTTTATGTGTCGTCGTTGCAATGGTTCAATTGAATGAAAACCATGAGAAATATTAGAAAAGTGGTTGACAGATTATTTTGTATGATGTAAATTGGGGTATTTTTTATTTAATAGCCATGCATAAGTTGTTTTTGTAGATGGTGACCAAATGCTGAATAATAAAAATTACAAATTGATAACATACAAAATGTTTTCCATTCTTTCACAGGAGAACTGGGAGCTTGGAGAATTTCAGTAGCGTCATTTTGATGTATGCCAGCAAGCGATACGCATTCAGGTATTTTATACTCACAAAAGCAACATACCCTGCATGTATTTTTGTGCTGTAACATTCAACTGAAAAACTTTTTCATTCGAAATGAAATATCAACTAGCACTGTATTTCTTAAAAGGAAAAAACAAGGCACTAACTAAAAAGCTTTTTTGTGTGTACACAAAGTTTAATATTGTATGTATATTATGAAAAATTATAATGAATTTTTTGCTGTTGTGGAAATTGGACTATGCTACAAGATGTAATATAATATTATTTCAAGCAATCGTTGTTATTCCCTTTAACAAATAACAGAGGGTCAGCTAAAATTGATTTAATATTTTTAAAATTGTTACATCAATATCTATTGTTTCTGATACATGTCTGGAATCCAACATGTACTCAGAAGTTGCTGAAAGAAGTGGAGGAAAATGTTGAAACGTGGCTAACAGAAAATATATTTTCTAGTTACTTTCTACTCTTAGTTCACTTGTAATGCTATTTTTTAGATATCCATCATACCGTGCCAGAAATTATCTAGCAATGATAGATCACAACAGACACCTGGACAGGCCATATGCTGCTAAGAAGAAAGATGGACAGCCAATGTAAGTAAATACAAATTTGGCATCATGCACTCATGTTTATTGCAGTGCTCATCGCTCCAAACAGTACGAGAGTTATTTCTGGCTTACAGATATGTCAAAAAGCTTAAATTCTTGCAACATAGACCAGAATAACTAACTCATCTAAAAAATATTTATTTTGTGATGACACCAAAATAAGAACAAAACAGAGTAACTACTTTGTTTTGATGATAACAAATTAAATGATTTTGTACAAAAACAGAAAATCATCTGATTACATCATTTGCTTCCTTCTATCAGGTACCAGAGAATGTGTCACAAACAAAACAAGAACTGGTCAGCATGTCAGAAAAAGGAGAAGAAAACCTACAAATATGTGCCAGAAATTGTTGAAAGAATTGTCAATATGCGTTTGGATGATGAGCAATCATTGTACAGGAGAGCAGAACGTGGCGAACATGATCCAAGGAACATCGCATCAAACATTATGAATATAGGACCTGTTCCTGTACCATCAACGTCTGAGATAGTGCAAAAGCAGCGTTCCCGTTTTCATTGATGCACTGCACTGTGAATGGACTTAAGTTGTTGAATGTCTTCAGTCTTATGATATTGCTATCCAGTTCATGTGTTTGTAAAGGTTGATATCAGGAAACAATATGATGCAATATCCTGAATTGAAAATGGACATGTGGATCTTGGTACTTATTTACTTACTGGGCCGTTGTTTAACAATTTACATTTTGTTAATTGTGCTGCAATTTGGGCATCTACTGGTTAAGCCTATAGTAAAGTTAACACCAGAACAGGTAGGCAGCAACTCTTGATTATGTTCATAACAAAAACAAGAAATGTAGATTAAAAGGCATCCAAAAAAGTGACATAAATTTTTATTGATTATAAAACACCTGTGAATTTACCTAAACTAATTAGCCAAATTTGCTTGGTTTGAAACCGGTGTATTGCAAAAATTCATCAGGGAATTCATTCCTAATCTTCCACACACAGCAGGATGGAATCACCCTACGATCACCTGCTGATAATTTTTTGTGTACCCACATGATGAACATGCGGCACGACCCATGACGGAGAGATTTGTTTTTGTTAGCCTCTTCCTGTTCTGCCAGAATGTCATTTCTGAAACCATTATGTAGTGCAATGTTGAAAGGGTTTAGAAGAAAATACCAATGATGGTCTAGAGCCAAACACTGTTGGCATCTCCACACAGTTTTGACAGATGCACCATTCTGGTGCACTCCCAGATGACGGGTGGTACCCCTGTTGGGGGATTAAATTAACGTCTCCATTGGTCATAATGGCTTGGATGTCATACCAGAATGATGGATGCCTCAATGCAGTTTTTGCTACAACTTCTCGCAGTTGGTTCGCGGGTATGTTCTGTACAACATTCTGAAATATATATGTAACAATTTTGTGATGTTACCTGCAATGGTAATTCAAGTAATGTTATGGTCTTGGTGAACCAGATTTGGGGTAGAGAAAAAAAATGGGAAATACATACACAAAAAGGCTTAGTTATAAATGACATTTCCATTTCCTGTGGTATTCTGAACCACATCAAGCCCAGTGCATTGACTACCATATATCTAAAAATTGCTGGTCTAGTAAAACCTGTCTTGGGCGACCACCCCTTCTGCACAGCCAGTGGTCCCTCAAGACAGGTGGTCTTCCGTAGCAGGTTGCAGGTAAAACAGTACAATCATACTGATTTATGATTGTATGTATGAGATAAGGTACAAAGACATGGTGGCATACGTATACACCTGTATTGTGTTCACTTTATTGGCATTTTTGTTTCCTTACATGTACAGTGTATTGGAAAGAAGAACTCGATTAAAATGTCCCAAATCATGCACATTTGTCTATACCTCACAACATAAATTGCCAGTTAAATGCAACTCGTATAACACTTGTATAATATAACAATGTCATACAGACTTAATTTAATTAAACATTTATAATTAGCAAAGTGTACCACACAACAACAAAATGGTGGAGATTAGTATATAATGAGAGGTATTCCCCCGGCGGATAATGGGGCACTATAACTACTGTGATCGGTGGACCAATCTGGCTTTCTTTCCCATCAAATTTCAACTGTTGGCGTGTTCCGGTCGCTCATAACAGGTCAAAATAATGTTGATGTGATGGTCGTTGGTCGCCTTTGGCAAGTGGTCGCTCATTGCACATACATTATTGTTAGAAACAGTTTGTGCGTACGATTGTGGTCGCCCAAGACAGGTTCTGTTGTACCTCGATTTGCTCCTTTTGCAAGGATGCATTCATCTGGTGGGCAGCTCTTTCCTCTTCCCCGAGTTCCACGTGCTGCCCTAGAACTTCCCCGACTCCTTTGACTTCCAATGCCACGACGTCGCCTTTGACCACGGTCACCACCTCGTCCTCGGTCCCCTCCACCAGTTTCTGCCACAACGTTGAACTGAAATATTAACAAAAAGCCAAGTTAAATTACCATGGTAATATGCATAATGTGTTCAGTCTTAAGACAAATTCAACTATGTGTGTGGATATATTTAGTTTACTAACTATCCTGTTCACAAGTTTATTTTTTTATTCTCTTTAAAAAATCTGTGATTTGAGAAACCATGGTCAAGGTAAGATTTTGTAAGGTCTCTCGTGTGCACAAATTGCATGTATGCAATCCAGTTCTACCCATATGAGATGTATATGTAATATTTACTGGCTAAGAAAAAAATCAGGTTTTGCCTCTGACATTTGCTCAAAATATTTAATGCACAATGACTTATCATTTTGCTGCAAAATACTCTCACGTGTGTGCTGCACCAATTAGGACAACGGATTTGAATCTACACAACACAAGAGAGGGTAATTTCACAGACAGTCAATTTTGCCATCCCTGTCACATTCCAACAACGGCGCGAAATATACCCCGTCCTAGATTTGGGCAACATCAAGGACCAGGTTAAACCTCTGGCTACGGTTGCACATTCTGATATTTTAGGTGTGCAGTTTCGTTCAGTGCATGCCAAATAGTGTGCAATTTAGTTTTATTAACTGGAAAGACGATACCCTTGCCAGGCTTGTCTAGACACACAGTCACAGACCCAGCTGGCACCGACCGCTGCCGCCGTCGCCGCGCGAGCAGACGGTAGACGCGGCGGACGTTATAATTATACTTAATCGAAAAGTTGCCCAGCGAACCGCATTAGAAAGCAGGATAAATAAACAATGCATAAGCTTCCTGCATTGATAAAAGTAGCTGTCAATACACATATGTCTACGAATTGCTGATTTAAAAAGCCATTGCTTGAATAAACTCACCTCGGAGCCTGACATGTTGACTGTGTGTGACGTCAGCATTCCCTGTGCGCTTCACTGAGCATGCGTGCATACTTATACTCGGGCTGCATAATTAATCATCCACATGGCAGCAAGCTCAAAATGCTTCATGTAAACACAATTATTTGTCGGCTTTTTTTGCCCATATAACACCTAAATTATGCATAAAATGCAAGAAATAAGAGGCAGAGAATGTACTTATGGGAACTGATCACGTTTTGAAACAGTACATCTCAAATGCATGTTACCTCACAAAGAATCGCTTTAAGTAAGCGAGCGTATTTTAACTGTTGACTGAAATTATAGGCAGTAATAGGTGTTTTTTTTACAAAGATGACAAGGTTAGGCATTGTTGCAAAACATTTTGGGTGCCTTCCAATCAAATCATTTTATTTTAAGTTAGTGGAAATTAAACAGACAACATCAGCCAGGGGCCATACAGCCGACTGTAAGGCTTGTACTTGGGCTTGACTTGTTTATCTTCAGGTGGCATCCGCGACGTGCGCAGACATCTGCAGTCTGCCAGTCACCTGAAGGCGGAGCGCGCCTGTGACGAGACCCGGGGTGGTGTCGGCCAGTACGTGGTAGCTGGCGAGTTGAAGGCCGCGAAGGTGATCCGTGCCGAGACCATTTGGGCGCACTTCGTGGCGAAGAACAACTTGCCGTTCGTCATAAGTGACACATTCACGAAGATGGCCTCCCACATGTTCCCAGACAGTGAGGTGGCCAAGTGCTTTGCGGCGGGCAGGACAAAGACGACGCAGATAGTGAAGTGTGGCCTTGCTAGACATCAGGACGACCTGGTGACCAAGCTTTGCCAGACACAGGTATTATCCCATATATCTGCACATTAATTGTATGTTTTCTTCCAGTTTGTTTTGCAAGGATCATCTATTTCATAGGATAACTAAAAGTGAGGACAGTTGATGTTTTACTCGTGTATTTTATGGTTAGGCTATCAATTAATCATTCTGCTTAAAAACAATAAACATTTTGGAAGATAATTACTAATATTACTAATCAAATAATGACCTTTTCAAATATGTTTGGAATATCAATAATGGTGGTTTGTAAAATTGTTCAGGCGTTCGGTCTCCTCTGCGATGGCGGCACAGACGACGGAGGCGACAAGGACTTTGTGATTCTGGTGCGCGTTTTTGACGAGGGCGCATCGTGCAGCCTGACAAAGTTCCTCGCTCTGCCGACATGCAACATCGGCACCGGCGAGAACATGTTTGCGATCATCGAGGCATGTTTGAGGTTAGTATTGACACACCTGACAATAATATGAAATGTGATTAGGGTTGAATATGTGTGGTAATATACCTTGAATGCGGCATGGTACTGTTGCGTCTTCACTATAAAAATTTTGTGTTGGTTGCTCTATGATTTAATTGGTGTAGTTATGATGGTGTTGTTTTTTAGTTCTCGCAACATACCGTGGCGCAACATGGTTGGATATGCCTCCGACAATACCAACTCGATGGTCGGCGAACGCAACAGCGTCCTCTTACGACTGCGGGAGAAACAGCCGAAGCTGATCGACCTGGGCTGCATCTGCCACCTAGAAAACCTCTGTGTGGTGGCCGCCTGTAAGAAACTCCTGCTACCGATTGACGAACTCCTCATCGACGTGTTCTATCACTTTCATAACAGGTATTTATAATCTGACTTGTGAGCGGGGCTGATGATGTTGACCCGGGTCCCACATGTTCACTTGAATGTCACTACTCGAACTGGTTTTCAGTGCAAAGCGTCGGGAGGAGTTTAAGGGAATGCAGGAGTTCACTGGAGCGCTGAGCCAGGGCATCCTGAAGCCCTGCGAGACCCGGTGGCTCTCTCTTTTCCCCTGCGTGCAGCGTCTCCTCAGCCAGTACGCTGCGCTGCGGGCGTACTTTGACAGCCATCCGGAGGCGGAGAAGGCGGGCAGGTTCAAGCGCTGCGCATAGGCGTTCCGGGGAGAGCTTTTGCGTCTTCACCTGCTCTTCCTGGCGTTCATCTTGGTGCCTATGAACAAGCTCAACGCCTTGTTTCAGGTGTGTACTTTGCTTCGGATTTTGCTGATATGATCCGACTTAAATAGTTATTTGGATAAATATTACTGTTCACCAGTTTTGACATAGATAGTACTGGTACCATGAACTAATATCATTCATATTTTTGTGGTTATGTAATAGTCTACACGTGGCAATACTTTCTTTGTGCTGTGCGGCATAACACTTATAAAAACACATTTCACAATAGACCCAAGTTAAAGTTGTCCTCTTGCTGCTATTGATGGCATGCATTCGCTGTGTTGCTGTATCTACATGTATGTCTGACTTCAGACTGGCAATGGCAGCAAGGTGGCCTTCATGGCTGGCGAGTCACGGTGCCTCATCAAGGGCATGATGGCACGTCCAACTGGCAACCATCCGGGACGCCGATGATGACCTCGACAAGGTGGACTGCACCAAGCAGGTGGAGGACGACGACCTGGACATTGGGCAGCGTGCGAGGGATCACCTGCAGCACGCAGAGGCGGAAGCTGCGGTTGAGGAGGTTGACGCCATAGACGCAGAGGGTGCTCTGCACATCAGTGATGATGTGCGGGCTCGCTTCTTCCAGCGAGTCACTTTATAGTTAATTAGATTTGTATCAATTTCTGCGAACAGCGAATACATAACCTATAAATGAAATGTGATTTGTAGGTGCCTGCCAATCCAGCAATTCACACAATTAGCCTGCAAATAAGAAATGTCATTCTAATTTGGACTCTATTTATTATGAGTGCATGGTTTGATAATCAAGTGTTCTATTGTTGCAGGAGAAAACATATTGAAGAGTTGCAGTTTTTGTTTTGCCACAGGGTAATCATCAACATTGTGTGCAGCAGCAAGTTTATCTATATTATCTATATTATTATATTATCTATCGTGTGTTAATTGTCACTCAGGAGCGTTCGTCTTTTCTACGCTGCCCTGGTGACCAAGATGGTAAACAAACTGCCCTACAACAATCAGCTGCTAATTGAGTTGGAGGTCCTCCGGCCAGATCTGAGAGAGAAATTCACCCCAAATACAGTTACATACAGACATGCATCGTCAATTCTGACAACCTATATTAAATTGATTGATATAAATAGGCAAGTTAACAAACTAACAGTACTAAACTAAGCAGCGAACACCGATACTGTTCGCTGTATACTACGATGAATTAATAGCTAAATTAGCCAGCAGCGGATACGGGTGCCGTATCGCTCAGCACTTTGTTGGTGCACTATCGTATGCAGACGATATCACATTATTATCACCTTCGCTACAAGGTCTGCAATACATGGTAAATATATGTGAGGAGTACGGGAAAGAATTCCATGTCACTTTTAACGATAAGAAAACTATAGGAATGGTGTTCGGCGCAAGCAATGTTGATTGTAAAGCCATCCAGGTAAACGGGAACAATGTTACTTGGGCGACGAACGCAAAACACCTTGGTAACGTAGTCGATCACAAGCTTTCAGACTTGAATGATATAAATACAAAAAAAGGTTATTTTATCGCGAGTGTTAACTGGTTTGTGGGCCACTTCAGAGGCAAAGTGCCTATTGATTGTTATATTCGTCTATTTCAGTCTTATTGTAGCACCCATTATGGCTCAACTCTATGGGCATTACATGATAAAGGGTTCAACGATTTTTGCGTGACTTGGAACAAAGGCGTCAGGCGCATCTTAAACGTCAGTTATATGACGCATACAGCACTTTTAGGACAATTAATTAACACCTGTCACATATCCATTCAATTGGTGAAGCGATTTTGCAAGTTTGTGGATTTAATGTAGACTAGCCGCAACGCCATTGTTATGCACTTGGTTAGGCGGGCTATAAACTCAGCTCAATCACCAATTGGCCGAAATATAGCGGTTATTCGGCATAGGTATGCAATATATGTACTAGATATTAACGTGAACCACGTACTTAGACAATGTCTCTTCAGTCAGCCAGAGCTGACAGGAATCGCTTGGTGCATACTCGAATTATTGCGTGTATCCAATAACGAGATTGACTTACCCGGTTTTACAAAAAACGATGTTAACAACATGATTAACGCACTCTGCACTTGTTAAGCAGGCTGCCAATGGTTTTTTGTTTGTTTTATTCAATTGTACCTAAACTATTGTGTACGAATAAATGATATACACACACATTACATATGTGTATGGTATGTATGTTCTTTCTTGTAATGTTTTCGTGTGTTTCAGTGCTGGATCTGGTGTTCAGGGAGACTGCATGAAATATTCTGCTTTATTTGTATTGAGTGCTTTGCTTTGGTGTGTTTCAGTGCTCGATCTGGCCAAGCGTTTGCCAGAACACTTGCTCCCGGAGGACTACTCTGATACCCTGCGGGCGGAATTCATGGAGTTCGCCATGGCTACGGACGCAGAGCTGCCACCGATGGATGGGGGCTTGGATGCGTTCTGGGCCGCCATGGTGACACGCACCACTGCAGGGGGAGATCATCCCTTCGCTACCCTCTCAGCCGTCATGAAGGTTTATCTACTCATGTTCCACCATGGTCAACAAGATCGACACGGAGCACCGCTCGGAGTTGGCTCAGGACACCATCGCTGCCTTTCTGTCAGTGAAGGAGAACTGTACGGCAGACACTCACTCCTATGAGCCACCCGCGACTGTGCTACATATGTCCAAGAAAGCCACAATGAACTAAAAACTGCTTCACAGGAACACACCTTAATTGCCCAATCACTGTTGACACACATTTTCTGTATATAAATGTACATAAGTTCACGAGATGCCTCTTGTTTGTCATGCTGTGTGACAGAATGGGTTACATAAGTATTGTGTTTGGAGTGTGCGAGAGCGATTGAACGCGCGCACGACGTCGGTGCCCACGTGCGCGCGCGTGCCTCGTCGAGTGGAAAAAGTCTCAGTCATTTGGATCCTCACAGGTTGACATGTGTGGGTTGGACCCCTTTTATAAAATTCCACACGATTTCGTAAAGAAACGCAGAAGATCGACGGGTAAAAGTTAGTACTGTTCAGTGTACTATATTTGTACCCGTGTGCACGGATTTTCCACTACGTTGCTGCTCGTTTACGAAATCGGATATATCGGGAACGAAGATTTAAAATTGTATTTTTCGATACATTGTGTTACGTTTATGTATGTACGACTAATTCAAATTGCTTGCATTTATATTGTTACAAAACGAGTGGAAAATAGCTACTCACCCGGGGGACTAGTACAGGCTAAAGGTAACTCATCCCCAGGAATTTCTACTGCGAGCGTTAAGTTCGATCCCTGTATATATATATATATATATATATATATATATATATATATATATATATATATATATATATATATATATATATATATATATATATATATATATATATATATATATATATATATGAATGCGATCGACACGGCTGCTAGTAGGGGAACTTTGACCACGTTGGAGGTAGGTATGCAGCTTTATAATTTTGCACAAGTTCTAGTACAGAGAGGCGTACAACAGGTTGTGGTATGCCAGGTTGTTCGTAGAAAGAGTTGGCGCCACTTAACTCAGGAGGTAGCAACAGCTAGAGTCTCCGAGATTAACGAATTTTTAAGGGCTGCGTGTGATGACGAACACCTGTCTTTCTGGCGTCATAAGGGGTTCTGGAATAGCCAAAAAGAGATCTTCCGTCGAGATGGGGTCCATTTCAATGCTCGGGGCAATTTCAAACTATGGAAGAGCATTCAAGGGAGCTGTTTCGGGGCCATGAAGCGGCTGCAGCAGCTGTAGTTAAAATTTGGATCATGGAGTTCTTGATATGATGGTTAGCATAGTCCCTTCTCAGCGAACATCAGCTGTAGTTACTAATTCAGGCTGTGCTCATTTTTCATTTGGTTATATTAGTCCCCACGGTTTACAGGGCATGTTCATTTAATTTGTTGTATTCCACCATACAGTGAAAATGGTTGGGCTATGAACCTGGTCCCTACATTTTGCAGGGCATTTTAATTTTCTTATTCCGCCATACGGTGTCGATGGTCGGATTTAGGAAATGGCCCTATGGTGTACAGGGTATTTTTAATTTTTGGGTATTCCGCCATACGGTGTAAATGGTCGGACTAAGGGAATGGCCCTATGGGGTACGGGGCATGTTTAATTTTATTCCGCCTTACGTTGTATATGGTTGGTGTATAATCTTGGGCCCTATGGTGTACAAGGCATTTTTTATTTTTTGATCCCGCCATACGTTGTATATGGTCGGTGTTTAATCTTTCGCCCTATGGTGTACAGGGCATTCTTTATTTTAATTCCGCCATACGTTGGATATGGTCGGCGTATAATCTTTCGCCCTATGGTGTACAGGGCATTCTTTATTCTAATTCCGCCATACGTTGTATATGGTCGGTGTATAATCTTGTGCCCTATGGTGTACAGGGCATTTTCTATTTTCATTCCGCCATACGTTGGATATGGTCGGTGTATAATCTTTCGCTCTATGGTGTACATGTACGTTTTATTTTTCTTATTCCGCCATACTTGGTAAATGGTCGGTTTATGTTCTTTGGCCATATGGTGTACAGGGCATGGTACTTGTAAATTTTATTGTGCCGCTATACGAGGTTATGGTGGCTGTGGTGGTGTTTACCACAGTGTACAGAGCATGGTAATCACTAATGTCTTATTCCGCCATACAGTGTGAATGGTCGGCTTATGCCATCGTTCCTACGTTATGTAGGCATGTTAATTTTAATTTCTTGTTCCACCATACAGTGTAGCTTGTCGGACGTTAATATTGGTGCATGGCATGATAAATTTACTATTCCGACAGGCGGGGTAAATGACTGGTTTACACTATTCGGCCCTACATTGTACAGGGCATGGTAAATTTCATTTGGCTGATTCCACCATACAGTTGGATTACTGGAACGGGTATCGTTGTAGTATGTGAGTGGATAATGTTTGTCAAGGGGTAACCGTGGTCCCTAGTTTGTAATGACACAGCGTACATAAGGTTCACATTACTATGATTGGGTGCTGTGTTCAACTTGAACAGTAAATGTTACAGAATGCCTCCAATCCGACAGTCTGAACGTCAGCGCGCCAGAGCCGCGGCTGCACTGGGTCGTCCCCCACACGGGGACATAGTGGAGCCTATAAGAGCTCCAGGCAGCTCAGCAGCTCCTCCTGCTGCGCCGGCTGCTCCGAGAGCAGCTACCCGTCTCTGGGAAGCGGACGTGGAGCGCCGCCTGGAAGCAACGGAGCAACTTCATCACGAGATGCGCGTGATGCGGGAGATGTTGCGTGTAGCGCTGCAGCAGGTAAGTCCGACGCGCGGTCACGACGCGATTGCGTCATCTTCTGTTAATCACCAGGTGACGGCACCATCCGCAGTGAACCCATCGAGTCATCCGGTCGTCCGGCCAGCTTCTGCCGCTGTTCGCCAGATGGCGGCACCATCCCCAGTGAACCCATCGAGTCATCAGGTCGTCCGTCCAGCTTCTGCCGTTGGTCGCCAGGTGGTGGCACCTGCTGCTCCAGAGCCTGTGCCCTCGACGAGCGGGCAAGCTGATTTTCACTCTGTCCCCAGTGCTCGACAAGCGGCGACGTCCGTGGCTCATGAGCCAGTGCCCTCATCGAGTCGTCAGGACACTGGCATGGTGGAGCCGCCTTGGCCGACTACCGACCACTTGATGGACACATCCACTGACCTTCCTGTCCCAGGTATCGTGGATGCTTTGAATATTCTACCGGGCGCAACTCAGGAAAGGGTGTCCAACTTTGTGCTACCTACTTTGTCCCTTCATGCTCATGTGCCTGAAAAGACTAGAGCAAAAGTGTGGTCTGGGGACTTTGTGGACCTCGCCACATTGTTACCGGAGACAAGCCTGTTCCAGCCCAACTATGCTCTTACTATCCGTCCAGGGGGGGAAGACGGGACCCCTGCCTTCTGCGTTGCGCCCACTTCCAGAACAGTAATTCGTTCATTCCCTCAGTGGTCAAAGGCTTTTCAGATTTACATGTCCGTGTTTTTGCTTAAACCTGAGAATGTGCAAGAGGCAGCTAAGATGTTAAAGTATATTTAACAAGATTTAACAAGATTTGCCATCCAAGCCAAAGGCCCAGATGGCAAGTGGACAAGGAAGCCATTGGCTTATCGAGAGTCCAACAATGTTCACCTACTTATAACCCGCCCTCCTGATATATGTGTCAACCTTGTTTTTAAACATATTCACGCTGCTAGCAGTTACACAATCTGTAGACAGTTTGTTCCATTCATTTATTGTCCTCTGTGAGAACGAGTGCTTCCTGATGTCCAATCTACATTGATCCTTTACTAATTTTACCTCATGTCCTCTAGTTCTGCTATCCTTCTTGAGTGAGAAAAACATATTTCTATCAATATTTTCATACCCATTCAATATCTTAAAAACTTCAATCTGATCTCCTCTTAACCTCCTTGTCTCTAGAGTTGTTAAACCACATTCTTTCAGGCGTTCTTCATAACTAAGGTCTCTAAGTTCTGGAATCATTTTAGTTGCTCTCCTTTGTATGCGTTCAAGCGTATCTATATCCTTCTTACGATATGGTCTCCATGCTTGTATACAGTATTCTAAATGAGGTCTAACTATTGCTTTATAAAGAGGTATAATTAACTTTTTTCCCTTATATGTTATGTTTCTTCTAATCAATCCAAGAATTTGATTACCCTTTGAAGCTGCAATACCACACTGCTCTGAAACTTTCATATCAGCGCTTATATGCAAACAGTGAGAAATCTGTCAGAACGTGGGTCTAACTGGCGAGGGTATGATGAGTCCTTTCGGGCGCTAAGAGCTATGCAGGGGTGGTCTTGGGATTCAGTGAATTACGAATTGTGGCTGAACGCGGCACACCAGCCTCGGCTTGTGTCACAAGGGGAATCTCCCTTTCTTGACAGGGGTGTCGGCAACCAAGGAGCTCGCATCTGCCGGGCGTACAACAGGGGCCGCTGTGCCTACAACCCCTGTCGTTTCCGGCATCTATGCAAGTTGTGCGGGGGGAGCCACCCGCGACCAAGTGTCCCAAGTCGCAGGCACGTAAGTCCACCATTCCCCAGCGTATCATTAGAAAACCTTGATCGGGCCATGCCTTCGCCAGTGTTACCCTCGGTTCTAGATCAGATGTTACAAGGATACGATGTAGGTAAGCGGAAGTTTTTAGTAAAAGGTTTTAGTGCAGGATTTGAAATTGGATGTTTGAGTTTGCCTGTTCAGAATGACAAAAGGGTCAAGAACATGAGATCCGCATTCGAGTATCCGCAGGTAATAGACACCAAACTGGCTAAAGAAGTAGCTCTAGGTCGTGTGTTAGGCCCCTTCGATAATCAGCCTACTACTCCTGCTTACAGAATTTCGCCTTTGGGAGTAGTACCCAAGAAAGTCCCCGGCGAATATAGAATGATCCATAATCTGTCTCACCCAGAAGGGTCTTCAGTCAATGATTACATTCCCCAGGAGTTAGCCACAGTGCAGTATGCATCCATACAGAACGCAGTTTCGTTTATTAAGGACGCTGAAACAATAGTTTTTATGGCTAAAGTAGACATTGAGTCGGCGTTCCGGATCATTCCATTGCTGGGATTTAAATGGCGGGATAAATACTACATGGATATCGTATTGCCGATGGGATGTGCGAGTGCATGTGCGATATTTGAGGCTTTCAGCTCAGCGTTAGAATGGGTGGCAGTATCTAAACTCGGGGCATCGAAGGTAGTCCATGTCATTGATGACTTCTTGTTTATGGCCGAGTCTATTGAGAAGTGCGAACAGGATATGAGGTCATTTATGGACCTATGTGCCAAGATTGGAGTCCCGCTGGCACCAGGTAAGACGGTTGGCCCGACAACGGCTCTCCAATTTTTGGGTGTCACTCTGGATTCGGTCAGTATGGAAGCCCGTCTTCCCGAGGATAAGTTAGCCCGATGCCAAACGTTACTGCAGTCATTTCTGAGTAGGCAGAAAGTTACACTCAGAGAATTACAGTCCCTAATAGGCGTCTTGAATTTTGCGTGCACGGTTATCATTCCAGGGAGGGCGTTTCTTAGACGGCTAATTGACCTGACCCTGGGGGTTAGTAGACCAAGCTACCATATAAGACTAACCAGGCAGGTTAAGCTCGACCTGGTTTTATGGCAGGAATTCCTGAAAGGGTTTAATGGTAAAGCCTTTTTTCTTGACATTAACTTTATGACCGGTGATTACCTACAGTTATACACCGATGCTTCTGGGGGCATAGGATATGGTGCAGTGTGTGGCCCAGAGTGGTTCTTTGGTACATGGCCCAGTTCTTGGCTTAACCTTAACATCACAGTATTAGAATTGTACCCGATTGTGGCGGCTGTGGAGTTGTGGGGGGCTTCATGGGCTAACAGTAGGGTCTGTTTTTTCACAGATAACGAGGCCCTGGTCGCCATAATTAACAAGCAGACATCTAGAGAGACTTGTGTGATGGTTTTGTTACGTAAGTTAATTTTGTCATGCTTGCATCGTAACATTAACTTCACTGCTCGACATGTACCAGGACGTTACAACGTTCTAGCCGACAGATTATCCCGTTGTCAGATCGAGGAATTCCGAGTGATGGCGCCATGGGTCAATCGCGATCCAGCGACAGTGCCGTTCCACATATCCCCAGCCGCCTTAGGGACACTGTAGAGCTACTCATGCAGGCGTCCCTAGCTTCATCATCCAAAGTGCAGTATGAGAGGTCATGGTCGAAGCTGGTAGGATTTTTCCAGTCTTTGGGCTGTGTTCCTAAGTTGCCAGTGTCAGTCGCAATGATGTTGCTTTTTGTTGCTCATTTACATAACGCTGGTTATGCTCCATCTACAATTATCTCAACTATCTCGGCCATTTCTTATTTCCATAAAGTCAATGGCTTGCATGACCCAGCTAAGAATTTTGTTGTTGCAAGAGTACTGCTAGGTGCTCAGAAACTGAGATCTAGGCCAGATGTCCGGTTACCAATCACACTGCCTATTCTCGCACATCTCATTAGGGCCCTGCCTCAAGTTTTGTCTTCTCATTATAAATGTGTTATGCTTCGCGCCATGATGGTGTTAGCCTTCAAGGCTTACTTACGCGTTGGGGAAATGGTCCCTCGAGCCAGCAGGGCAGAACAGGGATGCCTCTTTCTGAGGGATGTGGCGGTGAATGGTGACGTAATCACGGTTTCTTTTAGACAATTTAAACACAGTTGCTCGCAGGGTCCGCAATCCTTACAAGTAAATGGCCAGTGTATTGGGGGGACATCCATTTATCCTGCCACATTTCTTAGAGAATTCTTACATGTTAGGGGTCCTAGACAGGCTATATTATTTGCATATGCAGATGGCACTCCAATGCTGCGGAGGGAGTTTGATGCTATATTAAAACGCCTGCTGGAATTCTGTGGGTTGAGTACTAAAGTTTTTAAAGGACATAGTTTCAGAATTGGAGCTGCCACGTCAGCAGCTCTTAGGGGTGAGTCAGACGCGCAAATTAGAGCAGCGGGTAGATGGGCTTCAGATGCTTTCCGCAGATACATTCGGATATCATAACATGCTACATCCAGGTCAGGTTGTACCTGTTATCATTCATACCAAGGGGGACTATAAAGATAGTGCCTAGATTCGGACAGTGGTATCAACAGCAGTTACTTCGTTTATCTGTGTCGATCGATGTTAAATATGGTTGTATGTTGCAGGTTCGTTGTGCGGCGATGTTGTCAAGACTCCGACAGCGGCGGAGTCGGCAACTATCATCGTGTTTATTGTTTATATGTTGCAGATCCACTGTTCGAATGTGGTTGATACTCTGACAGCGGCGGAGTGTTGGCTAGATTTGAGCTGTGAGTGGGGCGGGTGGGGGTGCAGTCGAGGCCCTGACAGCGGCGGGGTCAACAGCTGAATCTCTACCCGCCTTGCTCGCGCGAGGGAAAGAGGGATACCTAATATTGATTATAATTAGGGTGGGGGTCGGTCACAGGGGGTGACCTAGTGGCGGAGTGACCCCCACCGATATCATGTGAATTGTATTGAAGACAGTAGTGGTACAGATAGTACTGGTAGTCGGTAGCTGATAGGCATGAGATACTAATTATGTATAAACACTTCTGGGGGCCGGCATGCTTGCTGAGATTATTTGATGTATCTTATTTTGATGATGTATGCTTGCCTGATTTCATGCTACTTAATTAATAAATCTAAATGTCATTCCTTGGCCTATTTCAATCTACACTGGACTTGTGTTGTTATTTTGCATAAATGAATTTATGTGACAGCGGCGCATAAAGGATTTTATGCGAAATAACAAGACAATGAAGGTGGTTCGAGGTTAAACATGTTCTGAGGGCGAGGGTATTAGCCTATTTACTAAGACATGCGTAGAGATACACTGGGCTATATAAGCAGCCGCAGTACCTAGATCCGGCCTCACTCGATTTCCAAGCTAGCTTGTGTCGTTGTGAGACCTTTGCGCTTGCAAATAATTCCGAACTTCTGCTGTTACTGGTTAATCGTTATTGTTGAATTTGTTGATGATATTGCAAGATCATTTTATTGTTCAGTTTATCGTGTTCAATCTTGTCAGATATTTTTGCTCCCACCCTCCTCCCTGGTACCATAAACATTGAAGACTGAGAGGTTTTTCACAAAGAGTTTGAATACGCTTTTCCCTGTAGCTCGGTACACAACGTTTGCATTAACGCTTTTCCCTAATCAGGCACTGAGTTTTTCGGTAGTGTACACAGGGTTTTTAGTGCGAGTACTTGTTAGTAGTACATATAGTGTGGCCCTTGGCCTTACCTCTCGGTGTGATGTGTTAGTGGCGGAGTGACCCCCACCGATATCATGTGAATTGTATTGAAGACAGTAGTGGTACAGATAGTACTGGTAGTCGGTAGCTGATAGGCATGAGATACTAATTATGTATAAACACTTCTGGGGGCCGGCATGCTTGCTGAGATTATTTGATGTATCTTATTTTGATGATGTATGCTTGCCTGATTTCATGCTACTTAATTAATAAATCTAAATGTCATTCCTTGGCCTATTTCAATCTACACTGGACTTGTGTTGTTATTTTGCATAAATATATATATATATATATATATATATATATATATATATATATATATATATATATATATATATATACGCACGCACGCACGCACGGCACGCACGTCAAACGTATTACCAGAAACAGCAGCGTCACGCACGTGATGCAATACTACTTGCACGTTCGAAACGTTGATGGTCACGTGAATTTAGATCCATGGATACTTGTCTAGTAGAATATCTTTTTATTGTGTATTGGCCCTCGGTCTGCGACCTCGGGTGCGTGCTTTTTATTGTGTATTTTTATTGATCGGTATGCTTTCTATTATAATGAATATTAAAGGCCCAGATGGTGCTACGTACTCTTAAACGGTTTACGTACCGTATATAAACTGCCATCTTTCGGCGCGCCCGTGGTTTCTGCGATTGTTGGAAGTTACGTTTTATGTAGCGAACATTTGATTTATCAGAAAAACCACGAAGAACCATTGATATACGGGGTATTTTTGAAAAATAAAGGCGTTACGTTTCATTCGTGGGTCATAAATTAATCCCTGAAAGTATGGTGCCCGAGGAAGAAAACGTGAACAAATATATGCTAGCTCGATTATAGTTAGATTACGAGTGCTTTCCCCATCATCTACAGCGTTTGAAATATCTTTGTGGATAGGATGATTAGTAATGCGATGTGTTTTATTTAAGAAACTTGGTAATCGTGAATGCCAGAAAGCAAAACATATTTTCGTGTGTAATTGGTATATTAAGTTAGACACAGTAACAAATGAATGCACTAGTCAGCAAAAACGTGTACAACTGAGGTTTGTTGAAAACTATGCTTCCCTAATTCAATTCAAGCTTGGCATGGATAGAAGATGCATTGTAGGATTTGAAGGCAACGTATCTCCATATTTTCTTTCTCATCTTATGATACATTTAATACTGGGAATAATTCATGTGGGTAATTTCCGCAACAAAATGTCATGTAAATCTTAGACAAGCTGGAACTACGGCCATGTATATGTTAGCAAAATATATACTTTTAGCAGCTATTTTGACATTCATAATAAACACCATGACAGGGATGAAACATTTAGAAATGGAATTATATGAACTTGATGTATTATTTGTGAACACTAACTGATAAAGCTGAGAAATCAATTTGAACAATTATGGTATAGCACATTCTGCACTAAAGGTGTCGTGGCATCTGGCCTAAAAACGAAAATAGCCTCCCAAAAGTTGGGTGAAATGAAATGTACCAATGAATGGCTCTTGATGTAAATTGGGTAGCTTCCACATGAAAAAATGAAAAAGAAACGAAACATGGTATCAATATTTTATTAAATATCACAATTAGGATAGTGATATTTCATGGATATGGCAACATGAAGCAATACTAAGTAGTAAGATATTTACAAAAGAGCAATAATTCTACATGAAATAGAAGCAGATTTAAACTTGCACTCTACATACAAATGCTTACATATTCAACATCCTGGAATAATGCTAAAATTATATCTCAAATACAGGGCATACCATAAAGCACAACCATGCAACACACATTGCATTAAATCACTTCCTTGTGGAGCATTTATGTTATGGCACCAATAAACACTTTACTACAACTATACATCACCTACTGTAGCCTCCCAATACCACCAATCTCAGATTTACACTGCCAACGCATACAAGATACTTCGTGATCTATTCAACACTAATATTTATTCAGATTGTTAACTTTTTAACTGTTCATTTTCTGTAATTAAGTAGCATATTAATCTCCAAACCAATTATTCACAACATATTAACATTTCATTGATTTATGTCAAGAAGCAGTTCCTGAAATTAAATTCAATTAGATGTTTTACAATACCATGACCTCCAGAGAAATCTGTGCCTAAACGTTTTATGGAAACAACTCTCATCTGAATTTTTTCTTGGAACACAACTTTCAAAAACATTAAATACAAACAAAGCTTTACAAACACCGAGTTATTACATGGAATTTTAACAAATGCCCAACATGTGTGCCAACCTGTGGTCTATAAATGCATAGTTCATCCTATACTGGAATACACTACAACATTAGATAATAATATAAAATCCATACAATTGAACCAAAAGCAAGTATCCAGATTTCGCACACACCCACACACCCACACCAGAGACCCTAGTACAGTCAGTAAACTTGGATAAAAACAACTTAAAAAATATCCCCTAGACTTGTACATTAAACACACTCCTCTTGATGCTCTAAAAAAAACTAAATTTAGAGTGTGTATGTAAACATATTCTACCCAACTACATGTAAAGAGTAATAATAAAATATATGAATTATGTTGAGTAACTTATTAGACAGTTTCAATATACAGTCTCTTCCAACATCGATGAGACAAGCCTACTAAAACACTAAGCACACTGGCAGAATGTGTGAACATTATATTGCCAGTTACATCACAAATACAGTAAATACAGATGGCCACAGCTAGTGTTCTGGACTAATACTGAAGGTTGTCATGACTCATGATCATGTATCTGGTACCAGACATTCATCCTTTATGGGTGAAAAGTCTATAGATCTGGACTAAAACTGAAGGTTGTCATGACCATGTGTCAGATGCCAGACATTCATCCTTTATGGGTGAAAAGTCTATAGATCTGGACTAATAATGAAGGTTGTCATGACCATGTGTCAGATGCCAGACATTCATCCTCTACGGGTGAGCAGTCTGTAGATCTGCTGTTGGTGTTCAACCTGGGCATACTGTGGAGATCGTGAAGTGAATGCGTTCTTGTCCAGCCACTGCATCACGTATGTCGCATCGTCGATCGTGTACTTGTACCTAAACACATATCACCACAACTAAACACAGGAGCTTTGCTAATATCCTGTATATAATGCCAGTGTACTAAATGGGGAGAGGCTCAATGACAATGCATCAAATGGGGAGAGACTCAATGACAGTGTACTAAATGGGGAGAGACTCAATGACAGTGTACTAAATGGGGGGAGACTCAATGACAGTGTACTAAATGGGGAGAGACTCAATGACAGTGTACTAAATGGGGAGAGGCTCAATGAGAGTGTATCAAATGGGGAGAGACTCAATGACAGTGTACTAAATGGGGAGAGGCTCAATGACAGTGTACTAAATGGGGAGAGGCTCAATGACTGTGTACTAAATGGGGAGAGGCTCAATGACAGTGTACTAAATGGGGAGAGACTCAATGACAGTGTACTAAATGGGGAGAGACTCAATGACAGTGTACTAAATGGGGAGAGGCTCAATGAGAGTGTATCAAATGGGGAGAGACTCAATGACAGTGTACTAAATGGGGAGAGGCTCAATGACAGTGTACTAAATGGGGAGAGGCTCAATGACAGTGTACTAAATGGGGAGAGGCTCAATGACAGTGTACTAAATGGGGAGAGGCTCAATGACAGTGTACTAAATGGGGAGAGACTCAATGACAGTGTACTAAATGGGGAGAGGCTCAATGACAGTGAACTAAATGGGGAGAGACTCAATGACAGTGTACTAAATGGGGAGAGGCTCAATGACAGTGAACTAAATGGGGAGAGACTCAATGACAGTGTACTAAATGTGAGTGAGTTTAACGTCAGTGATTTGTAAATTATTAGAAAGGTTAATTAAAAACCATATGGTGGAATTCCTCGTTAAGCATAAATTATTAAATTCATCTCAACATGGATTCCTTAAAGCGAGGTCATGCTTAACAAATATGTTATGTTTTTTGGAAGAAATCACTAAGTGGATAGACGTGGGATCGCCAGTAGATATTATCTACTTAGATTTTCAGAAAGCTTTTGACAAAGTGCCACATCAAAGATTACTACTTAAATTAAAAGCCCATGGTATCGGGGACAGCATAACTGACTGGATAGAACAATGGCTGACAGACAGAAGACAACGAGTTGTAGTAGATGGAGAAGTTTCAAATTGGAAATCGGTTTTGAGTGGGGTACCTCAAGGATCAGTATTAGGACCTATATTATTCTTAATTTATATCAATGACTTGGACGACAGTATAACAAGTAACGTACTGAAATTTGCGGATGACACAAAACTGTTTAGAAAGGTTAATACTGATGGTGATAAACAACATTTACAAAACGATCTAGACAGATTAGTGAAATGGTCTGAGAAATGGCAGATGTTCAATTTTGGGAAATGTAAATGCCTACATACAGGACATAGGAACTTGAATGTAAACTATAAAATGGGAGATACTGTTCTGGGTACTACTGTAAAAGAAAAGGACTTAGGAGTTACAATAAGCACTGATATGAAAGTTTCAGAGCAGTGTGGTATTGCAGCTTCAAAGGGTAATCAAATTCTTGGATTGATTAGAAGAAACATAACATACAAGGGAAAAAAGTTAATTATACCTCTTTATAAAGCAATAGTTAGACCTCATTTAGAATACTGTATACAAGCATGGAGACCATATCGTAAGAAAGATATAGATACGCTTGAACACATACAAAGGAGAGCAACTAAAATGATTCCAGAACTGAGAGACCTTAGTTATGAAGAACGCCTGAAAGAATGTGGTTTAACAACTCTAGAGACAAGGAGGTTAACAGGAGATCAGATTGAAGTTTTTAAGATATTGAATGGGTATGAAAATATTGATAGAAATATGTTTTTCTCACTCAAGAAGGATAGCAGAACTAGAGGACATGAGGTAAAATTAGTAAAGGATCAATGTAGATTGGACATCAGGAAGCACTCGTTCTCACAGCGGACAATAAATGAATGGAACAAATTGTCTACATATTGTGTAACTGCTAGCAGCGTGAAAATGTTTAAAAACAAGGTTGACACATATCTCAGGAGGGCGGGTTATAAGTAGATGAACATTGTTGGACTCTCGATAAGCCAATGGCTTTCTTGTCCACTTGCCATCTGGGCCTTTGGCTTGGATGGCAAATCTTGTTAAATCTTGTTAAATGGGGAGAGGCTCAATGACAGTGTACTAAATGGGGAGAGGCTCAATGACAGTGTACTAAATGGGGAGAGGCTCAATGACAGTGTACTAAATGGGGAGAGGCTCAATGACAGTGTACTAAATGGGGAGAGACTCAATGACAGTGTACTAAATGGGGAGAGGCTCAATGACAGTGAACTAAATGGGGAGAGACTCAATGACAGTGTACTAAATAGGGAGAGGCTCAATGACAGTGTACTAAATGGGGAGAGGCTCAACGACAGTGTACTAAATGGAGAGGCTCAATGACTGTACTAAATGGGGAGAGGCTCAACGACAGTGTACTAAATGGGGAGAGGCTCAATGACAGTGCACTAAATGGGGAGAGGCTCAATGACAGTGTACTAAATTGGGAGAGATTCAATGACAGTGTACTAAATGGGGAGAGTCTCAATGACGGTGTACTAAATGGGGAGAGACTCATTGACAGTGCACTAAATGGGGAGAGGCTCAATGACGGTATACTAAATGGGGAGAGACTCAATGACAGTGTACTAAATGGAGAGAGGCTCAATGACGGTGTATTAAATGGGGAGAGACTCAATGCCAGCATACTAAATGGAGAGAGACTCAATGACAGTGTACTAAATGGGGAGAGGCTCAATGACAGTGTACTAAATGGGGAGAGACTCAACGACAGTGTACTAAATGGGGAGAGGCTCAATGCCAGTGTACTAAATGGGGAGAGGCTCAATGACAGTGTACTAAATGGGGAGAGACTCAATGACAGTGTACTAAATAGGGAGAGGCTCAATGCCAGTGTACTAAATGGGGAGAGGCTCAACGACAGTGTACTAAATGGGGAGAGACTCAATGACAGTGTACTAAATGGGGAGAGGCTCAATGACAGTGTACTAAATGGGGAGAGACTCAATGACAGTGTACTAAATGGGGAGAGGCTCAATGACAGTGAACTAAATTGGGAGAGACTCAATGACAGTGTACTAAATGGGGAGAGGCTCAACGACAGTATACTAAATGGGGAGAGACTCAATGACAGTAAACTAAATGGAGAGAGGCTCAATGACGGTGTATTAAATGGGGAGAGACTCAATGCCAGCGTACTAAATGGAGAGAGACTCAATGACAGTGTACTAAATGGGGAGAGGCTCAATGACAGTGTACTAAATGGGGAGAGGCTCAATGCCAGTGTACTAAATGGGGAGAGGCTCAACGACAGTGTACTAAATAGGGAGAGGCTCAATGACAGTGTACTAAATGGGGAGAGGCTCAATGACAGTGTACTAAATGGGGAGAGGCTCAATGACAGTGTACTAAATGGGGAGAGACTCAATGACAGTGTACTAAATGGGGAGAGGTTCAATGACAGTGAACTAAATGGGGAGACTCAATGACAGTGTACTAAATGGGGAGAGGCTCAATGACAGTGTACTAAATGGGGAGAGGCTCAACGACAGTGTACTAAATGGAGAGGCTCAATGACAGTTTACTAAATGGGGAGTGGCTCAACGACAGTGTACTAAATGGGGAGAGGCTCAATGACAGTGCACTAAATGGGGAGAGGCTCAATGACAGTGTACTAAATGGGGAGAGATTCAATGACAGTGTACTAAATGGGGAGAGGCTCAATGACGGTGTACTAAATGGGGAGAGGCTCAATGACAGTGCACTAAATGGGGAGAGGCTCAATGATGGTATACTAAATGGGGAGAGACTCAATGACAGTGTACTAAATGGAGAGAGGCTCAATGACGGTGTATTAAATGGGGAGAGACTCAATGCCAGCGTACTAAATGGAGAGAGACTCAATGACAGTGTACTAAATGGGGAGAGGATCAATGACAGTGTACTAAATGGGGAGAGGCTCAATGCCAGTGTACTAAATGGGGAGAGGCTCAATGACAGTGTACTAAATGGGGAGAGACTCAACGACAGTGTACTAAATGGGGAGAGGCTCAATGCCAGTGTACTATATGGGGAGAGGCTCAACGACAGTGTACTAAATGGGGAGAGACTCAATGACAATGTACTAAATGGGAAGAGGTTCAATGCCAGTGTGCTAAATGGGGAGACGCTCAATGACAGTGTACTAAATGGGGAGAGGTTCAATGCCAGTGTACTAAATGGGGAGAGGTTCAATGCCAGTGTACTAAATGGGGAGAGGCTCAATGACAGTGTACTAAATGGGGAGAGGCTCAATGACAGTGTACTAAATGGGGAGAGGCTCAATGACAGTGTACTAAATGGGGAGAGACTCAATGACAGTGTACTAAATGGGGAGAGGCTCAATGACAGTGTACTAAATGGGGAGAAGCTCAATGACAGTGTACAAAATGGGGAGAGGCTCAATGACAGTGTACTAAATGGGGAGAGGCTCAATGACAGTGTACTAAATGGGGAGAGACTCAATGACGGTGTACTAAATGGGGAGAGACTCAATGACGGTGTACTAAATGGGGAGAGGCACAATGCCAGCATACTAATCATTAAAATGTTAGTCCCATGCTATAGCTTGGTGAAGTTGCTGCATTTTATGTCAGTATATGCATATTCCTGTGTATATATAATTGCATATAAATAGTTATTGTAAATAAATGTTTGTAAACATGTTATTTTTGCATGTCCTATACACGTGCCACATCATATCACTGTTACATGTTTCTGAAATGGAAAATTATCAACATTTTCAAGTACTAATTCAGGGGAGGGTCTGAGAATTAATACTCTCTGTACTAATAGAAACATTTTGACAATTGTGAATGGCCCTGTATCTGCAGTCTTCTACAGTTATGCAGAAGGACAATTCGCCTACCTTGTGTCTCCCTCTGCGTCAATGTACTGTAGTCCTACGTCGCCAATGAACAGGTATTGACTGTTGAGGTCCAGGAAGGCACACTCACAGTTGAGGTTCTTCACAAATGTGACTTCAACGAACGCTTCCAAGCCCTCACATCCAGCACCTGGCAGACAAGTGGCATTCATCAAGAATCTAATAATTGGACAATAATAAAAAAGGTACATTCTTATATAGCACGGTATCCAGTCCGCATGACCGTTCAAATGCTTTAAATCATATCATAAACAATAACTTTTGCTAAAATCATCGTGTGATTCGACTTTGATCGTTAGATCAGGTAATTTGCCAAAGTATGAATAGCTTTATGTCATAGTATATAGGGTTGGGTTACACATAGCCACTTTTAGCCTTTTTTATGCCAAATTCAACAGGGCCCAGTTGAAAATAGTTTTATAATTTAAGGTAGTTCTGGCGGCTAGCATGTCAGTTGATTTTTTTCTTCAAAACATGCTAGGAAATATTTAACTGAATGTCGACACCACAACTAATCTCCCGGCACTATTTTGACCAATCCATCCTTTAAAAGAAGTCCTTTTGGAAATCCCCGATTTCTTAGAAATGTAACGACTATAGTAACGACCTCGAGTGCTACAGACCAGCTATATATTCGTTCGCTGTGAAAGTGGAATATATCGTATGGTTACTGTGATTCCAGTACGCATCAGTATTATATCTACCTAACTAAATCATCCTTAAACCAGGAAATATCAGTGCTAACATAGTTTATTGTGCCTTTGAACCTAAGGCAGATGACAACACGTTGCAAATAAAGATTCAAAGCCCATTGTGGCGGCAAATTAAGGGGACATGCCAATATTAAAAATGGCCATTATGTTTTGTCAACAATACATAAAACGCCAGTGAAAATCGTCACATTTCAAACATGCAATTTGGCGTATGATCATGTCTTACATGTAGGCAACTATACACGGTTTGGAATTACAAAGGGTTTGTGTCAAAAATACACTGCCGCTTTAGGCTGTCAATCAACTTTTGCTTAATTTATTCATAATGGTATAGCAGACTAAGCCGTTTATGTTAACCAAAATCAACCTTAAAGTTATCAGTGACACTGTCATACTTATATGTATGTGATTTATTTCTTTGGGGATTTTCTCAAAAATATATAATTTTGCATTTTGAGGCAATTTTTTTCCACATTTACAAAAATGTTTTAAAAATCTTGTAACATAACCAAATAAAAGAAAAACTTCAAATTTTATTAATCTGAAATATTGTATAGTATTTCAACTATAATCTGTGAAAAAATGGTTTATTTATCTTAAAACCTTCTACTGAAACTACTCAATTCAAGATAAGCATATAATAGCCACCCCAGCTAAACAATGGTTTCATCTTCTTCTTCTTTCTTATGTCTTCGTTCCTCAAACCTGCAGCTCTGTCTCAAATGTGGCGGTGTATTTTTGACACAAACCCTTCACCAATTATAATGGTTTCATCAAAACTAGATAACACATTTACACAAATGAACTAGCATGTAATCTTATAAGTTTTATTATTGTGAAATGATTCCAAAGTAAGATGAACGAAAAATTTACTTGCAGTGACAACTTCTCAATTGTGCTGTGGCAACTTACTTTTCTTGAGGACACGGTCAATGTCAACTTACCTTTCTTGAGGACACGGTCAATCTCAACTTTAATAATCTGTGATGCTGCATCATATTCTATCTTTTTTACAGTGCCTTTGAATGCTGCAAATAGAAAGCATTTTATGTTGTTCTTCATATTGATAAATAGACACATTCACAGTAACATATCCAACATATTTAACAAGATTTAACAAGATTGCCATCCCAAACAACAAGTTCCAGATGGCAAGTGGACAAGGAAGCCATTGGCTTATCGGGAGTCCAACAATTTTATCAGATATCTGTCAATTCTATTTTTAAACATATTCACACTACTAGCATTAACACAATCATTTGACAGTTTGTTCATTCATTTATCACCCTCTCAAAAGAGTACTTTCTCATGTCCATGAATTTCATAACTAAGGTCTCTCAATTCTGGAATAATTTTAGTTGCTCTTCATTGTATTCTTTCTAGCATGTCTATGTCCTTCTTACGATACGGCCTCCATGCTTGTATACAATATTCCAAATGTGGTCTAACTATTGCTTTGTACAGGGGTACAATTAGCTGTTTCTCCTTATACATGATAGTTCTCCTAATTAGCCCTACAATTTGATTTCCTTTCGAAGCAGCAATCCCACATTGCTCTGAAACTTTCATGTCAGCACTAAATGTTACTAATAAGTCCTTTTCTTGTGTGGTTCTACCTAGAACAGCATCCCCCATTTTATACTCTGTGTAAGCATTTACATTTCCCAAAATTGAATAACATTTGCCATTTTTTTGACCATTTAACTAATTTATCTAGATCATCCTGTAAACTTTGTTTGTCTGAATCATTAGTAACCTTTCTGAGTACTTTTGTGTCATCTGCAAATTTCAGTACTTTGCTAGATATGTCATCTTCGATATTATTTATATATACATATATATATTTATATATGTTACAGTCAATCTGCGTAATCAGTCATTTCACGTAATGACTGACATGTTTAGGCAAGTTTACGCAAAATGACTGTTTCACTTAGGCATTTCACGAAATTACTGAAAATTTCAGTCATTACGTGAAATAACTGGAAAAGAGGTGCAGTCATTTCGCATAATGACTGAAACACTGCTTCCCCTGATTAATGACAAGTGATGTGGGCAAACTTGCTGTTTTTTCATGTACCTAGCCAGATATTTTCAGAAATTGTCATCTAGCAGCTATCTATTTCTCACTCAAAAATATTTTTTATATTGTGATGAAATTATGATTTATCACTAGTATTCAGGTTCACTTTGGATCGTGTAGAACACCAGGAATTTAAGTTACTCCACATGGTCGAAACCACTTATCATCAAATTAATGTTTTTGTTACGAGGTGCAATGCCCCAGTCCCCCTAGGTGCGCTTTGTGTCTTTATACCCAGAGCAAATACTGTGAAGTATCAATTACAATTTGTCTTCTATTGTGTATCTTAAATTGAATGTTGGAAATGTAGCATGACCTATTGTTTTTGTGGAGTCAGGACATTGTTGATTGGTTGATTTCAGCAGTTCAGGACATTTTATCCTATCACTTCTGTTTTCAGTGTGCATCGCTGTGTATTTTGCTTCTTTGTCAACTTCTCTATGTCACTGCATTGAAAAATTTTATACCTGTGAAACATAAGAGCAAATTAAAATTATTATCCAATTGTAATTATAAACTACCTAAACCAAAATTGTGAGAAATAATTAAAAATATATATTGTAATTGTAATATATGCATAATCATGATGTTTATCAATGTGTCTTTTATTGTAAACTTAGCAATTGGTTTAACTTCCCTGTTAAATTAATTTGTTTGCACGGCTTAATGTGACAAATCATGAAAGGACTTCTCGACTTTTGTGACACAGCATTGACGGTTTTCATTTGTGCTCACTCATGCAATTGATGGCTAACTGAAGAAAAACCCTTTCATTGTGGACTTCCTGGCTTACATAAAAAAGAGGAATAATTTAACAGAGAAATGACTGAGGCTTGAATTGGTATCCAATACAACTGTACCTACCTACCTATCCTCTTCGGGCCCAGTGGCCCATAAGGCCGAAGTGAATCTCCTCCATCTTGTTCTGTCAGCTGCTACACGTCTGGCTTCGTTCCAGCTATTCCACCCCAGTATACGTCTTTCATTTTCAATAGTTGATTGCCACGTTGTCTTTGGTCGCCCAACCTTTCTTTTACCTTCAGGCGTCCAGGTCAGTGCAGTCTCACAATTGCTGTTCTTCTCCATTCGTAGGATATGTCCTACCCACTTCCATCTTCTTATCTTGACCTCAGTGCTGATTGTCTTCAATTTTGTTTTTGCCAGAATATCTCGATTTGATACAACGTATGGCCATCGAATTTGTAGGATTCGTCTTAAACACTTGAAAAAAAATGTATCTAACTTTCTGTTGTCTCCTTCGTTAATTTTCCATGTTTCACTTCCATACAACAACACTGGTTTAACAAGTGTGTTAAAAAGCCTCAATTTCGATCTCAATGTGTATATATTTGAACTCCATATCTGCTTTAGTTTATGAAGGATACCCTCGCTTTACAAATTCTGTTAACAATGTCATCGCCGCCTCCTCCTTGCTTACTAACGTTCGCACCAAGGTAGTTATACTTGTCCACTTCCTTTAGCTCTTGATCATCGATTAGTATTCTGTTTTCGCACTTGCTGTTTATCCTCAATATTTGAGTTTTCTTTTTATTTATTCTTAGTCCTGTCCTTGCTGCAAATTGATTCAGTTGTCTTGTCTTTGTTTGCATGTGTGTGTAGCATGATGACATGAGTGCTATGTCGTCGGCAAAGTCCAGGTCCTCTAGTTTTGACGTGAAGTTCCATCTTATTCCTGTTTTGTTTCCCGCTGTTGTGTTTCTCATTATCCAGTCCACTACTATCAAGAAGATAAATCCAGACATTACATCTCCTTGTTTAACTCCAGTTTTGACCTTGAACCCCTCAGATTCCTCACCTTCGTCTAACACTGCACATTCACTATCTTCGTATAACATCTGTACCATGTGGATTATCTTGCATGGAATTCCATAGCTCTCCATAATTTTCCATAGGCTCTCTCGGTGCACTGAGTCAAATGCTTTTTCAAAATCCACAAATGTGATGTATAGAGTTGCCTGCCATTCCACTACCTGTTCTATAATATTTCGTAAAATAAATATCTGTTCTACTGTGCCTCTCCCACTTCTGAAACCTGCTTGTTCGTCTCTCAACTTGCTGTTAACTCCATCTCTTATTCTGTCAATGAGTACTTTTCCGAATACTTTACTAGGAACAGATGTCAAAGTAATTCCTCTCCAATTCCCGCACTCTGTCAGGTCACCTTTCTTCGGTATTTTAGCGATCAGTCCCTGCTTCCACGTTTTTGGCACTTTCTCTTGTTCCCAAAATGTTCTGAATAATTTGACAAGCCATTTCTCTGTTGTATTCATGTCTGCTTTTAATAATTCTGCTGTAATTTCGTCCTTGCCCCCTGCTTTCCCGTTTTTCATCTTCCTTAGCGCTGTTCTAATTTCTGCCTTTGTTATTGGGTCAGTGCTGATTTCGTTTATGATCGGATCTATCTCCACATCTGTTACAGGGTCATCAGGTATAGGTCTATTAAGGATTTCCTCAAAGTGTTCTTTCCATCGCTTCCTTCTGGCCAATCCTTCCGTTATTAAGTTTCCACCTTTGTCTTTCACTGCATTTGTTGTCTTACGTTTGTCATTACTGAGGGTTTTTGTAATATCATACACTTCTTTCATTCTTCCATTATGTGCTGCTTCCTCTGCTTCCATGGCAAGGTGGTCAACCCACTTCCTCTTGTCTTGTCTCATGCTCTTCTTCACTTCTTTGTCTTTACACCTATATTTATCCATGTAATTCTGCTTAATCCTGTCTGACTTTGTCTGCTCGATGTTGTTCTTCAGTCGTTTTCTCTCTTCTACTAACTCCCACGACTCCTTGCTGATCCATGGTTTTTGCCCTTTCTTTTTGTACCCCAGTACTTCTTGAGCTGTTTCTTTGTATGCATCCTGAAAGTCTTGCCATTGTTTCTCAACTTCTTCGTCGCCTGTTTCTTCGTAGTCTTGTAATATATCATATTTGTTGCGTAACTTCAGTGAGAATTGGGCTTTAATAGCTGGGTGCTGTAACTTAATTATATCAAATTTCTTTCTGATCGCCTTGTTCTTTTGTTTTCTCTTTAGTTTCAGCTTGATTTTTGATCGCACTAATTGGTGGTCACTCGCAATGTCGGCTCCTCTCATGGCCCTAGTGTCCATTACTGATGTCCGGTGTTGCCTACTCACTAACACATGGTCTATTTGATTTTTTTTCTTTCCTCCTGGAGATGTCCATGTCTGTTTATGTATAAGTTTATGTGGGAAAATGGTACCTGTTACCACGAGGTTATTGAGTCCGCAGAAGTCAACAAGTCTTTCTCCATTGTCATTTCTTTCACCTACTCCATGGCTTCCTATTATGTTTTCATATCCGTCGTTGTCTTCTCCAACTTTGGCATTTAAATCCCCCATTACTAAGAGTATGTCATGCTTATGAACACTGTCCACAACTGTCTGGAGCTGTTCATAGAAATTGTCTTTATCTTCTACGCTGGCTTCATTTGTTGGTGCATAGACTTGTATGATCGATAACTTTACATACATGGAGAAGAATCTAGCATAAATAATTCTATCACTGATAGCTTTCCATTCCAGCAATGCTTGTTCTGCTTTCTTCGTCATCATTATTGCTACTCCGTGTCTGTGTATGTTGTCTTCTCTCCCTGAAAAAATTATGCTCTCTCCGGTGTTCATCTTGACTTTTCCTTGTCCCATCCATCTGCATTCACTAATGCCCATGACATCTATTTTATATTTGTCCATTTCTCTTGCAAGCTGGGCTGATTTCCCTATAGAGTATAACGTTCTCACATTCCAACATCCTATATTTACATTAACTTTTGGCTTGGTTAACGACGTTGTCAGCCTCCGAACTTCCGTTTGGCTTTGATCCGGAAGCGTCATACTGTCCAAATAAATGATGTCATCATCTGCTGGTATCTGGTCCGTCGCCTTCCTGTAGCCATTTCCAGCACAAGCTGGCTTTTGAAATTCACTTCTGGTTTCTGTAACATCATTTGAGCTGGGAGGGTTGTTGGCCCTCCGCAGTAGGTTTATTTTCGGGGTTTTCCTTCCCTTAGCCATAGCCTCGTTTGCCCAGCACAATGTACTGGTTACCGGGGTGCACCACGGGGAGGTGAGGTTGACTTGAGTGTCTTTACGGTTGAGCGCATCAACACCCCTTACACCCCAATACCAATACAACTGTGGTGGATATTAACTCGAGGCTTCTTACTGATAAAACCTTTGAAGGGAATTAACCCTGTGGCTTCAGTGTGCAAATCAATGAATGAAGGTGTGAAATTTCACCATTACCAATTCAAAATGAAACCACATCATGTTATGCAAGCAACCAAAATTGCATATGTGGGGCTGTGGAGTAATTTCTATGAAAAAATTTTGGTATGATGTCATTACTGCATAATTACATGTTAACTATGGCACACTTGGAAGAGTATTTAACTATCTTTCCACCCATACCTCATTTATTATAGGTTGGAATATTTGAATTGATTAAATGGACTACTATGTACCCTTCAAATTGTGAAATGTCTGATAAATTTATCACACTTAAAACCAAGAAACAATGTTCAGCATAAGACGGGTGGTTCTTACTTGCTGAGTATGTAGTATCTATGGCGTGACTTCGTAGATTCATCAGTTGCTGCAAGCTTGAGTTGTTCTGTAGTATTGAAATTTTCCACTTTGGGAATTAGATGTTTTTGACATATTTGAAACCTTTCGTAAAGTTCTTCCTTAAATTGTACTTCATAATTATCCTGTGCCACTGTGATAGCTATGCCAAGAGGCAAGTGATTAACACCTACTGATTGTGTTCTTTTTATAGGGAGAGGCAATGCACAATAGCCAATTGAGACAGTCACCATTGTTAGGCAATTGGCATTCCCAGTTGGAGAATGGTTGGGTCATCCATTACCTGTCCATCAAATCAGAGAACACTAGTGAGGTAGCTGTCAATCAAACTGTCAGGGGGAGGGTTAGAATCTTGTACCCAGAGAGGGATAAATTATTAGCAAAATGTTGCTATTTGCAAGTATATAGCAAATATTTATTCACATTGTTTATCTACTTGAGTAATGTGAATGTCTGAAGAATTATGAAGACTGATATTAATACACAATTAACATTGGATCAATATATAATGACAAAAGGACACATATTGTTATTACACAGTATGACTGAAATGGTCACCAGTTAAACTGTGTAATAACAGTGCCTTATTTCCAGTCATTTCGCGTAATTACTGGAATGTTCAGTCATTTCACGAACTGCCTGAGTGAAACAGTCATTTCGCGTAATGCCTAAACATGTCAGTCATTACGTGAAATGACTGATTACGCAGACTGACTGTAACATATATATATATATATATATATATATATATATATATGTATATACATATATATAAATTAAAAACAGTATAGGGCCTAATACTGATCCCTGTGGTACCCCACTCAAAACAGATTTCAAGTTTTAAATCTCACCATCTAGTATTATTCTCTGTCTTCTGTGTGTAAGCCACTTTTCTATCCAGTTGATTACATCATTACTTATACCATGGGCTTTTAATTTAAGTAACAATCTTTGATGTGGCACTTTATCGAAAGCTTTCTGAAAATCTAAGTAGACAACATCCACTGGTGACCTGTCATCTACCCACTTTGTAATTTCTTCCAAAAAACACAAGAGATTGGTTAGATATGACCTTGCTCAACCCATGTTGAGATGTATTTATTAATTTATGTTTTACAAGGAATTCCACCATGTGGTTTCTAATTAATGTTTTGAGTAATTTACATACAACTGATGTTAAACTGATGTCTGTAATGTAATTTTCTGGCTAGAAGTTATTAATAATAAAGTACAACAGCACCACACACTGAGGTAGTTTATTAGTAAGACAGTCTTCTAATCTTTCACAGCAACAACAACCTTTTAACTCAAAGAAAATATTCTCTTAGCAGTTTTCTCTTCAAACTTGTTATAATAACATCCAATTAAAGTGCAGTACCTGAACAGTATACAACCATTATACATGTCATTATTATTAAACATAGTTTATTTATTCGATTTCGAACCTTGCTGTATGTTTTCATATCTGCCACCAAGGAGCTACTAAAGAACAGCGATCACCGCCTGCTGCACCAAACCCTAGAACGCTGTCGAAGCCCTGTGTCTTATACGCCAATATGCAGTTCATGGAACTTATTAAACGAGTATACTAGCATCAAAGTGTATTATTTTTAAATGTCACACCCTGTTGATTCTTGAACTGAATAAAACACATGTACGTATACCGTTATGGAATAGATCTACCATGATGATGATGTACTGGACCAATAGACATACTAATTGAAAATAATAACCTGGATGTGAGCAGCTGAAAACGTATATAATTTTACAAACGTAGTATGTAAGCTGATAAAACACAGAAAATGACAATGAGTAGAATTAATAATTGTTTCACTTCGTCTTTCAACCGATCTCGACCGAAGCATAAATTTATTATGCATCACGTAACATCGATTCATCGTTTCATATGGGATGACGAATTCGTATTTTCATGCACTGGTAGAGCCCTGGGTTAGGAATTTGGCATGTTGGTTTCACGACGCGAAAATGATGTAATGGAAGCATGTCATTTCACCCAAGTGTTATGTTGGTCTTGCATACTAAATGCATTTAAAACAATTTTTTTTATTCTTACGCGAGGCGTATTTGTAAATCTCGATTGCAATTTACAAACCGTTGAAGAGAAGCCAGCGACAGCGATTGATGTCGGCGGCAGCGCAAAACAAACAACACGTTGATACTCGTTCATTGAAATTGTTCACCTAATGTTTCTTGAGAATTGTGAAAGCAATTCTAAGTAGGTTTAACCACGCCCATTTGGCATTTTCCCCAGGCGGCAGAAAATCGGGGTCCACGACGGACCGCGTTATATCCAAATCCGCGTAATAACAGGCGCATAATAACGAGGCGCTACTGTATATGCCTGTCTGAATCTTTACATTCTATTTTAATCCACCAGGTAGCGTGGTGGTATAATGGGAGGGTCTATTACAACTGGCGTGGTTGATGGGTACACAAACTTACATACGTGTCACTCTGTTCACTCACCATAACTCATGCCAGTTATCAGGTCGCGCATCTCTTCAAAGGTCAACGGGGCCTCATCCTCCTGATCAAAGCCATGGCAGGTTGCACATTTACCTGCAAGAGCACAAAACATGTACTTCAACATTACACATATTCAAGAGCATGTGTACAACAGAGACTGTGTTGTGATCTGTCAGACATGCACTTCAACATTACATATATCCAAGGTGTGTGTACAACAGAGACTGTGTTGTGATCTGTCAGACATGCACTTCAACATTACATATATCCAAGGTGTGTGTACAGCAGAGACTGTGTTGTGATCTGTCAGACATGCACTTCAACATTACATATATCCAAGGTGTGTGTACAACAGAGACTGTGTTGTGATCTGTCAGACATGCACTTCAACATTACATATATCCAAGGTGTGTGTACAACAGAGACTGTGTTGTGATCTGTCAGACATGCACTTCAACATTACATATATCCAAGGTGTGTGTACAACAGAGACTGTGTTGTGATCTGTCAGACATGCACTTCAACATTACATATATCCAAGGTGTGTGTACAACAGAGACTGTGTTGTGATCTGTCAGACATGCACTTCAACATTACATATATCCAAGGTGTGTGTACAACAGAGACTGTGTTGTGATCTGTCAGACATGCACTTCAACATTACATATATCCAAGGTGTGTGTACAACAGAGACTGTGTTGTGATCTGTCAGACATACACTTCAACATTACATATATCCAAGGTGTGTGTACAACAGAGACTGTGTTGTGATCTGTCAGACATGCACTTCAACATTACATATATCCAAGGCGTGTGTACAACAGAGACTGTGTTGTGATCTGTCAGACATCCACTTCAACACTACAGATATCCAAGGTGTGTGTACAACAGAGACTGTGTTGTGATCTGTCAGACATGCACTTCAACATTACATATATCCAAGGTGTGTGTACAGCAGAGACTGTGTTGTGATCTGTCAGACATGCACTTCAACATTACATATATCCAAGGTGTGTGTACAGCAGAGACTGTGTTGTGATCTGTCAGACATGCACTTCAACATTACATATATCCAAGGTGTGTGTACAGCAGAGACTGTGTTGTGATCTGTCAGACATGCACTTCAACATTACATATATCCAAGGTGTGTGTACAACAGAGACTGTGTTGTGATCTGTCAGACATCCATTTCAACATTACATATATCCAAGGTGTGTGTACAACAGAGACTGTGTTGTGATCTGTCAGACATGCACTTCAACATTACATATATCCAAGGTGTGTGTACAACAGAGACTGTGTTGTGATTTGTCAGACATGCACTTCAACATTACATATATCCAAGGTGTGTGTACAGCAGAGACTCTGTTGTGATCTGTCAGACATGCACTTCAACATTACATATATCCAAGGTGTGTGTACAACAGAGACTGTGTTGTGATCTGTCAGACATCCACTTCAACATTACATATACCCAAGGTGTGTGTACAACAGAGACTGTGTTGTGATCTGTCAGACATGCACTTCAACATTACATATACCCAAGGTGTGTGTACAACAGAGACTGTGTTGTGATCTGTCAGACATGCACTTCAACATTACATATATCCAAGGTGTGTGTGTACAGCAGAGACTGTGTTGTGATCTGTCAGACATGCACTTCAACATTACATATATCCAAGGTGTGTGTACAACAGAGACTGTGTTGTGATCTGTCAGACATCCACTTCAACATTACATATACCCAAGGTGTGTGTACAACAGAGACTGTGTTGTGATCTGTCAGACATCCACTTCAACACTACAGATATCCAAGGTTTGTGTACAATAGAGACTGTGTTGTGATCTGTCAGACATCCACTTCAACATTACATATATCCAAGGTGTGTGTACAACAGAGACTGTGTTGTGATCTGTCAGACATCCACTTCAACATTACATATACCCAAGGTGTGTGTACAGCAGAGACTGTGTTGTGATCTGTCAGACATCCACTTCAACACTACAGATATCCAAGGTTTGTGTACAATAGAGACTGTGTTGTGATCTGTCAGACATCCACTTCAACATTACATATATCCAAGGTGTGTGTACAACAGAGACTGTGTTGTGATCTGTCAGACATCCACTTCAACATTACATATACCCAAGGTGTGTGTACAGCAGAGACTGTGTTTCGATATGTCAGACATGTACTTCATCACTACAGATATCACAGGTGTGTGCGTGTGTGCGTGCGTGCGTGCGTGCGTGCGTGTACAACAGGTTCTGTGTTTGTTATCTGTCTGACATGCACTTCAACACTACAGATATTCAAGGTGTGTGTGTACAACAGAGACTGTACTGTAATCTGTCAGACATGCACTTCAACATTACATATACCCAAGGTGTGTGTACAACAGAGACTGTGTTGTGATCTGTCAGACATGCACTTCAACATTACATATATCCAAGGTGTGTGTACAGCAGAGACTGTGTTGTGATCTGTCAGACATGCACTTCAACATTACATATATCCAAGGTGTGTGTACAACAGAGACTGTGTTGTGATCTGTCAGACATCCACTTCAACATTACATATACCCAAGGTGTGTGTACAACAGAGACTGTGTTGTGATCTGTCAGACATGCACTTCAACATTACATATATCAAAGGTGTGTGTACAATAGAGACTGTGTTGTGATCTGTCAGACATCCACTTCAACATTACATATATCCAAGGTGTGTGTACAACAGAGACTGTGTTGTGATCTGTCAGACATCCACTTCAACACTACAGATATCCAAGGTGTGTGTACAATAGAGACTGTGTTGTGATCTGTCAGACATCCACTTCAACACTACAGATATCCAAGGTGTGTGTACAGCAGAGACTGTGTTTCGATATGTCAGACATGTACTTCATCACTACAGATATCACAGGTGTGTGTACAGCAGAGACTGCGTTGTGATCTGTCAGACACGCACTTCAACACTACAGATATTCAAGGTGTGTGCGTGTGTGCGTGTGTGCGTGCGTGCGTGTACAACAGGTTCTGTGTTTGTTATCTGTCTGACATGCACTTCAACACTACAGATATTCAAGGTGTGTGTGTACAACAGAGACTGTACTGTAATCTGTCAGACATGCACTTCAACACTACAGATATCCAAGGTGTGTGTACAACAGAGACTGTGCTGTGATCTGTCAGACATGCACTTCACCACTACAGATATTCAAGGTGTGTGTACAACAGAGACTGTGTTGTGATCTGTCAGACATGCACTTCACCACTACAGATATTCAAGGTGTGTGTACAACAGAGACTGTGTTGTGATCTGTCAGACATGCACTTCAACATTACATATATCCAAGGTGTGTGTACAACAGAGACTGTGTTGTGATCTGTCAGACATGCACTTCAACATTACATATATCCAAGGTGTGTGTACAACAGAGACTGTGTTGTGATCTGTCAGACATGCACTTCAACATTACATATATCCAAGGTGTGTGTACAACAGAGACTGTGTTGTGATCTGGCAGACATCCACTTCAACACTACATATATCCAAGGTGTGTGTACAACAGAGACTGTGTCAGACATGCACTTCAACATTACATATATCCAAGGTGTGTGTACAACAGAGACTGTTGTGATCTGTCAGACATGCACTTCAACATTACATATATCCAAGGTGTGTGTACAGCAGAGACTGTGTTGTGATCTGTCAGACATGCACTTCAACATTACATATATCCAAGGTGTGTGTACAGCAGAGACTGTGTTGTGATCTGTCAGACATGCACTTCAACATTACATATATCCAAGGTGTGTGTACAACAGAGACTGTGTTGTGATCTGTCAGACATCCACTTCAACATTACATATATCCAAGGTGTGTGTACAACAGAGACTGTGTTGTGATCTGTCAGACATGCACTTCAACATTACATATATCCAAGGTGTGTGTACAACAGAGACTGTGTTGTGATCTGTCAGACATGCACTTCAACATTACATATATCCAAGGTGTGTGTACAGCAGAGACTGTGTTGTGATCTGTCAGACATGCACTTCAACATTACATATATCCAAGGTGTGTGTACAATAGAGACTGTGTTGTGATCTGTCAGACATCCACTTCAACATTACATATATCCAAGGTGTGTGTACAACAGAGACTGTGTTTCGATATGTCAGACATGTACTTCATCACTACAGATATCACAGGTGTGTGTACAGCAGAGACTGCATTGTGATCTGTCAGACACGCACTTCAACACTACAGATATTCAAGGTGTGTGCGTGTGTGCGTGTGTGCGTGTGTGCGTGTGTGCGTGCGTGCGTGTACAACAGGTTCTGTGTTTGTTATCTGTCTGACATGCACTTCAACACTACAGATATTCAAGGTGTGTGTGTACAACAGAGACTGTACTGTAATCTGTCAGACATGCACTTCAACACTACAGATATCCAAGGTGTGTGTACAACAGAGACTGTGCTGTGATCTGTCAGACATGCACTTCACCACTACAGATATTCAAGGTGTGTGTACAACAGAGACTGTGTTGTGATCTGTCAGACATGCACTTCACCACTACAGATATTCAAGGTGTGTGTACAACAGAGACTGTGTTGTGATCTTGCATTTCAACACAATGTGTCTAATAGTATTGTGTTTAGTGCGTCTCATATGCGCTCTAGGCCTGTCTCACTTGAGCACTGAGAGTTTGCTGGTGGTGATGATTACCTTCGGCACAGATGCACTCGTTGTTGACACAGATCTTCTGCAGCAGTGGACTGCCTTGGTCTGGGCTATAGAAGCTTGTCGCTGATCTGCCTACATGTGAACAATACAATGTATATTATGTTATGACAAAGATACCACAAACTGCATTCACACTGGTAAATGTGTCTGTTTTAATGGGATTGTATTAGCAGGTATATAGCAATAAAAGCTAGTCTGACATCAAAGAACGAATATAAAATCAATTCTGAACAATTATAATATAGTTTGACTCACAATGGAAACAATAAAGACATTTTAAAAGATTGTATTGGTGTTATATAGCCTCGGAGTCAATTACATTGTAATTGAAATGCCAATTCCAAAATTGTATTTGGTGTTTTGTTTTTAAAAGTAATTGGAAAATGTAAATGAAAATGGTATTTTCAATCACTTTTTCAATTATCATGTGACTTCTTAATTCAAATCATTCACTACAGATAATCAATAAAATATAATATGTTGTGCATATCATATTTGTTTGCCATTATGTAACACAATATGCAGAAATTACACAAAGCTGCTCTAAAATAGATGTTATTTTTTGGTGTAGAGTATGTCTATGGTTGTTCTGTTCTCATAGTGTTATTTCGATATGGAAATGGTAATTGGATTTGGTATTTTGTAATTGGAATAAAAAAATTTGTATTGTTTAGGTGTAATTGGAATAACATAATTGACCCTATGCCTGGTGCTATATTAAGAACCGGAAAAGTCATGGTTCGGATGTTATGCCAAAATGCGTTGATAATGATTAGGGATCAGAACAAAGACATGTATGAAATTTAAATGTTCTGCTACATCACCTACTTGGCTCATAGTAATCATAGACGGTGACAGCAACGGGGTGTACGCGACCAACAACAAACGTGCGCACTGCTTTGAAGGCAACACAGGTTGGCGTATCACTCCTGATCTGCACAGAGTAAAGGTGTATGGCTTCAATAACTCCAAATTGGCTTACAAATGGAAATTAATTCTAAAATCAGAATTAAAACGATTTAAAATTAGTGTGCGTTGTTGAGATATTTCAAGGGTTAGTATTTTAATATACAGTAATATAAAGTAGTAACGCAAAGTGGATAAAGATAAATGGAACTTAGTTAACATGTACATAGATACATAAGCCCAATAATAGGCTCTTTGGAGTAAAACAAACTGAGAAGATTTGTAGAAGTTAAATAACTGAATCGTTGTCATTTTGTGGGGTCACCAGACCAGCAGCTTAGATCAGAATAAAAAATTTCAAAGTCAAATTATTTGTACAACAAATTGAAATCGGTTTTGGAAAATGCAAAAAGCATAAGTCTCCTAATGTTTAAACAAACGTGGGATTGCATATTAATAATTAAGATACACGCCACTGATATAGTGTGATATCATACTAACAGATTCAATGTAGAATATAACGGCTCGTTCTGTCAGTTCGTATCTGTCCACAGCAGTTTGTGCGGAGTTAGTCAACTACAAGAGAAGCAACTGTCAGTTGATTAATATTATATAATACAAAGATGCCTTCAATGTAGGCATCACGGCCGCCAATATTATAATAAGCAAAATAAATAAAATATAAGGCACACTATTACAACGTTTCTATGATAATATAATAACAATATATTTAATTTGATAAAGCACCAGATCCAACATTGCTCATGGCACTTCACAGCATATTAAAAATTAATATCTCACCTTCTCCAGGTCATCCTTATTTGCCTCAAATCCTGAGAACAACCCAACATCCAGGATGGCCATTCCTGTAGCGTTGGGCCCAAGATACCTGTACAAGAACATACAGGGACAATGTCCGAATATACCTGTACAAGAAACACGGGGACAATGTCTGAATATATCTGTACAAGAACATACATTGGGCAATGTCCGAATATACCTGTACAAGAACATACAGGGACAATGTCCAAATATACCTGTACAAGAACACACGGGGACCATGTCCCAAGATACATTAGCAAGAACACACAGGGTCAATGTCCCAAGATACATGAACAAGAACACAAAGGGTCAATATCCCAAGATACATGAACAAGAACATACAGGGTCAATGTCCCAAGATATATGAACAAGAACACACAGGGACAATGTCCCAAGATACATGAACAAGAACATACATGAACAATTCCCAAGATACATGAACAAGAACACAAAGGGTCAATGTCCCAAGATACATAAACAAGAACACACAGGGTCAATGTCCCAAGATATATGAACAAGAACACACAGGGACAATGTCCCAAGATACATGAACAAGAACATACATGAACAATTCCCAAGATACATGAACAAGAACAAACAAGGACAATGTCCCAAGATACATGAACACGAACACACAGGGACAATGTCCAAAGATACATGAACAAGAACAAACAGGGACAATGTCCCAAGATACATGAACAAGAACACACAGGGACAATTTTGCAAGATACATGAACAAGAACAAACAGGGACAATGGCCCAAGTTACATGAACAAGAACACACGTGGACAATATCCCAAGATACATTAGTAAGAACACAAAGGGACAATATCCCAAGATACATGAACAAGAACATACAGGAACAATGTTAATTTAAGAAATAAGATGTTAACAATGTTAATTTAAGAAATAAGATTGTAAATTATTAATAGGGAATGCAAAATATAAGTTTTTATAACTTCATGCATTTCCTTTCAACGTATTTGTAAAATGATTGTTTAGATTTTATATATTCAAAGCATCCTGATTGATGTGTTTTGGTTCAATAGAGATATCTTACGTATTGCTGCACCTTGTATATATGTTTATGTTGAATAAAATTCAATTCAATTCAATGTCCCAAGATACATGAACAAGAACATACAGGAACAATATCCCAAGATACATGAACAAGAACAAACAAGGACAACGTCCCTAGATACATGAACAAGAACAAACAGGGACAATGTCCCAAGATACATGAACAAGAACAAACAGGGACAATATCCCAAGATACATGAACAAGAACAAACAGGGACAATGTCCCAAGATACATGAACAAGAACACACAGGAGCAATGTCCTAAGATACATGAACAAGAACAAACAGGGACAATGTCCCAAGATACACGAACAAGAACCCACATGAATATAAGAGGAATATAGAAATAACTTAAAGAAGTTTAAGCAAACTTTGTTTGTAGTAATTATACTCCACATGTACCACATTGGAATCAGAGTATGTAGAAATACTCTGTAAAGTTTTAATAATAAAAATAACATCACTTCACTGCTGTAATCACATGACCTGGAGGGCAGCACTGGAGCTCGCCGTATCAACTTACTGTAGGCACACTTTGATGTTGATCACCCAGTTGTTGCTTGCTGTAGATCGTCTCGATCTCCGAAGCATCATCGGTCTCCGACGCATCATCGGTAACATAGGGATCGGTGTTAAATTAGGGTTGACACGAGACTCCCGACAGGTGCTGACATCACCACGGTTACCACTACATCACACAGCAAACAGTGTAGGTCACTTCTAATATTCTCTATAGACTATTGTAAGTATAATCAAACCAACCAAAGCGGTCAATGGATGGTCAACAAGTGGTTTCTTAATGTTTGTGTGGGATTTGCTCCAAATAAAAAAAATAACTGACAGTTCTACACAATTAAATGTTCTCTCAGCTGGGACTAGTATAGCTGCAGATAGAAATATAGAAGTTTTAAACTGTAAACACAAGTCATGTGTACAGAGAAGCAAAGCAAAGTGTACTTGAGGCAATTAGGAAATGTAAAAACAATATTTAAAAACACCACAGTATTTATTATTATGAGCAATTCTTAGGCTGATAGTCTGACGATGACTAACGGATGTATTTCTAACAGATCCCAATGCTATCCACAGGTTTAACTGTGTATTATTTCATTTAGATATGCTACCACAGTGTATCATAATGATCAACAAAGAATGGTAGCTACACTGGTATGTATATGTATGCGTTACCATGAATGGCACGTCCAGATTACTAGTGGTTGATTCTCAGCTGTTGCAAGAAATCACACATAATGACCTCATAACAGTTTACTATAATTAATATGACGAAGAATGAGGGAAGTGTTCATGATAGATAATATATTTTGTGGTAATATGTGTTTAAGTTTGTTAAAAATTCCACTTGTTTTATTAATTCTATTTGCTATTATATATGATCAGATTTGACAAGGCTGCTGACAACCGTGGAAAAGATTTACAGTTGTGTGTCACATAATTTGTGTTCAAATAAAAAAACTAAATTTGTAAAATGTAAAGTAGACAAAACAAGGAAAGCGTTCATGTAAATGTTATCTGCTGTCCAGCTGAAACTAACTAACTAACTAACTAACACCTCTCTTCATAGTTCAGACCTAGATTTAGTTTTTGTTTGGATTGATCTTTAGTCCTTACCTGCCGCAGTCTCCAGTTCCACCGTTGATGAAGACTGGAGTGAACTCGCTCACTGTGGTCTCGATGCTGAACTTGCTGTCTTGCTGAGGTGTCTTCTGGGCCACGTTGTACTCCAGTTGCACCTCCACCTGGCCAACGCCATTGCCCGTCGTGTTCACCACCAGCTCGTCACCCAGTAGGTCTGTCACCTGACCATCGCATGATACGTCACAGACAGACAGACATATTTATTTTGCCCTGGGGTGGGGGTTGGGCCTCTATTACTGGAGGCCTGGTGGGACAAAGGACCGCCCCACCTTTGCTACTTCTACTTCTGTCATTTAATAATTGTTTCTCAATGAGCAACTTTGTATTGGCAACTAAGCGATATCTCATTTGATATACATGTATTGTATTTTATTGTATTGTTCTTGAGTATGTTTGTGCTAGCTGCCAAGCTACTTTTCATTGATTCATATTATTTTCCTTTGGTACAATTATTAAATGACCTTTACCAACAATCACTCTTTGTGTGTTCCTGTAGCAAGCGAGCTCAGGGTTCTGCCATTAAACATCAGCAGGGTATAAATGAATATTTTTACACATGTCAAAATAGTGTTTATACAATGTGAGGTGAAAATGACTGGTTTAATTGTTGTGGTAGTGTTAGTCTGTGACCTTCAGTCCGTAACCTGGGAAACAGTCCGCAGTACGCGAAACGGTTCGTGGTCAAATGACGCTAGGTGATCACGTGGCAAACGAGAGTCATTCCCTTTGTGTTGGAACTCTGAGCCACGCTAGACGTATTTTGCAGAGCCATCACATTGGAAGTTTTTCTTTGAAAAGTTCAAGGCTCGTATCAAATCATTTATTTGTACCAGGCTTTTGCCTATATTGTTCTTAAAGTTGTACGCTTTGTTAGCGTAATTTTGATTTGATTATCCTTGATTTATTGTACATTTACGGCTTCCGTCTTTGTTAACTGAACGCCGCTATTTTGCAGAGCCACCACATTGGAAGTTTTTCTTCCCACCATCCTCCCCTGTCTACCTCCATTGTTCGCGTATTGCTTACCATGTTATTATTCTGTATTGTATGTATACATTCAACTCCCGATAGTTCCTAATTTGGTTGTGATAAACAATCACAATTGTGCGTTAACGCTTTCCTTCATGTATATTTTCCCATAGGGTTTTTAGAAGGTTTTAGTGCGTATAATCTGTATTCACTTGTATACACAATGTCTTGGTCAGCAATATGTATGCTGTACGACAAACTTTTAACAATTGAATTTTTCTTTCATGAGAATCCCAATGGGGATTGTGGTACATAACCTTTCATTTTCATATGCATATTTGACTGTTTAGTTGATCATTGTACAGCATTGTTATGATGATGATATTCTATGTTTATGTGGTGGGACAAAGGACCGCCCCACCTTTGCTACTTCTACTTCTGTCATTTAATAATTGTTTCTCAATGAGCAACTTTGTATTGGCAACTAAGCGATATCTCATTTGATATACATGTATTGTATTTTATTGTATTGTTCTTGAGTATGTTTGTGCTAGCTGCCAAGCTACTTTTCATTGATTCATATTATTTTCCTTTGGTACAATTATTAAATGACCTTTACCAACAATCACTCTTTGTGTGTTCCTGTAGCAAACGAGCTCAGGGTTCTGCCATTAAACATCAGCAGGGTATAAATATTTATTTTGACCATTCGTACAAGTTGAACTAATTAATACAGATCACAAATATAAAGGTCAAGGAGACTCCCATTAAGACAAACACGTTATAAACTTGGGAGGCAGTCAGCCACCTTTTTTCTAAATAACTAATAATCATGGAACGTCAAAATTAAACATAAACAAATAAATACAAAACCAATATAAATTAACTAATACTATAAAAGGTTAAAGTATTAATTTTTTTACAGATGTGGCAATTAGGAATAAGGCACTGAAGTTCATAATTCCTAATTAGATGGTTTAATATAAGTCATGAAACCATATAGACAATGTATAAATTGTATCAATGATATTACTTGGAGTATTGTTAACTGTCTCTATTATGTTGTGTCGGATATACTTTTGACATATTCATGAATGACTGGTGATCCACAGATTATTTATTGTTTGTGTGTAGTGTTGATGAAATAAAAAATTGTGCATGTAAGGGATGTGGTTAAAATATTCCAGTAGATCATTGATTAATTTGTAATAAAACTTAAGTTGCTGGAATTTATAGATGTCATCCAGCTTTAAAAATTGAAGTTTCTTAAAAATAGGATATGTATGTGCATTATATTTACTCAGAGAAATTATTCTTATTGGTTTTTTCTGTAGTTTGAAAATACAATGTGCTCGATGACCTCATAACAGTATACTATAATTAAAACGAGGAAGAATGAGGGAAGTGTACATAATAGATAATATATTTTGTGGTAATATGTGTTTAAGTTTGTTAAAAAATTCCGCTTGTTTTTTTTATTTTGTTAACTATTTTATTTATATATGTTAGCTATTTTATTTATATATATTTGCATATATTTGCAACAAAGGGGTTTCTACTTTATTTTGAGGCATATAAAATATCATCAATTTAGTTTTAATTCTTCTCCAGGTGCCCAGTGGTTTGTCTCTTCTCCTTTCTCCAGCTTGTATCTGTTTCAAAGCAACACTAAGGAAGACTATTTCTTTTCAAGCGGAGAACATGGCCAAGACTTCTCTAATTTCTTTGTTTCACCTCATCAATGATGTTGTTGATGTCGTTGTGTTCAGAGATTTCCTTTTTGGTCACTCGCTACTCCAAATGTATACTGTAGTTTGCTTACACTTTGAGATATATTCTATATGCACAACTCATAGTCACATAGATGCACAAAAAACACCAGAATGGGGCACATAACAACAGGTTGTGTGACCGTTTCAACAATTTGACATGACACAAGTCTCTTACCTGCACCTGCTGCTGAACCATGGCATTTCCATCTTGGAACATGAGCTCCTTTCGAAAGCCACTCCTGCTCGTTGAGATGACACATCGAAGGTCCAGGCCAGCCTCATGAGTCTTGATGCTGTACTCAGACAAGGCCTGTAGAGCCACTGCTGTGTCCTGGAGCAATGAAACAGACATTGAGTCTTGATTCTGTACTCAGACAAGGCCTGTAGAGCAACTGCTGTGTCCTGGAGCAACAAAGCAATAAAACAGACATTGAGTCTTGATGCTGTACTCAGACAAGGCCTGTAGAACCACTGCTGTGTCCTGGAACAATGAATGAGACATTGGATCTTGATGCTGTACTAATACAAGGCCTGTAGAGCCACAGCTGTGTCCTGAAACAATGAAAGAGACATTGGGTCTTGATGCTGTACTAAGACAAGGCCTGTAGAACCACTGCTGTGTCCTAGACCAACAACGCAACATATAGTGTTACTAGTACGTGGTTGTGTTTTAGTGTGGTAAGTGCTAACTTTGATGCAATGTATTATTTTTTGACTGAATAATAATTCAATCTATATAGCCACTTTTTATATATATAGCCACTCATCCTCACTTAGTGTTAATAATAATTCAATCTATATAGCCACACATCCTCATTTAGTGTTACTAATTTAAATGTTAAATATCTCCCTGGGGCATCATAGGTCATTTCAATAACTTCTAATAAATGACAACTTCAAGTGCTAAATGTTACATTTATCATATTAACAATAATTCAACACTGTATTTCCACTCGAATGAAACATCTAGCGAGATATATCAGATCAAAATCTCATACAGCTGTTCCATATCCTCACCTGTGTTGAAATGAACGCCCCATGTTTAGTTCTCTGCGCCACCAGCCACGTGACAATGGCACCACTGTAGTCAAGGTCACCGAGGGTCAGCTGCGCAAGAAGCGCGTAACCTGCAGTCTCAACTTCCAGAGATTGGGGCTTTACTCTGTAGAATGTGGGATGTACTATTCGTTTTATTTGCTTGTTTGTTCCACCAATGTTTGCAGGCCAGTAGCGCATGTTGCTGTCTGAAAATGGAAATGACACAGGGCTTGTAGTTTCAATTTAGCAGCTGTCTGAAAATGGAAATGTCACAACATTAGTGCTGGACTGTCGATAACAGAATAGAACAGAACTTGTTTTATTCGATCTATAAATCACTTCATGTACTGGCAATTGATATGTCCGTGTCTGGGAGACTCCTGCTAAGACCAATTTCTGGTCGCTGTTGCAGAAGTGGCGCATAAAGATAATTTGCACGACCTATTTTTGATTATGTTGTACTCTTGACAGCAGAGACAGAGAGACCCACACAAGCATTTGAAATTAAATGCCTTAGGAGACTCCTCTGCATTTCATCAACACAGAATATGTGAGACAAGTGTATTCCCTTGCTGTAATATGTGAGACAAGTGTATTCCCTTGCAGGAATATGTGAGACAAGTGTATTCCCTTGCTGGAATATGCGAGACAAGTGTATTCCCTTGCAGGAATATGTGAGACAAGTGTATTCCCTTGCTGGAATATGTGAGACAAGTGTATTCCCTTGCAGGAATATGTGAGACAAGTGTATTCCCTTGCTGGAATATGTGAGACAAGTGTATTCCCTTGCAGGAAAGCAAGAGCCCTTGTTGTGAACAGTGAAACAAAGACAGCTCTCCTGGCTTGACCACATCACCCAACACAACACCATTTCAAAAGAACATCCTACAAAGCATCCCTATGACCATCAAGGGATGAAGTAATGTTGATTATATTAGCCAATGTCTTCCTTGTCCAATTTAAAGTGTGTTGCTTTGGATGGTTATCTTGTTAAATTAGTATGACAATTGAAATTTTATTGCTTTCTAAAACAAAATGTTATGTTGATTAGCTCATATCACATTGTTTTCTGAAAACCATCAACAAATGCAGAAAGCTTAGGATCAAATGTGGATTTGAAAGTGGGCATTTTGCAAATAATAAAAAAATATGCCAACAAGACAAGCAGTAACAAAGGTCCGGTCAACACACATATGCCTATTTTATAAAAAAAAAATTTATAAGTTACATTGATCTGTTTTTATTATTCAATAGGTCTTTCTTAAGCTTATAGATAATCGTGGGGTGGCCTTCATAAAGGTGTAACCATCCCATTGAATAACATCTATTATTATCAACATGCAGTGTACGTATGACCACAAGTTAGGGAAAACCAACGAGACGTTCTCCAAATAGTTTCAGCTAACATCATAGTATACCTTCATCATATTTTGCCAAGTCCTTGAGCTTTGCGTTAGCACTGTGCTTGACTGGGCTGTTGGCAAGGGCAAGGGCATAGGCAATAATGGCAGCAGTGTGGGCTCTATGATGCTCAACCTGCACCCCCTGCAGGTATGTGGTTGCCTTAGCAATGGCCAATCGTGTCTCCTGTGAGGCACAGATGATTTGTAAAAAAGGATAGTAATTGCACAAAAACAGCTGTAACAAACATACTAGAAATGGACACCTTCACATTATGATACATCCAAGTGCCTCTTAAGTGTAAACATATTCAGCTGAAATTACCAATGATGTCTACCTTTACAAAACTGACAGTTTTAGTGTGTATTTAAAAGACGGACATGTTGTCCTCTCATGTATGAGAGGCCCTTGTTCCTCAATAGTTGTTTCATTGCTTATCCTTCGTCTATTCATCGGTTGACAGTAGAGTTTATCTGATGTTCGAATGAACAGATTAGCTTCAGACAACAAGTAAAGAGCTCCTAGATTTGTCCTTGAGACAACAAGTGAAAGTTGAACAAGAAACTATGCTAGTGGATGTGCATATACTCACAGTGTTGTCACACTTTGACTCCATCATGGCAATGAGCACAAAGGCAGTCAGTGACTTTCTGTTCTGAACTCCACCCTGGCAAACATCAAACAATTGGACAACATTTCTTAAAGGTATAAAGTCTGATCGTTTGTATTGTAACATCATGTTTTATAGGATAAACTATATTTACTCTAGCATGTTGCATTTCTGCGTCTGGTCACATGAAAAGATACATGTCAGTTACTTTTCTACACAAACAAAGTGCTTTACTTGTACTTGAAGTACATTTGTTTTCTTTTACTTGTACTTGAAGTACATTTGTTTTCTTTTACTTGTACTTGAAGTACTTTTGTTTTCTTTTACTTGTACTTGAAGTACATTTGTTTTCTTTTACTTGTACTTGAAGTACATTTGTTTTCTTTTACTTGTACTTGAAGTACTTTTGTTTTCTTTTACTTGTACTTCAAGTACATTTGTTTTCTTTTACTTGTACTTGAAGTACATTTGTTTTCTTTTACTTGTACTTGAAGTACATTTGTTTTCTTTTACTTGTACTTGAAGTACATTTGTTTTCTTTTACTTGTACTTGAAGTACATTTGTTTTCTTTTACTTGTACTTGAAGTACATTTGTTTTCTTTTACTTGTACTAGAAGTACATTTGTTTTCTTTTACTTGTACTTGAAGTACATTTGTTTTCTTTTACTTGTACTTCAAGTACTTTTGTTTTCTTTTACTTGTACTTCAAGTACTTTTGTTTTCTTTCACTTGTACTTCAAGTACATTTGTTTTCTTTTACTTGTACTTCAAGTACATTTGTTTTCTTTTACTTGTATTTCAAGTACATTTGTTTTCTTTTACTTGTATTTCAAGTACATTTGTTTTCTTTTACTTGTACTTCAAGTACTTTTGTTTTCTTTTACTTGTACTTGAAGTACATTTGTTTTCTTTTACTTGTTTACATTTTTAAATTTCATGTACATTTTGTTCACAGTAGTTTTACTTGAGCAGATTTCCTCCCAGTTTCTTGTACTTTTATTCAAGAACAAAAAACATACTTGTACATACCATCGCTGCGTAGTAGTATAGGGCAGTGTACTCTGGTGTGAATGCTCCATTCTGTTGTTGCTTTGTTGCCAGCCACTTCACAGCTGAACAGACAACGTTTGATGGATCATCTTTCAGACCAAACTCTCGAGACTGCGAAAGCACCTTTGCCACAAATGCTGTGAGCCTGAAACAAAGATGTCTCACCTCTGACATCACTGGTGAAGAACAGAAAGGAAAACACAAAAACCTAGATGTGTATGCAAACTGGGGAGAAACTACTGTTTATACATTCCATTGCTTGATGTTTTGCATAGTTCAATACATCATCCAAAATATTTTGTAACATCCTGCACATACAAAAATAGTAATATTTAATATACATAATTTGTTATTTGACTAATACAAGATAACATTATTGCAGATTGTTCTCTGTCAAATCCTCTCAAATTTAAACCTTCTTTCTGTCCAAGATATCGAAATTCAATGTAACAATTTTGCCTGGGGTTGTAGATGCAGTCCAATCTTGATGCAACACAATCATATGGTTAATCTTGGTTCGTACATAACACAAACATAACAATATGCTATACATAACAATATTCTATACATAACACAAACATGACAATATTTTATACGTAATACATGCTAAGACATCTTTAAAGGATCATGCAGCTTAATCATATGGCAATTACAACAATCTGACAGTCTTCTCAAAGGTGGGCGTAAATGAATTAGTTGAATATTGACTGCTTTGAGATATTCAGTCATTAGTCATGTAAGTCCATCAGAAAGGGTAATGTTAGGTTCCACATGCCTACAAATGGTTAACTGGTTGTCTCTAGTGGCTTCTTACCATGAAGTAGATGTGGACGTTGCAAACAGTCCGTATGAACCATCATCTTTCCTGAAGCTTAGTACTTTCTGAATACCTGCTCAGTGAAACAAACAAATTCTATTATAACAATCAAATCATCAGGATTGCTTTCTTTACAATTGTTAATAAATTATTGCAAGTAATTGTGCTGTGAATTGTGGATAAAATTGTGTTTCACATGCTACGTATACATGAATGCTTCCATATTTGAACCCACGTAAACCTACACACGACGTACACACATTAACAAACCAGATGAGGGCAATTCAACTGTTTGCTAAAATAATGTTTTATGAATATTTTCCAAATCTGCATGTCAAGATTGTCAACCAAATTACTGCTAGTGAACACATATTTGTTCTCCATGGTAATATAACAAAAACCTGCTATTTCTGTGAAATATCTTGTTTTTTTGTCACTTTTCCATAATACATCACAATCAGAACAAATAATCTTAATAAAGAATTATTTTTCTGCATTTTCGTAGGCATATTTATTTCCCTAAATAAAACGTTTTAGTTCAATAGATTCCAAGCTCATATAGTAGAGATATAATCAGTTTGATGGATGTATCATAAAATTGGCATCTGGCTAAAAAAAAACTAAAGGAAACAACATAATTTTTTTTTCAGATTCATGACACAACTTGCCTTTACGAATGTAATGCTTTGCCAAGTCACTATATTTCTTGGTGAGTTGTCCGGACTGATTCAGGTAGCGCATGGCATAGGCAATAGGGGCGAGGGTGGCCATAGTCTGCTCACAACAGCCGTTGGGCATGTCCAGAAGACTCTCCAGGCCCTTCACCATCGTGTCCACTGTAGCGGCAGGCAGCTTACCTGCAAGATGACAGAGAAAAAGGATGAAGCTAAAACAGTGAACAACAGCATAATAATAATTTGTAATATTTCCAATTTTAATAGAGCTCTACATAAAAAATATTTATACCAGTAATTTCATTGTTTTTAGATTAGATTTAACCCGCCCTCCTGAGATATTTGTCAACTTTGTTTTTAAACATATTCATGCTGCTAACAATTACACAATCTCTACATAATTTGTTCCATTTATTTATTGTCCTCTGTGAGAATGAGTACTTCCTGATATCCAATATACACTGATCCTTTACTAGTGTTACCTCGTGTCCTCTAGTTCTACTATCTTTCTTAAGAGTGAACAAATATTTCTATCAATATTTTCATACCCTTTCAATATCTTAAAACCAATTTGATCTCCTCTTAACTTCCTTGTCTCTAAGGTTGTTAAACCACATTCTTTTAGGTGTTCTTCATAACTAGGGTCAGGGTTGTTGACTGAATTACTTTTATTTTGTACTTGAGTAAAAGTAAAAGTAACTCACCTAAAAACTACTTGAGTAAAAGTAAAATTTCTATGTAAAAAAAACTACTTTTCAAAAGTACTTGAAGTAAAAGTAGAAGTAAAAGTACAACACTTAGAAATAACAACATCATGAGTAATATTATATAAATTACACAGCTTGCATCTGACAACTGTTTTGTCAGATGTAAGCTGTGTAATTTATATAATATTACAGCCCTTGTATGTCTACAGAAGGGGTGGCCTGATAAGAGGGGACTACTGGCACAATAAAGTACAAACAAATGCAAAACTAGATTGCCATAGTAACAATTAGTTGGAATTTGAAAAGTATTTTAATTGTGTACAATTTCAAAGACACAGTAGCAATGGCATGATTTAGATGTCCATGGCATTCTGCACACATCCAAGAAGGAACAACACATTGCTAGAAGATACAGTTAGTGAACTTCCTAGTATGTGAAAGCCAAGGATTTCACCCATAGATTTATTTTATTGCAAATTAACTTTCATGATAGTTAAAACAGTCAGAATGATGACACATTAATGTGTATTTTCATATTTATTCATGATCAAGTTAAAAATACTGAATATAATAACAAAATTGCAAACTTCCACTTTTCAAACAGCCAGGCTGCTGCACATATTTGAAAATGTACTCGCTGTGTTTATTGCATGGATGGGCCACATGTCAAACTGCTATAAAAGAATATGCCTGGACAACATTCTAACCTTTTGTCTTATGGAATGAACAGGATACAAATCAAATCATCCAGTCTTCGTTATTATTATGTATTTCCTACTAGTTATATAAGCTGCATGGCTTCTACTACCACCCTGATACTAGATTGTCCAGATGTGGAAACTAACTGGTGACCCTCACACAACCTGAGAGACCTTAGTTACGAAAGCCGCTTATTACAATGTGGTTTGACAACACTAGAGATCAGGAGACTAAGAGGAGACCAAATAGAAGTGTTTAAAATAGTGAACGGTTATGAGGATGTTGATAGGAATATGTTGTTCAAACTTAAAGAAGGCGGTAGAACCAGAGGACACAAAGCAGCATTAGTTAAGGAACAGTGTAGGTTGGACATGAGAAAGAGTACTTTGAAGCTACAATACCACACTGCTCTGAAACTTTCATATCAGCACTTATTGTAACTCCTAAGTCCTTTTCTTTTACAGTAGTACCCAGAACAGTATCTCCCATTTTATAGTTTACATCCAAGTTCCCATGTCCTGTATGTAGGCATTTACATTTCCCAAAATTGAACAACATCTGCCATTTCTCAGACCATTTCACTAATCTGTCTAGATCATTTTGTAAATGTTGTTTATCACCATCAGTATTAACCTTTCTAAACAGTTTTGTGTCATCCGCAAATTTCAGTATGTTACTTGTTATACTGTCGTCCAAGTCATTGATATATATTAAGAATAATATAGGTCCTAATACTGATCCTTGAGGTACCGCACTCAAAACCGATTTCCAATTTGAAACTTCTCCATCTACTACAACTCGTTGTCTTCTGTCAGTCAGCCATTGTTCTATCCAGTCAGTTATGCTATCCCCGATACCATGGGCTTTTAATTTAAGTAATCTTTGATGTGGCACTTTGTCAAAAGCTTTCTGAAAATCTAAGTAGATAATATCTACTGGCGATCCCACGTCTATCCACTTAGTGATTTCTTCCAAAAAACATAACATATTTGTTAAGCATGACCTCGCTTTAAGGAATCCATGTAGAGATGAATTTAATAATTTATGCTTAATGAGGAAGTCCACCATATGGTCTTTAATTAACCTTTCTAATAATTTACAAATCACTGACGTTAAACTCTCTGGTCTGTAATTATCTGACTTATTTCTCAAACCCTTTTTAAATAATGGTATGATGTTTGCATCTTTCCATTCAAACGGAACAACTCCCTCTTTTAATGACAAGTTGAATACTCTTGCAAGTGGTACACTGATTTGTTCTGCTGTTTCCATTAGTAATTTTGGAGGAATCCCATCCACTCCCAGTGATTTATTATCCTTCATTGCCTTTATTTTCTTAGCTACCATTTCTGGAGTTACAACTAACGGTCCTAAATAGTAAGATTTAGCCTCCTGAAATTTAGCATCAGCAACTGGTAATGAACTAATATCTTCTTTGGTAAACACTGAACTGAAGTAACCATTTAGGTCTTCCACAATTAAAAACCCGTGATATTATATTTCCAGCACTGTCTTCTAGAGGTCCAACCTTGTCTTGTACGTTTTGTTTACTCCTGACATATGCATAAAAACTCTTGCTGTCATTTTTTATGTTACATGCTAGTTTTTGCTCATAGCTTCTTTTAGATTGTCTGATTTCAGTTGTTGCTGCATTAAGTGCCTCTTTGTAATTTGCATAGTCTTCTTCCTTTCTGGTACACTTATAAACCCTCCACATAGTTTGTTTTAACACTATTTTTCTAATAGCCTCTTTTGACAAGTGTTTCTTTCTACACCGTTTTCCTTGTTTTTGGAAGGGAACAAATTTATCGATGATACTCTCAATTTCATATTTTAGAATATTCCAACATTCAATTGCGGTCTTATTCATCAGCATGTTATTCCAATCTAGCTTTGCTAAGTATTTTCTCATATCTTTGTAGTTACATTTGTGGAAGTTTCTCTTGTACGTTTTCTTATTTTTACTTTCTGATTTTACATTGATGTCAAAATGTATTTGATTATGGTCACTATTACCCAATGGTTCAAATATTTTTACATTGTCCACTAGTTCTTTTTGTGATGACAAAACTATATCTAATACATTTTCTCCCCTGGTTGGTTCTAGTACGTGCTGGGTAAGAAAGCTATCCTGGATTAAAAATAGAAATTGTTGTTCCTCAATCCCTGTGCTCTCTAGAGAATTCCATTGTATGTGTCCATGGTTAAAATCTCCCATTATGATACATTCCCCTTTACTAACTTCCTTTATAGTGTTTTTATTTTTGTGTTGTCCTCTTCGTTTATGTTTGGACTTCGGTAAACTAATCCAATAGTTAATTTTGAATTTCCTGAAACAATTTTGCACCAAACAGCTTCATCGCAATCTGCTTACCTTTCTAGTTTTATTTAATAAGCCTGAATAGATTGTTTAACATATAAAATAACTCGCCCTCCCCTTCTTCCTATTCGATCTTTCCTAAACATTACGTATCCTGTCAGTCCTGATTCAGCATCTGTTATGTCTATGCTGGCCCATGATTCAGTTATACCAATTATGTGAGGGTCAATATCTTCTACCATAATGTTTAATTTGTTTTTCTTATTTACTATGCTCCTTGCATTTAAACATACGCATCTATAACCTGTTTCAGAGATGTTTTTCGGACGATTTGATATTGGTTTGTCTGTACTAGTGGCCTCTTGTTCTACTTGAGACACCTCTAGGTAACCCCCCTGCACTTCTAGTTTAAACAATGTTTACTACCAAAAATATTTGTCATTGTACCCATGCCACTATCTACTGCTGCTGAAAGTTCGTCCGCGAATACTGCTGCCCCTTTCCACTTAGATGAAGCCCATCCTTCATGTACATATCAGCCCTCGCAACAAAACTTCCCCATAAATCCACAAACCCAACTTCCTCTTCCCTACATAGCTTCTGGACTAACATGTTAATTGCCATCCCCCGACAATTTTGATATTTGTGACCCCTCCTGCCCATCACTGGTAAAATCCCTGACAGTATTACCTGCTCAACCTGCGTCTGTTTTAGAGTTCTGACCAACTGCCTATATTTCCTAACTATGGCAGTTGTACCCTCCCTCTCTACATTATTTGTCCCTACGTGTACTAAAACAGATCGACCCTTACCCGAGCCTACACTTTGTTATAGAAAAGTGGCTTACACACAGAAAACAGAGAGTAATAGTAGATGGTGAGATTTCAAACTGGAAATCTGTTTTGAGTGGGGTACCACTGGGATCAGTATTAGGCCCTATACTGTTTTTAATATATATATAAATGATTTGGAAGATGACATATCTAGCAAAGTACTCAAATTTGCAGATGACACAAAAGTATTCAGAAAGGTTACTAATGATACAGATAAACTAAGTTTACAGGATGATCTAAATAAATTAGTTAAATGGTCAGAAAAATGGCAAATGTTATTCAATTTTGGGAAGTGTAAATGTATACACATAGGACATGGAAACATGGACGAAGAATATAAAATGGGGGATGCTGTACTAGGTAGAACCACACACGAAAAGGACTTAGGAGTAACATTTAGTGCTGACATGAAAGTTTCAGAGCAATGTGGGATTGCTGCTTCGAAAGGAAATCAAATCATAGGGCTAATTAGGAGAACTATCATGTATAAGGAGAAACAGCTAATTGTACCCCTGTACAAAGAAATAGGACATAGACGAGCTAGGACTCTACTGAAGGATGGTGTAACCAAAAGAGGTGCTGGCTGTGCTTTCCGTCTGAATTCGCGCTAATATATATACAGAGATTGATAGGCACGGAATGAAGGTTTGAAGTGCAAAGTTTCACTAGCTTTGTAGATATCTACGTACAGGTTCACCACTGTGATCCGCTATATAAATATATCGAAATTGTCGGGGGATGGCATGTTAGTCCAGAAGCTATGTAGGGAAGAGGAAGTTGGGTTTGTGGATTTATGGGGAAGTTTTGTTGCGAGGGCTGATATGTACATGAAGGATGGGCTTCATCTAAGTGGAAAGGGGCAGCAGTATTCGCGGACGAACTTTCAGCAGCAGTAGATAGTGGCATGGGTACAATGACAAATATTTTTGGTAGTAAACATTGTTTAAACTAGAAGTGCAGGGGGGTTACCTAGAGGTGTCTCAAGTAGAACAAGAGGCCACTAGTACAGACAAACCAATATCAAATCGTCCGAAAAACATCTCTGAAACAGGTTATAGATGCGTATGTTTAAATGCAAGGAGCATAGTAAATAAGAAAAACGAATTAAACATTATGGTAGAAGATATTGACCCTCACATAATTGGTATAACTGAATCATGGGCCAACATAGACATAACAGATGCTGAATTAGGACTGACAGGATACGTAATGTTTAGGAAAGATCGAATAGGAAGAAGGGGAGGGCGAGTTATTTTATATGTTAAAGAATCTATTCAGGCTTATGAAATAAAACTAGAAATGGAAGCAGATTGCGATGAAGCTGTTTGGTGCAAAATTGTTTCAGGAAATTCAAAATTAACTATTGGATTAGTTTATCGAAGTCCAAACATAAACGAAGAGGACAACACAAAGATAAAAACCGCTATAAAGGAAGTTAGTAAAGGGGAATGTATCATAATGGGTAATTTTAACCATGGACACATACAATGGAATTCTCTAGAGAGCACAGGGGGTGAGGACCAACAATTTCTATTTTTAATTCAGGATAGCTTCCTTACTCAGCACATGCTAGAACCAACCAGCGGAAAAAATATAGTTTTGTCATCACAAAAAGAATTAGTGGACAATGTAAAAATACTTGAACCAATACATTTTGACATTAATGTAAAATCAGAAAGTAAAAATAAGAAAACGTACAAGAGAAACTTCCACAAAGGTAACTACAAAGATATGAGAAAATACTTAGCAAAGCTAGATTGGAATAACATGCTGATGAATAAGACCGCAATTGAATGTTGGAATATTCTAAAATATGAAATTGAGAGTATCATCGATAAATTTGTTCCCTTCCAAAAACAAGGAAAACGGTGTAGAAAGAAACACTTGTCAAAAGAGGCTATTAGAAAAATAGTGTTAAAACAAACTATGTGGAGGGTTTATAAGTGTACCAGAAAGGAAGAAGACTATGCAAATTACAAAGAAGCACTTAATGCAGCAACAACTGAAATCAGACAATCTAAAAGAAGCTATGAGCAAAAACTAGCATGTAACATAAAAAATGACAGCAAGAGTTTTTATGCATATGTCAGGAGTAAACAAAACGTACAAGACAAGGTTGGACCTCTAGAAGACAGTGCTGGAAATATAATATCACAGGGGTTTTTAATTGTGGAAGACCTAAATGGTTACTTCAGTTCAGTGTTTACCAAAGAAGATATTAGTTCATTACCAGTTGCTGATGCTAAATTTCAGGAGGCTAAATCTTACTATTTAGGACCGTTAGTTGTAACTCCAGAAATGGTAGCTAAGAAAATAAAGGCAATGAAGGATAATAAATCACTGGGAGTGGATGGGATTCCTCCAAAATTACTAATGGAAACAGCAGAACAAATCAGTATACCACTTGCAAGAGTATTCAACTTGTCATTAAAAGAGGGAGTTGTTCCGTTTGAATGGAAAGATGCAAACATCATACCATTATTTAAAAAGGGTTCGAGAAATAAGTCAGAGAATTACAGACCAGTGAGTTTAACGTCAGTGATTTGTAAATTATTAGAAAGGTTAATTAAAGATGGTGGACTTCCTCGTTAAGCATAAATTATTAAATTCATCTCAACATGGATTCCTTAAAGCGAGGTCATGCTTAACAAATATGTTATGTTTTTTGGAAGAAATCACTAAGTGGATAGACGTGGGATCGCCAGTAGATATTATCTACTTAGATTTTCAGAAAGCTTTTGACAAAGTGCCACATCAAAGATTACTTAAATTAAAAGCCCATGGTATCGGGGATAGCATAACTGACTGGATAGAACAATGGCTGACTGACAGAAGACAACGAGTTGTAGTAGATGGAGAAGTTTCAAATTGGAAATCGGTTTTGAGTGGGGTACCTCAAGGATCAGTATTAGGACCTATATTATTCTTAATATATATCAATGACTTGGACGACAGTATAACAACATACTGAAATTTGCGGATGACACAAAACTGTTTAGAAAAGTTAATACTGATGGTGATAAACAACATTTACAAAATGATCTAGACAGATTATTGAAATGGTCTGAGAAATGGCAGATGTTGTTCAATTTTGGGAAATGTAAATGCCTACATACAGGACATGGGAACTTGGATGTAAACTATAAAATGGGAGATACTGTTCTGGGTACTACTGTAAAATAAAAGGACTTAGTAGTTACAATAAGTGCTGATATGAAAGTTTCAGAGCAGTGTGGTATTGTAGCTTAAAAGGGTAATAAAATTCTTGGATTGATTAGAAGAAACATAACATACAAGGGGAAAAAGTTAATTATACCTCTGTATAAAGCAATAGTTAGACCTCATTTAGAATACTGTATACAAGCATGGAGACCGTATCGTAAGAAGGATATAGATACGCTTGAACGCATACAAAGGAGAGCAACTAAAATTATTCCAGAATTGAGAGACCTTAGTTATGAAGAATGCCTGAAAGAATGTGGTTTAACAACTCTAGAAACAAGGAGGTTAAGAGGAGATCAGATTGAAGTTTTTAAGATATTGAATGGGTATGAAAATATTGATAGAAATATGTTTTTCTCACTCAAGAAGGATAGCAGAACTAGAGGACATGAGGTAAAATTAGTAAAGGATCAATGTAGATTGGACATCAAGAAGCACTCGTTCTCACAGAGGACAATAAATGAATGGAACAAATTGTCTACAGATTGTGTAACTGCTAGCAGCGTGAATATGTTTAAAAACAAGGTTGACACATATCTCAGGAGGGCGGGTTATAAGTAGATGAACATTGTTGGACTCTCGATAAATTAAGCCAATGTCTTCCTTGTCCACTTGCCATCTGGGCCTTTGGTTTGGATGGCAAATCTTGTTAAATCTTGTTCCCAGACAGAGTTAGCTGGTCAATCGGTCTGCCACCCTTGAACAAGGTGCTCGCTGGGATGCTTGGAAAATTACATTATCATTAATGAGAGTTCACAACATCAAGTAATTTCAGTTAAATACAGAACTTAATTAATGATGAGGCACAATCTGTCTTTTTAGCTAGGAGCTAGATTGTACAACAGGATATGTATATGCATGTGTGATTGTATCTGAGTAGGTAGAGGGTCAGTCCAGTAGTAGTAGTAGTAGCCTCTCAGGGAAACTGGTCAGAGGTAATACCACCTAGCACTGTCCATAGTAAAATTAACAAATACATTTGACACCTGGCTGATGAAGCCATCTGGCTTGTGAACCCCCACCTTCTCATGTCTTCCCAGACATGTCTTATTAGCTCACACAAACATTGAAACAACAAGCTTTAGCAGCTAGCTGTGTTGATTACCTGGTACCAGCTGGGGTTAGAATTGATCAGAAGACAGACCAGTGCATCAGAGGAATGCTGTTGCTAATTGCAATTAAAAGTGCTGACCCATAAATAATATCAGGGACAGGGACAGGGACCCTGTCATTGCCTTGGCATTGCTGGGAAAAGATGCTGCCAAATGGCAGAGTATCAATTCTTTACTTTTTAGTCCCATAGAGTAATCAGTATTATGAATTTATTAAACATCTCAATATGAATTTTATTCGTGAAAGTAAAATGCTGTTTAATGCTGGCGTAAGCCGGTTGCTGACAATGGGCGAAAATCGGTTCTCGTTCTCGATCCACAATGCGCGTTCGCTCACGAATATCAGAATTGTGTTAGTGTATGGGGATTATCAATACACTGTCGTAATAGAAATTTTAATATTTATGATACGTATTGGAAACTTACTGATTAAAAGTTTATATGGTGCAATGGAGACATTTGCATCGTGGTTTGAGATGACGTTCAAGCGTTGTGTGCTTGAAGTGACATTTCATGTCAACGGTCTTGACTTGACCTATGCCAATATTTGGCAGACTTTGTTCACTGGATATAAAACAGTGGTTGAGTCGATTTCTCAAAGAGAGGTTTGTATGCAAATATGATCGCGAACTGGCCTGGATTGGATTATATTAATAGCTTTTGGCCTGGCGACTATTTTATGAAATGTTGTTGACGGTGGAGTGCCACTGGCTGCAGCGGTTTCGCCAAAAAATGTAACGAAAATATATTGCGAAGTAAATAAAAGTAACGGAGTAAAAAGTCGTGTTACTATAGATAAAACTACTTTGTTACAAGTAAAAGTATTTAGTCAAAATTCTACTTCGTTACATGCCAATTACTTGAAATAACTACTCAAGTATTGTAACAAAGTACTTTTACTTCATTACATGCCTAGGGTCTTTCAGTTCTGGAATTATTATAGTTGATTTCCTCTGTATTTGTTCAAATGTATTTATATCCTTCTTACGATATGGTCTCCAAGCTTGTATACAGCATTCTAAATGGGGAATTGCTTTACACAGAGGTATAATTAGCAGTTTCCTTGTTATATATCTTCTAATTAACCCAAGAATTTGATTACCCGTTGAAGCTGCAATACCACACTAATCTGAAACTTTCATATCAGCGCTTATTGTTAATACTTTTATTTTATGGCAGTACCTAGAACCATATCTCCCATTTTATAGTTTACATCCAAGTTTTCGTGTCCTATGTGTAGGCATTTACAGTTCCCAAAATTGAATAACTTCTAGATGTGTCATTTTGTAAGAAGAAGAAGAAATGGTTTTATTTGACCCATCATACATTTCACATAATAACTATAGTGGGAATATTATTAAGTAAAAATGGTAAATTATGCCGAAGTCATTTCTTTGCAAATTCGTGTTTAGTTTTATAAGTATATATCTCATTCTTGATTCGTCTATCATAATTATGTATGTCATAGTTGAAGATTATCCTTCAGTTTTGTAAATAAACTGGTAAATTGTTATGTAAATATTTATAATAAAGTTTTAAGTGTTGTAATTTAAGAATGTCATCTACTTTTAACATGCTGAGTTTTTTTATGGAGTGGCTCTGTGTGGGAATTATAGTTACTTAAGGTAATAATTATCAATGCTTTCTTTTGAAATTTTATTATTCTATTTGTTTGAAAACCCCAAGCCATGATGCAATAATTAATGTGTGGTACAATTAATGAATTATATAATAATGTTTTAATTTGATGTGATAACACGTTTTAATTTATTTCAAATACCAATCTTTTTAGAACATGCGTTTGAAATTTTTTCAGTATGTCTTTTCCAGTTCAGATTTGTATGAATAATTAAACCTAAGAAATTAAATTCCTTAACTTGTTCAATATTTATATTACCTATCTTCAGAGTAAGCGTCTGTACATGTTTATTTGTCCTTTGGAATGTCATATATTTAGATTTTGCAATGTTTAATGATAATTTATTTATTTTGAGCCATTCATTTATTTTTAAAAGTTCATCATTTATTAAAGATTCTAAATTGTCATTATGTATGTTATCATTAAAAGTATTTCAAGTACTTGATAAGTTTGTGTCATCAGCATAAATGATGAAATTAAACATTTTACTGGCTTGTGCAAAATCATTGATATATATAATAAATAACAGAGGTCCTAGGATTGAGCCCTGTGGTATGCCAGTTGTTATTGGTAACATGTTTGATTTTATATGATCAATTTCACTATATTGTTTACGGTTATTTAGGTAGCTACTGAATAAGTTAAGATTTCTACCATTTATACCATAATATTTTAGTTTGTCAATTAGAATTAAATGGTCAATGGTATCGAATGCTTTAGAAAGGTCCAAATATATGTTTATGGGTATTTCATCCTGATCCATTTGGGCTATAATCCTATCTATTAATTCCAGTGCAGGATATTCTGTTGAATGCTTGGGTCGAAAACCATATTGATGGTCAAAGAAAAGTTTGGAATCTTTTAAATAAGTTGACAACTGATCAAAAATTATTTTTTTAAATACTTTTGAGATAGCTGGTAGAAGAGATATGGGTCTATAATGATAAAATATTGTTGGCTCGCCTTTTTTATAAATTGGAATTACCTTAGCAATTTTTTTATTTATCAGGGAATACTCCTGTGGAAGCCTTTGTATTTAATATTGTTTGCCAGATGATTCCCTATATTAGTAAAAAATGCATTAAATTTATTTGCAATTTCCAATTTATCTGTCATAATAGAATTTGATTCTTTAAAATATGTAGGAAAGGATTTGTTAGTTTTACTTTTAGACAGGATTTCATTTATAGTTTTCCAAGTATTTTTTATGTCAAATTTGAATTGATTAAAACGTGTTTCAAAATATGATTGCTTTGCTATACTTTTCAATATAACATTGTATGTTTTTAGATTTATCAGTAACATTTCATGTTCTGGAGAATCAGGATTTGTTAATTTTGTTTGTTTGTAAAGTTTATCTCTGTGACGTATTGAGACTAGCAAACCTTGAGTTATCCATGTAGACTTTTTATGTTTATATTTATTAAATTTAACTAATTTACTCATCATATATTTATTTTTAGCTTGATTGATTTCATCTAGGATAATGTTATAGTTATGGTTTGTGTCAGCCATTGGACTTATGTCTAGTTTCTCATATATTTTAATAGAGATTAAATCCTCTTTGACTTTTAACATTGCCTTTTTGTTTTGAATATTAATTTCTATGAATTTTGTAGGGTGTTTTTTTTTTAGAGTAGTATCCATAATTACTAAATACAGTTGATGATCAGAGAATTTTTTATTAATATTCCTGCTGTACTCTCTAATACATATTTTGTTAAATTACAAAAGAAATTATCAATTAGTGTGCCATTACAGGTTGTAAACCTGGTGGGAAGAGTGATTTGGGGGAAGAGACTAAATGAAGTTAACATGTCAAAGAACTTGCTACAATGTTCTTGCTCATTTATTTTTTAGCATATTTATATTATAGTCCCCTGCTAGAATAAGATTATTTTTTGATGATTTTGTAAGCACCTTGATTGGCTATGCCAGAGTTGTGCAGAGGCGAAGAACCTTAATAATAACGATTTTAAAATCGTGAGACTTGGTACACACATTGTGCTTGACAGTATTCTGCTAGACACTTTATATAAACTTCTAATTACAAGTTTAACACCCTCATCACAATGAAAATCTATCCGTAATAGATAAATAACCAGTGCATTTTCACTGTGTTTGAGATTGTTCGATATCTTTTCATTGTTCCTTGCAAGTTGATTATGTGTAGCAAAGAGGTAGGTGAAAGTGTTGTGTCCCACCAGGTACTCACCAATCACGTTCACCACACACTTTTCTGAGCCGGGAACAGCTTCTTCAGGCACACGCAGATCAACAACCTTGCTCTGCTTCAGCTGTGGTTTGTTCCCTCCTGCAACATCCCCACAATGGTTGACTTCCATGTTTATGCACCAGCTTAACTCTCATACATGTTTTGTCACAGTCATGAAATGTTTGGAATGATACTTAATTTCACTGATTCCAAATTGCTCCAGTTTGCTCAGCTGAATAACCAAGTGATTATATGGATGAATAGCTTTCACACAGTAATTACAATGTGGCTGAAAGCTATCCAGAGAAGATAAGTTCATGTTGAACACGTCAGATACTGCACTATATAAAAACAGGCTTGTCTTACTTCACTGCCTTTGTAATGAAAGTGTTTCCAATAAAATATAATCGGCAACTCCACTTATATAACTAGAGCCACTGGGGGGAAGATAGACATGTGTAAGAATGTTTTACTTCTACACTCAAATCACAGTGTGCAGCTTAAGTATAACAATTTGGGTTTGGTGAGTTTTAAGCCACACTAAGACAACTTTTCTACCAAAGAGACATGTATTATGACACACATATCTAAGCTACATAGCATACATGTTATCTTGCTCTAAATGTCAGTCATGATACTATTATATCACAAACATAGCATACTGGGTATGCCATACAATACTATGTAATGAATTTTTTTATTTACAATGGTACACCTTTAAATCATGCCACAGGTATTTGAGCTATATAATATCACTGCACTAACAAAAACAAAGACAACCATGATGTAATACATACTGTATGTAAATTACTCGAAACATTAATTAGAGATAAAGTGCCACATCAAAGTTTGTTACTTAAACTAAAAGCCCATGGTATAACGGTAACGATGCAATCAACTGGATAGAAAAGTGGCTTACACGCAGAAAACAGAGAGTAATAGTAGATGGTGAGATTTCAAACTGGAAATCGGTTTTGAGTGGGGTACCACAGGGATCAGTATTAGGCCCTATACTGTTTTTATTACATATATAAATGATTTGGACGATGACATATCTAGCAAAATACTGAAATTTGCAGATGACACAAAAGTATTCAGAAAGGTTACTAATGAAACAGATAAACAAAGTTTACAGGATGATCTAGATAAATTAGTTAAATGGTCAGAAAAATTGCAAATGTTATTAAATTTTGGGAAGTGTAAATGTAAATAAACATAGGACATGGAAACATGGACGAAGAGTATAAAATGGGGGATGCTGTACTAGGTAGAACCACACAAGAAAAGGACTTAGGAGTAACATTTAGTGCTGACATGAAAGTTTCAGAGCAATGTGGGATTGCTGCTTCAAAAGGAAATCAAATTCTAGAGCTAATTAGGAGAACTATCATGTATAAGGAGAAACAGCTAATTATACTCCTGTACAAAGCAATAGTTAGACCACATTTGAAATATTGTATTCAAACATGGACGCCGTATTGTAAAAAGGACATAGACAAGCTAGAAAGAATACAACAGCAACTAAAATGATTCCAGAATTGAGAGACCTTAGTTACGAAAGTCGCTTATGTGGTTTGACAACAGGAACCAGGAAACTAAGAGGAGACCAAATAGGTGTTTAATATAGTGAACGGTTATGAGGATGTTGATAGGAATATGTTCTTCAAACTTAAAGAAGGCAGTAGAACCAGAGGACACAAAGCAACATTAGTTAAGGAGCAGTATAGGTTGGACATGAGAAAGTACTCTTTCTCACAGAGGGTGAAAAATGAATGGAACAAACTGCCAAATGATTGTGTTAATGCTAGTAGTGTGAATATGTTTATAAATAGAATTGACAGATATAAGGGCGGGCTACACATAGATGAGAAAATTGTTGGTCTCTCGATAAGCCAATGACTTCCTTGTCTACTTGCCATCTGGAACTTGTTGTTTGGGATGACAATCTTGTTAAATCACTGATGAGATGCAATCAACAAAATACAACTGTGGAGAAGACCAGACAATGTCCCATGTCCTCTGAAAGACTTAGCCACTGTCACGGACCGGGCAAAGGCATGCATCAGAAAATGGCAACACCTTGTGTGAGTGACACGACAAGATGAAGAATTAACCGACCTGTTCCCCGCCGTACTCTCCGTCTCAGTTTTCCCGACGGATCCAATACAAAACTGTAACTCTTCACTATCTTCGCCCCCGCAGGCTGCAACACAAACACAGTCCAACTGGCTAATGCACACACTGGCATACAAATTCTCTATAAAGCGAATATTTTTTTATTGGTTAATCATCCTAAATAGGATTCTGATTCCGATGAAGTGTCGCCATCTTTGAGGCTATGAAATATACCTATACAGCAAATGAAATCTGCTAGGTCTTTCTCCATTTGAAACAAATCTGTATAAAACATATTTCCCAAAAAAATTGTACTGCATACAAATGTCTTGGTATATAAATATTGTATAAGCAAATCTTTTTTCAACAAGGTTACAAAACATATTTCTTTTATAAGTCAACAATAATGTTCAAATTTGTTTGATGATAATAGTAATGTTCCTCAGATGTAACAAGTAAAGTAATTCCATCAATATATATGAATATTGTACAATCGTGACAATAACGTTTACGAACCTACTTGTAATTTTAGAACGGTTATAAAATGTGTAAACAATTACAATTAGCATATGAATTTATGCAACTTACCAGATGCATAACCAAACCAAAGCAGGTCTTCGCTAAACTTGCCCTGGGTGTCTGAAACTACACCTGAACTATTTGGCCAAAAAAATTGTATTACTCCGTGCTAGCCAGCCAATCACGGCTTAGCGGAAACCAGTTCAAACCGGAGACAGTAGCATGAAACTTTCACTCCTGCTCCAGTCTCTGCATTGCGAAGTTGTGTCTAATTGTCTCTTGAAATACTTTGGTTTTTACCAACCGTCGTTACGTTTTCAGATACATTTTGAGAGTACACACTTTGATCTGCATCTACATGCAGACTTGCAGGAGGAACTTCCTGTCTGGCTTGCTTTGAGGTCACGTTCCTGTTAACGTTCTTCCCAAAGTGGCTGCGTGATAAGCAGTCCACTTTGTAATAAAAACGTCATCTATTTGGCCCATTTCAATTCTCTACTACATCAGACTTATGTTGGTTACTGCATAAATTATTATTTCAATGATGACTTGTATCAAGTGCTTAAACTTAAAACGTATGAATTACATATGAATATTATCTGCATTCCTACCAAAACCTTATTTAATTGTTAATTAAAGTTAATTGTTAATTTAATTTAAGAATTTGGGAGGTTAATTTAATTTTACTTACCTGAGAAATGTGTGAGGTTAATTTAATTGCAAAATTTCTGAGTTAATTGTAATTTAATTAATAAAATTTTCAAGTTAACTGCCCCATGCCTGCTGCATACTGATAATGCGTATGATGTAGCAGATCTGTGTAACATCAGCTACAAAACTGATCACAAGTTGGGCAGGTCTTTATAGATCCAGACTGCAACTTAATTATTTTGGTCTTGTGTTCATAAGTGAAGTTTCTATTCAGTTGGTTGTCGTAGTACTTAACGCTAGAGGCAGGTGGCATTACGTGTCTCACTGAAATATTTACCTGGCACAAAACAATATCCCAGCCTCATGTGTGTAATTTTTGGCTTTGTACTGATAGGGTAACAGGTCACTCCCATGCATATATTAAAAGTAATGAAACATGTTCCATTATGATACAACTTCAAAAAAATATATGATAGCAGATTTCAAACACATGCCAAAAGATTTCAAACATACATGGCAAAGCCACTGACAAAAGTATGCAGGACTGTCAATTTCAAATTTGCATGATAAAAAGCAGATTTAAAATAAACGGACACATTTTAAAGAGGAACTGGTTGCACAATGTGTAAAGTTATCTCCAAAACTGATCCACCCACCACAACATGCAGTGTCTTCTCAACGACATCTCCTCCCATGGAGGTGCGGGCGATCACGCGGATCTTAAACTCTCCCGTCCTTAGCGGGATGATTGGCCAGCTAACAATGTAGCCGTCGTTTCTTGGCACACGGATACGTTTACGCTCCGAATTAGTCCCAGGCATGGCGTTTGAGCAAATACCATCAGTTCCCTTCAGGTACATGTAGGCCTAACAGGAAGAAGAGAAATCATATTTAAGGTCCTTCCGTAGATTAGATTGTTTGTTCTCCTTGTCTTAGACTCATTTCACAACAAATCAAACCTACCTAGGGTCAACTACATGTTAGCTCATTTATATGTATTATTTAATTTCTGTGAAATCATTGGATAAACTATTAAATTATTTTTGACCAGAACCAGTAAAAATTTGGCAAACAAATATGGTATAACATAAGGTTATTTACAATTTTGCAAGTTACCAAATTTAGTGATCATATGATGATTGAGTGTTCTTTACAGTCATACATTAATCTACTGTTGTTCTTTGGCCTTCCCCATGCGACTACTCACGGCCAGTCGGTGCCGGTGCAGGTAGTTATAGAGGGTGGCTCGCACCTCCACCTGCTCCCCCAACACCACCGAGTAGGGCAGATCAAGCTGGACGAAGAAGTCTCTGAAGACAGTCACTTTGAAGGGTTGTGCCACACACATCCCCGCCTGGGGTGACAACCCAATGCCCTGAACCACCCACGTTGTGATCGAGTCAGGAAATGTCACCGGCAGCGAGCCACGGCCACTGGCACTAAAACATCACACACAGGAGACTGAGAGGACATTAAATTGACGTTTCTATTGAATGGGTATGAAAATATTGATAGAAATATTTTTTTTCACTTAAAGAAGATGGTAGAACTATAGAGGACACGAGGTAACATTAGTGAAGGATTAGTGTAGGTTGGATATAAGAAAGTGTTCATTCTCAGAGAGCACAATAAATGAAAGGAACAAATTATCTACAGATTGTGTAAATGCTAGCAGCGTGAATATGTTTTAAAACAAAATTGACAAATATCTCAGAAGGGCTGGTTACACATAGATAACAAGATTAACTATCCTATACCTATCTAGTCTATGTAGCTCAAGGGGCACTGCCATTTATAAACCACAATCAATGACAGCACTGGAATATGCTGAGAAAATCAATGAAATAATTGTTCATATTCCTACCCAATCACATGGGTTTCCATCAGCCATGATTCGGGGAACTCAGTTCGAACGTCCAACAACTCTTCTTCCTCATCAATCAGATCAAAGTCATCATCAAAGTCATCGTCTTCAAACTCATCCTCATCCTCGTCTACTTCATCAAAAGTGTCGATAATGTCAGTTTTAATGCGGCGTTCAGACATACCTGCTCAAAAACATAACATAGACTTTACTCTAACCAAGTAGTTTCTTTCAAAGATGCTGCACAATTTGTTTCGTTGACAAGTCCATTAAAACTTAATTGATTTCAATTTCTCTGGAAGCAGTGTTGTGGTTATTTAAAGACAATTAAATGATGTTCATTGGTTAACTGCTATGGAATTAGTTGGCGGTTCAGTATAATTAAAATGCCCCAACTCTATGGATTTTTTCAACCTCAAAGTGCATCTACATGTTACACATCATGTTTAATCTTGATTGCTGAATACAAGTTTGTGTGTAAACTATTGAAACTTGTAGCTATACTGCTACAAGTTTGTGTGTAAACTATTGAAACTTGTAGCTATACTGCTACAAGTTTGTGTGTAAACTATTGAAACTTGTAGCTATACTGCTACAAGTTTGTGTGTAAACTATTGAAACTTGTAGCTATACTGCTACAAGTTTGTGTGTAAACTATTGAAACTTGTAGCTATACTGCTACAAGTTTGGGTCGATTATAAAGAGGTAAACAAACAGGATTCTAGTTGTTCACAAGTGACTGAGAGTCGCTGACTTTCTCAGTATGAGCCTGCTCTTTATCGACAAACTGAAAATATTCTTATAATAATCTACACTAGATACCACTACAAATCAATGCAACTGGTCCTATACAAGGACAATATGCACCACCAAAATAGTATTCCTGTGAATGAAAAGATGCCATCAATCACTGCTGAGTTCCAAAAGTTGCCACCATGTTTCGACTGGAAGGGCGTATTGAAGATCTCCATCTCAGGGGCATGTCTTTAATAATAAAAAATAACAGATGAAATAAAAAAACAGAATGGGGAGTGTAGCACCAGCAACCTGTGGGTTTCTGTGTTACTTTACTTTACGATTCAGTTTTGTAAAAAATATCACACTGCCAAAAATTATTTTCTTATGCAAGAAAATATTTCTTGAAACAAGAACATTTTCTTGATTTAAGAAAATTTGTCGAATTGTGTGCTTAGTAAGTTCCAGATGTGATTGAATAAGAAAATGTTCTTGAATGAAGAAGATACTTCATACTGAAGAAAGATTTGAGATAAACATTCTTAATGCTACAATTTTTTTTTTTAATTAATAAAACATTTTCTTACTCAAGCAAAACATTTGAAATAAATATTCTTAATGCAAGAAGTTTTTCTTGAGTTAAAGCCGTTTCTTCAATTGGTTCAATTCATCGTGAATCCGGTTAATTTATGTCCAGATGTGCAGTGTGTGACTAGTTTAAGTAATGTGCGCAATCTGTTTAATAACAAATGCCTCTATTTGTCCAAATCATTAAAAGAATTGACTTCAGTCATGAGATCTGGTAAGGATCAAAACAGTGGATATCCAAAATGGTTAACACTGCGAGTCAATGCCGATCATGGGCGTGACTTCAATCCTCTTGCCGATCACACGACAAAGTTATGAAATTTCACCAAGGGTGAAAATCATGATTTTTCAGCATTTCAATTTTCACTTTACTTAATGCTTCAACAATCATTAAGTAATTTAATAGTTTGTCTGATGATTACACAAAAACTACATACAAAAGTTGCACAAATGAGATAGAATGTTGCAGTGGGTACTAGGTTGGCCCCGGAATTTCAGTATAAAAAACATTGTACAGTATATTACAACTATATACACCATGGTCTTGCTTTGAAAGTGGATTCACAGGTCAGGCAATGATGTATAAAAAAAACATTGTACAGTGTAACACAACTATACACACCATGGTCTTACTTAGAAAGTGGATTCACAGGTCAGACAAGGATTCTAATGTCTGCTGAGGATTCTGCTAACTACAGAGCACCTTTTCAAAGAGCATGTTTTGCAACTGTATTTACAATTCATACAATGTAAATTTTATTAATGATGAATTTGGGCATTTTAAATATATAATATGTTTGGGGGTTGCATTCAAATACATGCTCTCTGTTGAGTCTGGATAATTTTGTTTAGCTATTGTACGAACAGAAAAATTGTAATATAAATGTTTATGATATGCAATCAAATGCACTGAAAATGTAACGACTGTATTTGAATGTGCATGGCTACTGCATACCATCCAAAATGTGCATTCAAATGCATTTGCATTTGTTAACAAGTCTGCTACCAGATAATATTTAAATGGAATATTACTGATTATCATTTTACTCAAATATTTTTTTATATATTATCAGATCAGGATATTAGTGAAATTTCCAACAAAAGTTTTCGCTATCGACTCTTGGAATAAAAGATATATTGGTTCTGTTGCATTATTTCTGATGGACAGGTGCATATAAACTACTAGAGCTAGGATATGATGCAAAATATCTGATCCAAACATAATTTACAGTAATCAACAACATTTGAAATAATAACGTGTTAATAAGGTATTCAGCGTAAGTGTAATCTTTGTTCAGCACACTTTTATTTTAAAATATTGACAATGTGTGTGCTCTAAAAATGTATGCCCGACTTGAGATTTAGGTCAGTCTCCCATGACATAACACTTGTGACACACATGCAGTGAGCCCAGACTCCCAGTGGTCTCATTAAGGGTCTGTGCTAATGAGGGTTTAACAAGATTTAACAAAATTTAATAAGATTGCCATCCCGAACAACAAGTTCCAGATGGCAAGTGGACAAGGAAGCCATTGGCTTATCGAGAGTCCCACAATTTTCTCATCTATGTGTAGCCCACCCTTATCAGATATCTGTCAATTCTATTTTTAAACATATTCACACTACTAGCATTAACACAAATCATTTGGCAGTTTGTTCCATTCATTTATCACCCTCTGTGAGAAAGAGTACTTTCTCATGTCCAACCTACACTGTTCCTTAACTAATGCTGCTTTGTGTCCTCTGGTTCTACCGCCTTCTTTAAGTTTGAACAACATATTCCTATCAACATCCTCATAACCGTTCACTATTTTAAACACTTCTATTTTGTCTCATCTTAGTCTCCTGATCTCTAGTGTTGTCAAACCACATTGTAATAAGCGGCTTTCGTAACTAAGGTCTCTCAGGTTGTGTGAGGGTCACCAGTTAATTTCCATATCTGGACAATCTAGTATCAGGGTGGTAGTAGAAGCCATGCAGCTTATATAACTAGTAGGAAATACATAATAATAACGAAGACTGGATGATTTGGTTTGTATCCTGTTCATTCCATAAGACAAAAGGTTAGAATGTTGTCCAGGCATATTCTTTTATAGCAGTTTGACATGTGGCCCATCCATGCAATAAACACAGCGAGTACATTTTCAAATATGTGCAGCAGCCTGGCTGTTTGAAAAGTGGAAGTTTGCAATTTTGTTATTATATTCAGTACTTTCAACTTGATCATGAATAAATATGAAAATACACATTAATGTGTCATCATTCTGACTGTTTTAACTTTCATGAAAGTTAATTTGCAATAAAATAAATCTATGGGTGAAATCCTTGGCTTTCACATACTAGGAAGTTCACTAATTGTATCTTCTAGCAATGTATTGTTCCTTCTTGGATGTGTGCAGAATGACATGGACATCTAAATCATGTCATTGCTACTGTGTCTTTGAAATTGTACACAATTCAAATACTTTTCAAATTCCAATTAATTGTTACTATGGCAATCTAGTTTTGCATTTGTTTGTACTTTATTGTGCCAGTAGTCCCCTCTTATCAGGCCACCCCTTCTGTAGACATACAAGGGCTGTAATGTGTGTGTTTGTACTTTATTGTGCCAGTAGTCCACTCTTATCAGGCCACCCCTTCTGTAGAGGTACAAGGGCTGTTATGTGTGTGTTTGTACTTTATTGTGCCATTAGTCCCCTCTTATCAGGCCACCCCTTCTGTAGACATACAAGGGCTGTAACGTGTGTGTTAGTACTTTATTGTGCCAGTAGTCCCCTCTTATCAGGCCACCCCTTCTGTAGAGGTACAAGGGCTGTTACGTATGTGTTTGTACTTTATTGTGCCAGTAGTCCCCTCTTATCAGGCCACCCATTCTGTAGACAAGGGCTGTAACGTGTGTGTTTGTACTTTATTGTGCCAGTAGTCCCCTCTTATCAGGCCACCCCTTCTGTAGAGGTACAAGGGCTGTTGTGTGTGTTTGTACTTTATTGTGCCAGTAGTCCCCTCTTATCAGGCCACCCCTTCTGTAGACATACAAGGGCTGTTATGTGTGTGTTTGTGTGCGTTTGGTATTTAAATCTGTGATCTTTAATTTACAAAATCAATATACTGCTGTGAAATGACAAAAGGGACCAAGTGACAATGTTTTTTTTTTAAATATCGGACAAAACATATATTTTGGTTTGTTCTCTTGTGCATATTACAGCACACTAATTGTACACAATTCTTTGGGCTATTTGACTAAGTGTATTTATAAAAAATTATTAGTACTTTTTGTGACATTGGTTATTTGGTGACTTAAGTTATTGACACAGAAAAATGTTGTGACATAAAGCAGCAAGTACAATCATATCACCCTTGAATAACTCTCCTTAGGGAGCAACGAACCAGGTCTTATGACAGAATTATGTGACCAGTTGTCGTAATCAATTTACATTTTAAGAATCAAGTGATGCTTTGATTTTTTTTAATTTGGCAATGCTCAAAGTTCGGGCATGCAACCTTTTCCAGTTTATGTGTCAATAAGGTATAGCCGTTGCTATTTGTTGTTGCGCAATAATTCGTAATAGTTTCATAACTTTGTCACTCGCCAATTAGGGAGAAAAGATAATTAGACAGAACAGTGATATCTTAGCTGCAGTATAAACTGAATGAGACACCTGATAAAGGATTGTGCACAAATACGGTGATCATAAGACTTTCACATTCTCATTTCAAAAGTTGAAATTCGTAAAAAATATCGAGTTTAAGGCTGAATTTTTAGAAATAGCAACTACATTCCTATTGAACTAAGAAGTCATTGAAATTGTCCCCGACAGTATACAGTAGCACTTTGGAACTTGTCCTATAAAATAACAATAAAATACAGAATGCTAAAATCACTCTCAGAAATAAAATTTTATTTTTTGTACACTCTGTACATACATTATACTTCTCATTATCATTCTTTAATTTTGTGATGGTGCATTTACCCCTTAGCTTAGTTTTTCTGAAAAGTTGCTCAGATATAACCATTTGTTAATTGGTTAAAATGTTAGAACATTCTGAGACATCACATTTTTTATTTCCTGAAAATTGGTTGATTTGACAAGGAATGTCCCTACTGGGTATGAGAGCTGCTATTAGTCACACATTTACCTCCTTTTCTCATGACAAAACAAAATTCCATTGTCACTTGCTCCTTTATGCTGTGTCATCTGTAGAAAATCTGCCATCTAAAAAGTGTTATGTTAAAATATGGCTTATGGTCCCATCATTGTGCTAATTCCATCACTGTGATGGCAAAAATATCACTTCCTCCCTTTTGCTATTTCACGGTAATTTTCAGAAAAATATTCATACTAATATGAAACATCAGAAATTACTACAAGAAAAATGTTCTTATTAAATTTAAAACATTTCTTGATTTACAAATTTTCTTGTGTGGCTCACTAGAAAATAATTTAAGAAAAATGTTCTTGCTTTTTTCTTGATTTAAGAAAATGCTTTTCTTATTTAAAAAACTATTTCTTAGAGAAGAACAATTTTCTTGGATCAATAAGAAAATATTTCTATAGCCTTTTCTTGATTTTAGAAAATATTTTCTTAGCCAAGAAAATTTTCCTTCTGAAAAATTTCTTAAATCACGAAAATAATTTTCTTACCTGGCTCCCTGGAAAAATGCTCTCGTTTTAAGTTTTTTTTTCTTAAAACAAGAAAATTGTTTTTGGCAGTGCAACTGTGATTCATTTATTTATTACCAAAATGTATGATTAATGGATATCCTAGCCTCAGATGTTTCTTTTTAAGAATCATTTATCACAATTTCAGTTTCCTCAAGGTTTTTGTCCACTTTCCCCACTGGGCACCTGGCCACCGGGCATCTGGGCAAGTAACCCTGACATTCTACTTGCCTGACCACAATTTTTACTTGCCCTGAAATCATTAATGAAATTAAATTGATGCATTAGCATGCATTTGTATGCAAATAAAAATAAACGTGTCATCGCGTGTCTGCCTCGTGTTGCATCCACGGAAATTTGCCTTTCCATTTGTCAAGAAACAAACATTTTCATTTCCTCCTGTTTGTAGTTATTTGCTGCCATTTCAGATTCTGCTGGTCCAAATTCCGTTTGTCTTGCGGTTAACCGACCAGGTTTCTGGTCTGCTTTAGGTAGTGTTAAAAACATTTCGACCGCAAATGAATTTGGACATTCAAATGCACATTTTATTTAGTCCCTGGAGACTACAACCTAGGAGTACTGCCTATATCTCTGTACCTGGTCTGAAACGTCCTACTGTGAACATCGGTCCAGAATTAGACCCACCTATCTCAACAAGAAAATTTTTTTTTACTACAATTCACAAAACAAGCAAAAAAAATATAAATACATGTTGTTACAAATATTTCACGTACTCATGTACTGAAGTATATGTATACCATACAGCTACTTTCATTTCTAATGAATTTGGTTGTTAGCAGCATTTCAAGAATGCTCATTCTCCAATAGGTCTATTGTAAGTTATAATATCTACCAGCCAACATATCAGTTATGTGAAGTCGGTTGCATACATTCATTACAACAGTGCGATACATTGTGGTTATATTTTGATCTATGATATTGCAAGCAAACCCAACATTGCAGAAAATTGTTACAGAAATAAATTGTGAATCACATGGCACTAGACAAGTTGCTTACCACGACTGGGTGGACCTGCAAAAGCAAAGAAAAACAATGTAAAATCTGAACAAAACAAGAAATCTGTTTGCTAGAGTTGTGTAACTTAATATATGCAAACTCGGGACTTAACTTTTGGCCGATGGCTAGAAAAGATGTATACAACCAAAATGGTGATGAGGGCATAGTATGTAGTTCTCACACAGCACAGCATCTCATCGTTAATCCTTCACACTTCACCAATGGCACATGTTCAATCGAACACAAATGAAACCGGGATGTTTTCATTCATTCATTTGTCAGTTACTGGTACTTCAAAATTGTATCAACATCTACTGCAAGGAATTCATACAGTTGAAACTGATGCATGAATGAAGAGGGCAGACTTTGACAAATGGCATAATTTTAAGGGATCATCTCAAAACACTGAGTCTCTTTGTATACTCAACAGAGCTTTCATGATTCTTTCAGCCACTTTTAATTATAAGATTAACTGTGTAACTATGTGTTGTTAAAGATGAGAAGAAAGTTAGCCATACAGCTGTATACAAACTCTATGTATCACTCAGTCTCAGACGTTTGTATTCACTGGTGCTACTTGTGTAGACAACTGCCTTTTGTAGAAAATAAAAAGGGAATCAAGAAACTATCACATACCAGGTCCTTTTCTGCCTTGAATGCCTATAAAGAAAACCGTGTATACAATGTATAAAATATAATAATTTGTTCAGAATAACTTTAAAAAATGTCTTTATTATAATACAACATTATGTTGTTTTGTGCAGGTAACATGGCTGTAAAGATAAAAAGTACAATTCTCATAGTTTGTATCTAGTCTGTAGGAACGCAGTTCAATCATTGGCATATGTTCACTCAACGTCTGTGGGAATCAGTCAGCCATATAGTGTTTAAAATTGAATCAAGTTATGCACAAATATGAAGTGGACAGTAGCCACAGACTAAAATGAAATGAGTAACCATCTATAATTATTTTTAAATGTTTATACACACACATATATTATAGCTTTACTTAAAGGTCTCTCCTCAATTAGATTTTTTGCTAGTCTCATTTCCAATTCATTTGGCAAAAAATGAAACCTGCTCGTTTGTGCAACTTTTATATTTAGTTTTTTTTTGTGTGAAATCATCAGACAAACTATTTAATTACTTAACGTTGGTCAAACATTACGTGAAATGAAAGTAGAAATGCTGAAAACTCATGAATTTCGCCCTTGGTGAATTTGTCATGTGATCAGCGAAAGTCACACCCATGATCGGCATTGACCCGCACAGTGTTTACCATTTTGGATATCCACTATTTTGAGCCTTACCAGATCTAACGACTATAGTCAATTCTTTTGATTAGAAAAAAATTGGCATATTTTTATTAAATTGACTGTGGATGTTACATATTCACACGCTACATATTTGGATGCCAATAAACCAGAATTCCAATTGGCTATCATTTTGAGGATGGAATTTTAAGAAAGTTAGCTTTAAATAAAGATGGACTTATTATTTGTGTAGATCTGTAAACCAAGTCATTTACGGTATCTGGGCCAATTTCTACGACCTGCAAACAGAGAAAACCATGTATACAAAATAAATGATATTGTTGTGGAGTTCCCACTGCATGTGTATTATATGCAGAGTTAATTGTATCAGCTAATTGGGTCTGCTGACGGTATTGGGCAAAATGATGTGGCTATAGTCACTAAATGTTTTTACATTTACACAAATCTGGCAGATTTTCATAAGTGACAATTTTATTATTCAGTCAATTAAATAATTAATTACTTACAGTATGAACAGAGTGCAGCACGAAAACATTATTCCACAAGATGATCAAAACGTCCTGAGTCATGAATGATCAGATCTACTTAAATACAATAAATATTTGTAAACTTATAAATATTTGTAAACTCTTAAATATTTCTACTCTAAAATATTAAACAACAACATGCAACCCACCAAAGGGCACCGTTCTCCCAGGGCTAAGGGAACGACTACGCGATCCTGCTGGACCTATGGGTGAAACACAATCATGTAAGAAAATTTATAATATTCTGTCAAGCCATGCTGCAGGTAGTATAGCCTCTATGGAACACTCTTGGAAATTATTATAAATTTATATATTTTTAATTCACCAGGTGGCATCAGTGTCTCACTAACAACATTTTTGACAAGTTCCAGATGGCACGTGGACAAGGGAAACATTAGGTTATCGAGAATCCAACATTTTTTAATCAGTAACGTTCTATGCAGTAGTCCCTATAACAGTACCCCCTGAATGTGTGAGAATTTATGTGTTTAAGTATTCACCTACATTTGATGCACTTTGAAACAATTTAAGAAAAGTGCTACGTTTCCAATTTTTTTTTTAGAATAGTGTATTACTGGGTAGTCTGTGATGAACTAAACTTGTTATAAGGGAAAGTCTGATATGAGTATATATAGCTTCACAAACTGACTTGAAAACTGACTTCCCTCAGATTTAACTGGAAATTTCTATATAATGCTGAATTATTATGTTTTATTTGATATTACCAATTTATTGGAAAATTTATTTTATAGTAGCAAAAGCTACATCTATATCATATTTCATTGAAAAAGTAATAACTGTACCACCTGTGTTTGGTTATGAATCATGCATATGCACAAATAGGAAACGAGAATATCATATGGGATAACATGGGGGGAGGGATGGAGAAGAAAAGAAGATTAGATGGGACGGAGAAGAAAATGTGAAGAATGGATGGGATGGAGAATAAAAGGAGAAGATGGGAAAACATTTATGCAGCAAAACCATTGCTAATTTAACAAAAGCATATGATAGAAAGCTTCCCTTACATGTGACATTGGGACGAAACTTGGCATCAGAGCAGCAGCGGAAATACACGCGTGCACACTCAGGTGTCATTCGACCCAACTTTCGTACTGCCCTCTGGCGGCAAGTCCCTGTTTCCGTGACACATCGTCCATTCTGACAGCATTTGTCTGTGTCTCGCTCAGTAATCTGCCCTGCAAACACATTTACACTTAGAATGTCTGTCAACAGTACAGAACAAATTACTAAACAAATTAATACCAAAAGGCAACCAAATTAAGGAGTACTATATCGCAGGGTTGACTTACGCAATGCTCGCTTGTGTCTGCGTCTGTGGTCGCAGCCAGTTGGCTTAGCCATGATCAATCCTGCATTGTTGACACTTGTTAGGCCTGCGTTCTGTAAAAATAACCATTTATTGCTTATCTCTAACCATTTTGGAAACAATGGCAGGTGAAATAAGAAGTGACACCAATTTGCCATTTTTGAGGTTAAGGTGAGTGAAATTAGCTACAAGATATTAATTAACAACTTTGTGCTGCAACTAGAAACATTAATTCTCCATCATACCATTCCTTCCACAAACACTTCCAAGGAATTTGGCAAGTCACCTTGAGTACGTCTGCATTGTCTTTTCCACCTCCGTGGCCGCATCCCAAGTCATAGCGCTCCAGTTCATCAAACAGCTGAATTTAAAATAAACATGCAATCAAATTAAATGCTATACACAAACTTTGGAAAATACTACAAAAATGAGATTGTATAGTACTACATGGACATCGACTTCAATAAATTAATATTTTTGCTTGAGATTCTGTTTATGTTTTGGATTCCCATGATGCTTCAGTGCACTCTGACCTTCTTTGCTGTGAGCATGTTCTTGCCCCCGAGTGCATAGACAGCTTGGTCGACTGCCAGAAGAAGTAACTTTGAGTTTGAAGCACCGCGATACTGTAGAGGTTCCTTTTCTCCTGGTTGAAACTCCGACTTGCTCATTGACAGCGACACCTACAGGTTGGAAGATGCATACCTTGGTTCAATTCGATCCACTCAAAAATAATATCAAGGGGTCCAATTGTTTGTTTTGTTATTATCACACCCAAGTTGGTGCATAAGGCCACTAAGGGGTCATGTTATGTAATCAGAAAAGTTGGCTGAACTTATGATTCTGAATTTTATAGTTTTATATAAGCTAATGCTTTGAACGCCTCACCCACAAGTTGCAGGGTCATCAAAATCACAGTGGACTGTCACTGTAAGGAACATGTTGGGTCAAACTGTTCCATATATATCTTTACATAAATCAGTGCCAGAACGGGGATTTCAAAGTTGTTCCTTTTAAACGGATGTTCCCTATAACGGGCTCCTTGTAGTGACAGTCCACTGTAGTCAAAATCAAAGGATTCTGCCCCAGCTATTACTTTCTCTGTGCTTGCATGGATACTGCCCTCCCAGCATGCACTTTCCACCTATCAACCTACTGACCTGTCAATTTGTTCACACCAAATAGCCCATTATTGGGTTAATGCAGCAGTTTTTCCAAAACAGCTTACACATTTTTACTTCCCCTGGCATAGACGCCAGGGACCAATGGTTTTTAGTCTCTTCTGAAAGATAGAGCAAAGTGGGTTGAATGAAATTGCCTAAGCTTCGAAACAGCAACAGTGGATTTGAACCCCGGATCTCTAGATTGAAAGTCCTACAACCTACCACCAAACGCCACGTCTGTTGTTACACCTGCGTAATCACATACCTTATGGCGACATTCATCTTTAATGTCGATCCATACGGCATCATCAACCACCTCAGTGCTGCCACCTGTCTGTCGAATGTAGTACACGAAAAGCCTGGCACTTGAAGACATCTGCGGTGTCACCAAAATGTGCAGTGTGGTAAGGGTTCCAGCGGTGACAGTCACAGACCGCTGGTAGACAATCTCACCTCTGACAATTACCTGGAAACAATTGGCACAAATAATATTATATTGTCTCTGTTTAGTTGTAATACTGACATTTATAAAACAGAACAATTTCAAGGTCATTGGTGCCCACAGCTTTGAATTTCTTGATTTTTTAATACACAGGTATTTTCGGAAAGATTAAATTTAAGTAACATACTCCGCCATGGACGGTCCCAAGCCCGGCTGAGAAAGGAGGAGGGTTGGGCGTGGGGCTAGCACCCCACCCTGTAAAGAAACCCAACGCTACAGAAACATTCACAACAAATAAAACTACGATGTCTGTCCTGGAAGAGGTAGGGCCTGGTTTACCAGGGCGCATGAAGTGTTGCGGTCAAAGCCGAAAGGAAGCCACAATGCCGACTACTCTTCTTTCGACCAGGAAAAATTTAAACATCGGCACATGGAATGTGCGAACAATGTACGAGGCGGGGAAAACTGCCCAAGTGGCAGCAGAAATGCGGAGATTCAACCTCGCTCTACTCGGGCTCTGCGAAACCCGATGGACCCAGTCAGGACGACTGCGACTAACAACAGGAGAGATTATACTATACTCCGGACACGAGGAAGATTATGTCCCTCACTCAGAGGGGGTTGCCCTCTTATTGGGGAAGGAGTCCTGCAAGAGCTGTATGATGAAGATGAGGGAGTAGACATCAACAGCCAATGGAGTCACATCAAGGATGCAGTAAACACCACATGCGAAGAGATAATTGGAAGAAGGAAACCCCAACAGAAAGACTGGATTTCAGTAGAAACAATGAGGAAAATACAGACCAGAAGAGACAAGAATGAAGCAGTCAACAGCAGCCGCACAAGGGCGGCAAAGGTAACAGCTCAGAAAGAGCACACAGCAGCAAATAGAGAGGTGAAGAAAAGTGTCAAAACAGACAAAAGGAACTTCGTGGAGGGACTTGCACAAGTGGCAGAAAAGGCAGCAGCTAGCAGGAACATGAAGCAACTTTACGATACAACAAGGAAGTTAGCTGGAAAGTTTAAGAAATCAGAGCGGCCAATCAGAGACAAAAATGGGAATGTCCTGATGGGGGCAGACAAACAGCTTAACAGATGGGCAGAGCATTTTGAAGAGCTGCTCAACAGACCAGTACCGCAGAATCAACCAGAAATCCAACCAGCTGAGACAGATCTCCCAATAGACTGTAATAAACCCACTAGAGAAGAGATAAAAAAGGCAATCGCACATATGAAAAATGGGAAAGTAGCAGGCCCTGATGGTATCCCTGCAGAAGCACTGAAGGCAGATGTAAATACTTCAGTAGAAATGCTGTACAGTTTTTTTGAGGAGATCTGGGAAAAAGAAGAAATTCCAGCAGAATGGAAGGAAGGTTACCTTATCAAGATTCCCAAGAAAGGAGACCTGAGCCGCTGTGATAACTACAGAGGAATCACGTTGTTGTCAGTACCTGGGAAGATTCTAAACAGAATAATCCTAGAGAGAATGAAAGGCAAAGTGGACCCAACTTTGCGTGAACAGTAAGCAGGCTTCAGGCAGGACAGATCGTGTACTGACCAGATTGCAACACTGCGAATCGTAGTGGAACAATCCATCGAATGGAACTCATCCCTATACATCAACTTTGTTGATTACGAGAAAGCCTTTGACCGTGTGGACAGGGAGACACTCTGGAAAGTGCTAAGACACTATGGGGTGCCCAAGAAACTAGTCAACATGATCAAAAACTCCTATAAGGGAATGTCATGCAGAGTCATTCATGAAGGTCAACTTACAAAGAACTTTGAGGTTAGGACGGGGGTGAGACAGGGATGCTTATTGTCACCATTCCTCTTCATTCTAGTCATAGACTGGGTCATGAAAACAGCAACCAAGGAGAAACGAAATGGAATCCAGTGGACGATGCTGACCCAACTTGATGACCTGGACTTTGCGGATGACCTTGCACTCCTGTCTCACAGCCATAGGCAGATGCAGGACAAAACAACAGAACTGGCATTGATTTCAGAGTGGGTTGGGTTGAAAATCAACAAAAGGAAAACAAAGATCCTGAGAACAAATGCTACTTGCGAAACACCAATCATGCTTGAGGGAGAGACACTGGACGAGGTCAAAGACTTCAGATATCTAGGCAGCATAGTGGATACGCATGGAGGGACAGAGGCTGACGTAAAGAAAAGGATCAGCAAAGCAAGGGTAGCTTTCCACCTGTTGAGAAATGTGTGGAAGTCAAAGGTAATTGGAGAAACCACAAAAATACGCTTGTTTAACACAAATGTAAAGTCTGTGTTGCTGTACGGAGCGGAAACTTGGCGAATAAACAAGACCACGCTGATAAGGATCCAGACATTTGTCAACCATTGCCTGAAAAGAATTCTCCGAATACACTGGATGGACAGGGTGAGCAACAAAGACCTCTGGGATAGAACACACCAAGCCCAAATAGAGGTAGAGATCCTTAAGAGGAGATTTAACAAGATTTGCCATCCAAGCCAAAGGCCCAGATGGCAAGTGGACAAGGAAGCCATTGGCTTATCGAGAGTCCAACAATGTTCATCTACTTATAACCCGCCCTCCTGAGATATGTGTCAACCTTGTTTTTAAATATATTCACGCTGCTAGCAGTTACACAATCTGTAGACAATTTGTTCCATTCATTTATTGTCCTCTGTGAGAACGAGTGCTTCCTGATGTCCAATCTACATTGATCCTTTACTAATTTTACCTCATGTCCTCTAGTTCTGCTATCCTTCTTGAGTGAGAAATATTTCTATCAATATTTTCATACCCATTCAATATCTTAAAAACTTCAATCTGATCTCCTCTTAACCTCCTTGTCTCTAGAGTTGTTAAACCACATTCTTTCAGGCGTTCTTCATAACTAAGGTCTCTCAGTTCTGGAATCATTTTAGTTGCTCTCCTTTGTATGCGTTCAAGCGTATCTATATCCTTCTTACGATATGGTCTCCATGCTTGTATACAGTATTCTAAATGAGGTCTAACTATTGCTTTATAAAGAGGTATAATTAACTTTTTTCCCTTGTATGTTGTTTCTTCTAATCAATCCAAGAATTTGATTACCCTTTGAAGCTGCAATACCACACTGCTCTGAAACTTTCATATCAGCGCTTATTGTAACTCCTAAGTCCTTTTCTTTTACAGTAGTACCCAGAACAGTATCTCCCATTTTATAGTTTACATTCAAGTTCCCATGTCCTGTATGTAGGCATTTACATTTCCCAAAATTGAACAACATCTGCCATTTCTCAGACCATTTCATTAATCTGTCTAGATCGTTTTGTAAATGTTGTTTATCACCATCAGTATTAACCTTTCTAAACAGTTTTGTGTCATCCGCAAATTTCAGTACGTTACTTGTTATACTGTCGTCCAAGTCATTGATATAAATTAAGAATAATATAGGTCCTAATACTGTTCCTTGAGGTACCCCACTCAAAACCGATTTCCAATTTGAAACTTCTCCATCTACTACAACTCGTTGTCTTCTGTCAGTCAGCCATTGTTCTATCCAGTCAGTTATGCTATCCCGGATACCATGGGCTTTTAATTTAAGTAGTAATCTTTGATGTGGCACTTTGTCAAAAGCTTTAGATGGGGATGGCTCGGCCACACCTTGAGAAAGCCAAGCACAAACATAACCAGACAGGTCCTGACATGGAACCCCCAAGGCAAGAGAAAGAGGGGGAGACCAAAAAACACCTGGCGGCGTGACCGACATCGAGGCAGACATCAAGCAAACAGGGAATGGCTGGCAACAACTGGAGAGGATTGCCCAAGACAGGAGGTGCTGGAGAAATGTTGTGGATGGCCTATGCTCCAGGAGGAGTTAAGGGCCTAAGTAAGTAAAGTAAGTAACATACACCTTTGGAAGTCATAACTAATTCATCTTAAAACAGTACGTTCTTATAAAGGGCACTATTTCCAGTCCTTCGGACTGCTAAAAAGCGCCTTACACTTCACTCCCGGCAGACCTGTTCATTCAAACATGTTCCTGTTCATCTTAGCAAACCGATGCAAAAGTTGCATTGTATCTTATGCTGGTAGTCCATACATATTGTGTCCGAATTCAATTTTTATTACAGTACTTGTTTAATTAAGTAGGAAATAAGAAATAAAATATATAAAAAACAGACAAGCTAAAGATTGTGTTATTGCAACTGCATGGTTCATTTTAATTTAATCCTTCCATTGTTATCTCTATGGTGGGTGCCAATTTATCTAGTAGATACGTTTAGTATCAGGAATTTTAGTAAATATGCTTAGAATCAATAATTCTTATAAACATATTACGTTATTCAACCAATTAAAGTACGTAATAGTTCTCTAAAAGACAAAGTCACCAACTAAAACAAATTGAATTTAGGCATAATGAATTATTTAGGAATAATGTCTCTAAACAAATATATTAAAATCCAAATAAAAATCTGATTTGGAGAAAATGTATATTGACACATCATTGAAAAGTCACAGGATATGATAATTCAGAAGCCATTTTGACAAAACATTGCTTTTTTTTAGTTATATATTATGTTGAAATATAAACCAAATTAGCGATTGCTACCAAACAAATGCCGGAACCACATGCTGGGCTGAGGTGTGTCTGCTGATGTTTTAATATACCAACCATGTAATTGAGTTGTTTGATGTCACTGAGAGCGGTTGCCAAAACTTCCACCTCCATGATATTGCCAACCTGCAAAAATATAACCAATAATAGTAACTTTTGTTTGCATAACGCCATATCTCCAGAATATAAATCCTGTTCAGAGGCATTCAAATACAACAAGTGTTAAAAATTAATAAATGGCTGATAGATGTAATACTTCATCATGATTCAAAGATCACGGAAACCTACTGTGCGTAAGTTGCATTTGGCAGATTATTGTTTCCTGGTAATGAGAGAAACAGCTACAAATCACTGGAATCAATGAACCAAGTTGACAGATCTTGAGTAGTTTCTTTGACGAAGACCAGACAGATTTGTAAGAGGTACTGACAACAACTGAGACATTAGAAGGAAGACAACAACCAACGTGCTGACTTGTTAAGGATTGGTTGACCATCTCTATTGGTTGTGGGGAGCGGTGGTCTAATGGTTGGAACACCTGCCTGTCAAATAAGAGGACGGTAGTTCGATTCCACCTCCACTGTTTCGAAGCTTGGGCAGTTTCGTTCACCCCACTTTGCCTGTGTCTTTCGGAAGAGACAGTAAAAGCTGTTGGTCCCTTCTATCTAGGGGGCAGCCGTGGCCTAGTGGTTAAGGTGTTGGACTCTAAATTCGAGGGTTGTGAGTTCAAGACCCACACTGGGCACGGTTCGTTTTCGAAGCTTAGGCAATTTCGTTTACCCTACTTTGCCTCAGTCTACTCAGCTGCAAATGAGTACAAACACTGTTTGGAAGGTACCTGCGATGGACTAGTGTCCCGTCCAGGAGAGTCAGTATAACTGCACTCTAAGTTGCTTCGCACTACAGAAACCAGGTTTAAGCACTGGCCATATAAGCCTTCATGGCTTCCTAAGGCGTAATGCCTGGGGGATGACTTTACCTACCCTTCTATCTGGTGTCTATGCCAGGGGAAGTCAAAGATCCCACGCAGGGAAATGAAAAAAAATGGACTCACTAACTATACAAAAGGACACTCTTAAATAAACCTTCAGTGTAATATCCTAGGACTTTGCCGAGTAATTATCAAGATCCAGATCCAGAGGTTGACCATCTCTACTGGTTGGCCACTTGAACATAATACAAGACAAACAATTACTGTTGCACAAAAAATTACCATGTATTCATCGAGCCTTGGTCTTGCTAGCAGGTAGCTTCTTGTTGGTGAGTTGTATGGCTTCAGGTTCAGTTGCGTGTTCGGGTCAACATCTGCCCTATGACCTGTTGGCCAGGCCTGTAAAATATCATCGAAACCATTGAGCAACATTTCATGAATAGGTACAGATTGCAAAAGGAATTATCACTGTATTTATCATGGAGCAAAGCCAATAATTTCTCGAAAAATACCTATGCTTGGTAAAAGTAAAAAAATCTATAACTTAGTTAACTCTAGACCAGGTCGCTTGTTTCTACAAAATGTAATTTCACTAAAGAAAGGCATGTTCTTATATAGCATAGTATCAAGTACTTGGGACTGTTCAAAGAGCTTTACACTTGACCCCCTGGGAGACGTGTTCATTCCAATGCCATCTCGACTTCTCTGGGAAGCATTCAGCCATGTTTTAATTACTGTGCAAAGACTATTCATTCAGATATCCACCTCTGTCTGTAGCCAGGTACTCATTTATACTGCTGAGTGAAATGTGGCAATGTGGGATGAACGAAATTGCCAAAGCTTTGAAACAGCAGCAAGAGGATTCGAACCCGGGTTCTCTCGATTGAGAGCCTGATGTTCTAACTGCTACACTACAGCGCCTCACTTGACAGTTTCTTGTATATATGTAATAAATTAATATTACGTATCACACTGACAGATGATGTGTACTGGCCAAAATTCTCACATTTCAATCCACATGGAAATTCATCCTAGACAACAACAATTACCTATTTTACTAGGTCAGAAATCACAGTCAGTTGCTTCAAAATGGTGGCCCCCATTTATTCACAAAAGTGCTACAGATGAACAAAGATCAACATACCTTGACCACCAAAGTAACCGCATCTGATGGAATGTTCAGAGTGAACATCGCCCGGCCTTGGTCATCTGTAATGGCCTGGTTCTCGTGTGCAGACAATGTCACTTGTCCACTGCCGCTTCTGGTGGCCACAGCATTGATGGTCAGAGGGAGATATGTGGATGGTAGACCGCTGGCAGAGGTCAAGGTCACCTAAGGCCAGACAATTTAGGTCAAGGTCACCCATGATCAGATAATTTACACAAACCTTACAGAGTAGTCAGTGCCCATGCAAGCTGAAACAGAAACTATTGGTGAATCAATCTTTGTGAGATTAACATATTAACAGCTTTCAAATATCTTTCAGCATTTATTAATTTCATGGCAAGTTTTATTTTCAATGTTATTCCATGTCTTTAATCAATTTCAATTTCATTTAATACGCAAACGTGAAGTAATAGACAAATTTGACCCCGATGGAAAAATGCTATATTATATTCTGTCGTGGCTGCCAAATTGGAAAAATTAGTCCATTTGTATTTGTTTTTGTGCAACAGAAATTTTAAATATGAAACATTTTGACAACTTACAACAAATTACCACCAGCACTTCAGCGAACCATTCCATTACCTTGACAACATAAGGCAAGCCAGGCTTGAAGTGCTCGGACGAGCGTTCAAAGCTGACTTTGTGTTTCTTAATGGCAAACACAGCAGCGCGGTCGATGCGAGACTCCTTCTTGCCTGTTGCAGTCTCTGTAACCGTGGCCTCAATGTGGAGATGGGCACCCTCCAGGGCGGGGAACGCGAACTCGTTCCCCAGCCCTCGCAAGTGCGTACCAGGGTTAAGGGTAAATGTCACGCCACCGTTATTCAGCTGTAGCCACCATTCCATATGAAACATATACATAACTGATGACCCATGAAATGATGCTATTTCATGTTTTCACATGTACTGTGTTTGCTGCACAAAACTGTATATTTTGAAAAGGAAGCTTGAATGAAAGAAGTCTTCATTTTCTTTTGACTCCTAGGTCTGGTCGTGATTTTTTTTTTTTTAAATTCACCCCTTTCTATGAACAATCGAGTTACCCTTTTTATATATTAATTATGTACAACTGTCAGTATTACATTGCAATTTCAAGAGATATTGATTGGCAGCACCAAGTACCAAGGCATTGATGGATATTTGTGTGATAAATTTTTTTAATATTGTTATTGTGACAGTCACTTACAAACTACCAAGTTAATGCCATCCAGAAGATGGTCAGTTTTACAAGTTTTAAAAATGTGTGTTGTGATCTGTGTTGAACACCAAAGTTTCTAACACTGACCCTGAGGTTTGCCTTTTTGGCAAATATGAGACACGGAGAGTCCTTCTTGATTACACCAAACTTCATATAGACTGTTCCTTTCACTGGTTTCCCGTAAACATGTCTGCATCAGAGAGAATGAACACATATAGAGACACGGTGAACACTTAGGGTTAACAGAACATTTGTTGGCTTCATACTCAAGGAAGGTAGAATTAGAAGTCATAAAGCATGCAGTATTAGTGAAACAACAGTGCATTTATTGTCTTCATACTCAAGGAAGGTAGAACTAGAAGTCATAAAGCATGCAGTATTAGTGAAACAACAGTGCATTTATTGTCTTCATATTCAAGGAAGGTAGAACTAGAAGTCATAAAGCATGCAGTATTAGTGAAACAACAGTGCATTTATTGTCTTCATACTCAAGGAAGGTATAAGAACTAGAAGCCATAAAGCATGCAGTATTAGTGAAACAACAGTGCATTTATTGTCTTCATACTCAAGGAAGGTATAAGAACTAGAAGTCATAAAGCATGCAGTATTAGTGAAACAACAGTGCATTTATTGTCTTCTTACTAAATATTTAACAAGATTTGCCATCCAAGGCAAAGGCCCAGATGGCATGTGGACAAGAAAGCCATTGGCTTATCGAGAGTCAAACAATATTCATCTACATGTAACCCGCCCTCCTGAGATGTGTCAACCTTGTTTTTAAACATTCACACTGCTAGCAGTTACACAATCCGTAGACAATCTGTTCCACTCATTTATTGTCCTCTGTGAGAACGAGTATTTCCTGATATCCAATCTACACTAATCCTTTACTAATTTTACCTCTAGTTCTACTATCTTTCTTGAGTGAGAAAAACATATTTCTCTCAATATTTTCATACCCATTCAATATCTTAAAACTTCAATCTGATCTCCTCTTAACCTCCTTGTCTCTAGAGTTGTTAAACCACATTCCTTCAGACATTCTTCATAACCGAGATCTCTCAGTTCTGGAATAATTTTAGTTGCTCTCCTCTGTATGCATTCAAGCATATCTATATCCTTCTTATGATATAATATATAATAATAATAATTATATAATATATAATTAGCTTTTTTCCTTGCATGTTATGTTTCTCTTAATCAACCCAAAAAATGTATTACCCTTTGAAGCTGCAATACCACACTGCTCTGAAACTCTCATATCAGCACTTATTGTTATTCGTAACTCCTTTTCTTTTACTGTAGTACCAAGAACAGTATCTCCCATATTATTGTTTATGTTCAAGTTTCCGTGTCCAGTATATAGGCATTTAAATTTTCCCAAAATTTAATAACATCTGCCATTTAAAAAAAAAAATTTCTAGATCGTTTTGTAAATGTTGTTTATCACCATCAGTGTTAACCTTTCTAAACACTTTTGTGTCATCCACAAATTTTCAGTACGTTGCTTGTTATATTGTCGTCTAAGTCACTGATATATATATTAAGAATAATAATGGTCCTAATACTGATCCTTGTGGTACCCCACTCAGAACTGATTTTCCAGTTTGAAACCTCTCCATCTACTACAACACGTTGTCTTCTGTCAGTCAGCCATTGTTCTATCCAGTCAATTATGTCATTCCCGATAACATGGGCTTTTAATTTAAGTAGTAATCTTTGATGTAGCACTTTGTCAAAAGCTTTCTGAAAATCTAAATAGATAATATCTACTGGTGATCCCTCGTCTATCCACTTAGTGATTTCTTCCAAAAAACAACATATTTGTTAAGCATGACCTCACTTTTAGGAATCCGTGTTGGGATTAATTTAATAATTTATGCCTAACAAGGAAGTCCACCATATGATCTTTAATTAACTTTTCTAATAATTTACAAATCACTGATGTTAAACTCACTGGTCTGTAATTCTCTGACTTATTTCTCGAACCCTTTTTAAATAATGGTATGATGTTTGCTTCTTTCCATTCAAAAGGAACAACTCCCTATTCTAATGGCAATTTGAACAATCTTGCTAGTGGTATATTGATTTGTTCTACTGTTTCCATTAGTAGTTTTGGAAGAATTCCATCCATTCCCAGTGATTTATTATCCTTCATTGCCTTTATTTTCTTAGCTACCATTTCTGGAGTTACAATTAACTGCCCTAACTAGTAAAATTTTGCCTCCTAAAATTTAGCATCTGGAACTGGTAATGAACTAATATCCTTTCTGGTAAACACTGAACTGAAGTAACCATTTAGGTCTTCCGCCACTAAAAGCCCTTGTGATATTATATTTCCAGCAGTCTTCTAGAGGTCCGACCTTGTCTCGTACATTTTGTTTATTCCTGACATAATCATGAAAAATCTTTTTGTCATTTTTTATGCTACATGCTAGTTTTTGCTCATAGCTTCTTTTAGATTGTCTAATTTCAGTCATAGCTCATTAGTCATAGTGCCTTTTTGTCATTTGCATACTCTTCATACTTTCTGGTATGCCTATAAACCCTCCATATAGTTTCCTTGAACACTATTTTTCTAATAGCTTCTTTTGACAAGTGTTTCTTTCTAGACCATTTTCCTTGTTTTTTCAAGGGAACAAATTTATCTATGATACTCTCAATTTCATATTTTAGAATGTTCCAACATTCAATTGCGGTCTTATTCATCAGCATGTTATTCCAATCTAGCGTTGCTAAGTATTTTCTCATATGTTTATAGTTACCTTTGTGGAAGTTCCTCCTGTATGTTTTTTTATTTTTACTTTCTGATTTTACTTTGATGTCAAAATGTATTTGATTATGATCACTGTTACCCAATGGTTCATGTATTTTTACATTGTCCACCAATTCTTTGTGATGATAAAACTACATCAAACACATTTTCTCCCCTTGTTGGTTCTAGCATGTGTAAGGAAGCTATCCTGAATTAAAAATAGAAATTGTTGGTCCTCACATCTTGTACTCTCTAGAGATTTCCATTGTACATGTCTATGGTTAAAATCTCCCATTATGATACACTCCCCTTTACTCACTTCCTTTATATCATTTTGTATTTTTGTGGTATCCTCTTCATTTATGTTTGGACTTCGGTAAACTAATCCAATAGTTAATGTTGAATTTCCTGAAACTATCTTGCATCAAACAGCTTCATTGCAATCTGCTTCCCTTTACGGTTTTATTTTTATAAGCCTGAATAGATTCCTTAACATATAAAACAACTCCCCCTCCCCTTCTTCCTATTCGATCTCTCCTAAACATTACGTATCCTGTCAGTCCTAATTCAGCATCTGATATGTCTTCGTTGGCCCACGATTCGGTTATACCAATTATGTGAGGGTCAATATCTTCTACAATAACTTTCAATTCGTTTTTCTTATTTACTATGCTCCTCGCATTTAAACACAAGCATTTATAACCAGCTTCAGATATGTTTTCCGGACATTTTGGTACTGGTTTGTGTGTACTAGTGGCCTCTTGTCCTGCTTGAAGCACCTCTAAGTAACCCCCTGCGCTTCTAGATGAAACAGTGCTTACTACCAAAAATATTTGTTATGCTACCCATGCCACTATCTACTGCTGCTGAGAGCTCAAGGAAGGTAGAACTAGCAGTCACAAAGCATGCAGTATTAGTGAAACAACAGTGCAAGTTGAATGAAAGAAAGTATCAATTCTCACAGAGGATGGTAAATGAATGAAAATAGTCTCAATATATTGTGTGTCAACATATTAAACAAAACAAAACATAAAAATTACAGATACCTGATATGGGTGGACTACACATAGATAGACATTGTTGGACTCAATAATGACTTCCTTGTCTACTTGCTATCTGGAGCTTAAGTGTTGCTTTGGGTACAACCTTGTTAATATTTGGCTAAAATAAAGGTAAAGCTAATTAAAAAAAATCATTTGTGGAGTTATAATAATTTAACTATTCTGACATTTTGTGATGTTTTTTTGATCCCAAGGCAGGCAGCAACATTAATTCAACAAAGCCATTCTCAAAGAAACCAATTATAAAATATTTCCTTCACATTGTATCTGCTATATTTGTTTTAACTAGAACAATGATCATGCATATTAGTGTCACAATAAAATCACATTTGCAATTAAGACATTATTAGTTCATTAATGACAACTCTTTCTGTCTGTTATCCATCAACAGTTACCTATACCTGATACTTGCCTGGCAGTTACATTGCCTGTTACAGTAGCACCCCGGTAAATGTATTTTGGTGGTCCTATTGTCACTGCAAATGTTGGCAGAACTGGAGAAAAAAGATATACTATAATTATTACTGGACCCGATCAAAAACAATTTAATAGTTTGCTCGATAATTTCACCAAAACACTAAAGGCAAGGCAAGGCACTAAATAGTTTTGATTTTTCATGAAATTAGTCTCAAACTAGGTAAGTGAAAAAATCGAAGCGAGGTGGGACCTTTAATTGGAGAGAAGAAATTCAAATATGTATTTGTCATAGACAACTGTCCAAGGTTACAGTAGCAAGTTTGTGCAGCTGATGTTGTGTAATGATCATATGTAGTTTTACTCACCATATTCCTTGACAAGGAACTTTGCTGTGACATTTTGTGAATTCTAAACAAAACACAATAAATTGAAAATACAATAAATGTATCAATAACTATGACAATATCGTGCAGACGGCTCAAATATCAAAATCATGCCTGAATTTCATCCATCCATACAGTATTTCATGTGCACACATTACAGAAGTAGCACAAACATATAACTATATTTTTAATTTATTGTACATTCCTATGGTTATGTCAACAATTGCATGAAATGTGATTCAACTGTATGCGCTGCAATAGGAATATAAAATATAGGAATATTGCAATTTGATATGTCCATAATATATAAAGCATAATATGTTTAACTGCCATAATTTTTTTTAAATTTATTATTTTATGTAAATTATTAAGTAAAAAACAACACATTTTAGCTGAATTTCAACAATATCCAATATCTAACATACAACGAGTAATGTCACTTCAGTAAAACTTGGTTAAAATGTTCATTTATTATTTATCTGTATAAAAAGGCAAAACAAGTTGGGGATCCCGAATTTTTTTTTTTAATATCCGACATAGTACAGCTACATCACCAGCAAAAAACGGTTCGCTGGTCATAATCAGTCATGACACAAGATTTATTTACTAATCAAATATAAAAGTTGCAGGAATATTGCAGTTTGATATGTTAATGTTATATAAAGCATAATATGTCAGATATATGCATAAAACAATTATAAAATTTATTATTTCGTGTAATTTATTAAGTCATGGAAAAAACCTCTAATTTTTTTGAATATTTATTCAATATTTGACCCAAAAGGAGTAATGTAGCTTCAGTAAAACTTGGCAGAAATGTTCATTTATTATTTATCTCTATAAAAAGGCAAACATAATAACAGCTACGTCAGCAGCAAAAATAGCAAAATTGTTAATACCAATATTTGACCACAATGAGTAATGAATGACGTTTCGGTAAAGTTGGCCAAAATGTTTCTCTATAAACAATGAAAAACTCTTCAAGTCCCAGGCAAAAATTGAGGTTTTGCTAATTTGAAAGCACCACCATAACCAAATATCCTTATAAAATGCCATATTATGGTAACATTACTATCAAAACCCAAAGTTGACCCAAAAGGAGTAATGTTTTTCAGTAAAATGTTCATTTATTATTCATCATTACACACATAGAAAAAATCATGAAGTGCTGTAAAAAAAAATTAGGTTTTGCTATCTTGAAATCACACTCCAAGAAAAAAAAATTCTTTTACAATTCCAGAACAGTTATGCCACTTATCCACGAGAGGTGCCACATGTATAACGTTTAATTTATAATGGTTTTGGTTCTTTTTAACGTTCTTTTACCAGTAAATGTACCATTTGTGTTTACTGTTGGGCTGTTGGCATTGTGGACATAGTTGATTCATTCGTTGTCGTAACAATGATGCGCAGACCTATGTGCAGATAGCTTGATTTCTAGGTAGTCAGCCACCTTAACTGTTGTTTTGTAACACTGAATTAACAGCTAGGTTGAAGCCTCTGGATCTACCTGGACTCCATAGGCAGCTACCAACGACCACTTTCCCTGCACACCAAAGGAGGACGGAAATGTGAAATTCTTTTCAAGAAATCCATCAGCTGAATGCAGATCACTTGATCTCTCCACGATGATCCCATCAGGATTCTGAAATTAGTCAGATTGACAGTTGGAACTGTAGCACAGGGGAGCAGTTTTGACTGTGCAACAAGTATGAGTATCAATGAAGTTGAACTTAAAAAAAAAATACTTAAAATAATCGGTCCATAACCATCCACACAAACATTTCCACCATCATGAATATCACACAAAGGAAGATAAATGAATGAAAAAACATCTACAACAAATCCATGTTTTATTTTCAAACAAACTTATTTTGAAACGTGTAAACTAATTTGATTATAAATATCTTATATATATATATATATATGCATATATATATATATATGCATGCATGCATGCATACATACATACATACATATGTAAGACGCAGTTACCAGAAAGTCCAGCCTCACAGGGACATCAGCTGGTCTCAAGTGACGGTCCATTGTGAAGATTCTAGTGCAAACTAGAAAGAAACCATTCATCTGAGTCGAAGCACCAGATGCTATATTTTTCAGCTAGTAAACACTGAATATGACAATGATGACATGAAACACTATAAACTTGACATCAACTGTGGCAATTATGACAATTTACATGGGAGCCACAACATGATACGAACCACAAGTTTGACATCAAACATAATACTAAAAACAACATCATCAATAACACGAAGCATAGCAATATATACATGACACACAAACCAGACAGTAAAGATGACATTCATGTTACACCTATAATATCAAACTGAATACAACAACATTTATATCATTTAGAGTTAGAGAACAATAGCAAAACACAAAACCATGAAATTAACAAGAACCCAATAAACAATGACAACAACCAGGGACAGATCCACTTGGCTGTTCTGTCTTGTGTCAAACACAACACAACAACCAACACAATGGGATAATAGTGATACTGTATGTAATTGTAATACACATTTTTTTCTGTAATAGTAATACAGGAACTTTTTTAAAAGTTATTCAAACTGCTAGTAATTGTAAACAATGTACAGACAATGGCTGAGCCGTTGTTCAAACAACATGAAAAGACCAGTAGGTTGATCAGGGGTGAGGAATATAGGAACTGTAGGAGGATGGCGATCAACACACAGGTACAGAAGGTATGTATGGAGGAGGGAGTAGGCTTCGTAGACATGTGGTTAAACTTTGTGGGAAGAGGTGACTTTTTCATGAGAGATGGACTTCATCTGACAGGGAAGGGCGCTGCAGTTCTTGGGTGTGAGTTTGTCAGAGTTGTCGACGAGGGCACAGGTACCATAAATTATTTAAACTAGATGCGCAGGGGGAACTGACAGAGAAAACTCAAAGGAGTACTACTACAAATACACATCGGAAGAAATGTTCACCAATAATTTCGGACAATGAACTTAAATGAGTATGCTTAAATGCCAGGAGCATAGTAAATAAAAAAAGTGAGTTAGACATTATGGTAGCAGATATTGATCCTCATGTAATAGGCATCACAGAATCATGGGCAAATGAAGATATAGTAGATGCTGAGTTAGCACTGCCAGGCTATGTAATGTTTAGGAAGGATAGACAAGTAAGAAGGGGAGGTGGAGTAATTTTATATATTAAAGAATCTATCCAAGCATATGAAATAACACTGAAAAGTGAAGCAGATAGTGTGGAAGCAATTTGGTGTAACATAGTTACCAGGAACTCAACATTAACAATAGGAGTAGTTTATCGTAGTCCTAACATAGGACAAGAGGAAGACGTAAAATTACAAAATGCGATAAGGGAGGTGAGCAAGGGAGAATGTGTTATAATGGGTGATTTTAACCATGGCCATATACAGTGGGAATCATTAGAGAGTGCTGGAGGTGACGACCATCAGTTTCTACTTCTAACACAGGATTGTTTCCTTACTCAACATGTCTTGGAACCAACCAGAGGTGGGAATGTGTTAGATTTAATTTTGTCTTCTCAAAATGAACTAGTTGACAATGTTAAAGTACACGAACCTTTGGGTTCAAGTGACCATAACCAAATCCATTTTAATATAAAAGTAAAAACAGGGAATACATATAAAAAACAATGGAGGAGGAACTTCAACAAAGGCAAATATAAAGTGATGAGAACATATCTAGCAAATATAGATTGGAATAACTTGCTGAAGAACAAGACAGCAACAGAATGCTGGACTTGTTTAAAATATGAGATTGAGGGCATTATTGAGAAATTTGTTCCATTAAGAAAACAAGGGAAAAGGTCCAGGAAAAAACACCTGTCAAAAGAAGCTATTAGAAAAATTGCTCACAAACAGATGCTGTGGAGGGTCTATAAACAAACTGGAAATGTAGAAGACTACACAAACTACAAAGAGGCACTTAACCTAGCTACAACTGAAATTAGAAAATCTAAAAGAACCTTTGAACAAAAATTGGCAGGTAATATAAAAAATGACAGCAAGAGTTTCTATGCTTATGTAAGGAGTAAACAGAAAGTTCGAGATAAGGTCGGACCACTTGAAAACAACAGTGAAAACATAATTTCAGACGGGTTCCAAATGGCAGAGGTCCTGAATGAGTATTTCAGCTCAGTTTTTACCACAGAAGATATCAGCTCACTTCCAGTTCCATTGACTAAATTTGAGGGCAATAAATCAGAACATTTAGGGCAGTTATTTGTAACTCCTGAGATGATAGCAAAGAAAATTAAGAAGATGAAAGATAATAAATCACCTGGAGTTGATGGGATACCACCAAAACTGCTTAAGGAAATTGTTGAGCAAATTAGTACACCACTTGCAAAATTGTTTAACTTGTCACTAGAAGAAGGAATAGTTCCTTCAGAATGGAAAGAAGCAAACATTACGCCGCTATTTAAGAAGGGATCGAGGAAGAAGCCAGAAAATTACAGACCAGTGAGTTTAACATCAGTTGTATGTAAATTACTCGAAACATTAATTAGAGACCACATGGTGGAATTCCTTGTAAAACATAAATTAATAAATACATCTCAACATGGATTCCTAAAAGCAAGGTCATGTCTAACCAATATCTTATGTTTTTTGGAAGAAATTACAAAGTGGGTAGATGACGGGTCACCAGTGGATGTTGTCTACTTAGATTTTCAGAAAGCTTTCGATAAAGTGCCACATCAAAGATTGTTACTTAAACTAAAAGCCCATGGTATAGGCAATGATGTAATCAACTGGATAGAAAAATGGCTTACACACAGAAGACAGAGAGTAATAGTAGATGGTGAGATTTCAAACTGGAAATCTGTTTTGAGTGGGGTACCACAGGGATCAGTATTAGGCCTTATACTGTTTTTAATATATATAAATGATTTGGAGGATGACATATCTAGCAATGTACTCAAATTTGCAGATGACACAAAAGTATTCAGAAAGGTTACTAATGATACAGATAAACAAAGTTTACAGGATGATCTAGAAAAATTAGTTAAATGGTCAGAAAAATGGCAAATGTTATTCAATTTTGGGAAGTGTAAATGTATACACATAGGACATGGAAATATGGACGAGGAATATAAAATGGGGGATGCTGTACTAGGTAGAACCACACAAGAAAAGGATTTAGGAGTAACATTTAGTGCTGACATGAAACTTTCAGAGCAATGTGGGATTGCTGCTTCGAAAGGAAATCAAATTCTAGGGCTAATTAGGAGAACTATCACATATAAGGAGAAACATCTAATTGTACCCCTGTACAAAGCAATAGTTAGACCACATTTGGAATATTGTATTCAAGCATGGAGGCCATATCGTAAAAAAGACATAGACAAGCTAGAAAGAATACAACGAAGAGCAACTAAAATGATTCCAGAATTAAGAGACCTTAGTTACGAAAGTCGCTTATTACAGTGTGGTTTGACAACACTAGAGACCAGGAGACTAAGAGGAGACCAAATAGAAGTGTTTAAAATAGTGAACGGTTATGAGGATGTTAATAGGAATATGTTCTTCAAACTTAAAGAAGGCAGTAGAACCAGAGGTCACAAAGCAGCATTAGTTAAGGAGCAGTGTAGGATGGACATGAGAAAGTACTCTTTCTCACAGAGGGTGATAAATGAATGGAACAAACTGCCAAATGATTGTGTTAATGCTAGTAGTGTGAATATGTTTAAAAATAGAATTGACAGATATCTGATAAGGGCGGGCTACACATAGATGAGAAAATTGTTGGACTCTCGATAAGCCATTGGCTTCCTTGTCCACTTGCCATCTGGAACTTGTTGTTCGAGATGGCAATCTTGTTAAATCTTGTTAAATCATTCTATGGTTTCAGAAATACCTGCTCAATGAAACAGTGCAGGAGTAGTAAGCCATTTACTTAATTGTTGGGATGCTTCATTGGGGTGGCTATGGCTTCACACATTCCAAGCACACACTAAGGGCATGGTTTCAGATAAGTGCAGGCAGACAACAAATGTTATCTTAGAGCAGGAGCTGCAACCTGTATTGAATTCAAAGTAAGCTCATCACACCTCACCATAGCTTGATTTGAGCTGAACTTCTGAGCTCTTTTTTCCAATTGCCACATGGTAAAATTGCCAAGCAGACCATTTATTCAAATTTAGACAAATGTTCTCACCTCAGATCTTGAAATGGTGTACAAATGTATGTTTAGCTGCTACAAAAACTTTGAGTTCATATACAATTCTAAGGTTGGACTGAGCATCACATTGGAAATAAAACCGGATTGCACCAGCACAAGAAAATTAGGTTCAATTCATTTTCTTTCAATTCCAATTCAACTTACTCAAAATCTTTCATTTCAAATTCTGCTTGGTGAAAATCTTTCAATTCAAATTCAGGAATTGAATTGAATTCACCCCAGCCCTGGTCTAGGAGTGTAGATTGGACCAACCACATCTGTCTGTAGACTGGGGGTGTAAATGGGACCACCCGCCGGTCTATATGGGGGTGTAGAATGGACCACACAACTGTCTGCCTGTCTGTGTAGAGTGGATCACCCATCTGTCTGTCTAAGGGTGTAGACTGGGGGTGTAGATGGGACCACCCACCTGTCTGTCTGTCTGGGGTGTAGATTGGACCACCCATCTGTCTCTATGGAGGTGTAGATTGGACCACCCATGCACATGCCTGTCTGGGAGTGTAGATTGGACCACCCACCTGTCTGTCTGGGGGTGTAGATTGGCTTGTCCGTCTGCAGAAATACACTGTGTGTCCACATGCTTACACGCACCAATGTCTTCTTCTGCACTGTCTGCCCACCCACGGTGCACTTAGCCACCAGATTGACATACTCCTCGGACGCTGTGCCCCACAGCAGGTCTGCTCTGGTCACTCTGACCTTTGCCAGGGTCGGCTGGTCTGCAATCCAACAAGTATGAGACTTTCTATGCACCGTTGAAGGCTTGGCTATGAAAGAGAAGATACTACTACCAGCTTATACATAGTTTTCCATAAGGCCTAGGGATGGCTCCTGCTAAGTACTGAATCATTGTTACTTCAATATATATAATTGCAAACATTTTGAGTCTTAATTCAGTAAACGCCATGTAAAGACTTTTTTCTTAACATTATATATTAAGTTAACAACTTCTTATTGTTAGTCTTCCTTAAAATTGTGCATTTTCAGAATATTTTAACCCCTGCACCATATTGCAATTTGAAACTGACTCCAGAATTACTCATTTATTGAGAAACTACAAGACAGTAGCAATACGTTTTAAATACTGGGTTATAAATTTGATCCAAGCTAACATGAAATTCGATCAGGTTGTCCTAGTTACGTTAACTGAACATTCACCAGATGTCAGATACATGTCTGTCTGGTGGCATTGTTGCTGGTTCTTTCAAACAAATCCATGTAAACATTTCAAATAACATCAACATCATGGTATCAGGGTTCATGGAAGGACACCGTTTTTTTCTGTGAACAAATGTTAGTCCTGTGGGACACTTACTCATTTACTTGTAATTAACTTACAGCAGCAATGCAAATGGTTTTATGAAATGCAAAGATAGGTAGGATTAGGAATGGGTCTAATAGCCAGACCATTTAGACTCCGTTTAATGGAATCACGTAGTTCATCATATTCACCCATTGTTGTATGAATCTGTTGTGATTTTCTGTTTTATGATGAACACGTAATATATATTATGTGATAGCCACGAGCTATATCCTGTAATGGCAGCAGGAATAGAATAATTTTTTTTCAAACAAAAACCCATATACATACACATATGCATTAAGAGTATAAATAAGTTAAAAGTATTAAAAATAATGATAACTGAGTATATGTAAAATGGATGTAAAGTTGCCATTGTACAAAAAAATCCATACATGTATACATAAAAATGTGCATTAAAATATAAATAAGTTATAAAAAAAATAATTGAGTATAATTACCGGTATATAAATGGAATATACAATCACCATTGTACAGAAAATCTATACTCATAAGCATAAAAAATAAGTTATAAAATATACTTTTTTTTTCTTTTTAAAATGTAGTTAGTTTTTAATTTAATTTCAATGCATGAAAAGTGGAATTTATTGACAATTTAGATGGTGAAATGTGTGACAATGGATTGACTTTGCCATGTGTGAGATTAACTTTTGGAAGTTCAGCGGAAGTTTAGCGCCAAGCAACCAATTTCCTGGTGATGACGACATGAACAACTTTGAAATTGCAAAATGGATCGGGTTATAAATATACTCTCTTACTGTATAAAAATGGAATTTACTAGCAATCTATGCCATGTGTGAGATCAAATTCTGGAAGATCAGTGCCAGTCATCCTATTTGGTGGTGATGATGACGATGTGAACAACTTCAAATTGATGACGTATTATAATTTTTGAACTGATGTTTATATAAATAAATGCCACAAGTCCTTTTTGTAATTATCTTAGAGATCTAGTGTTTGATGTAAGATATAGATATTTTATTTGTCTTGAACTTCTGTACTCACATTTTATATTTTTCCCCAATAAAAAATTATGAAAAACATGTTGACTTGTGAGAGCATGTTTTGTTTGTGCAATTCTATTTACATAAAAAATGTCACACATTAAAAATGTTTTTATTAGGTAAGTTAAGGTGTTTTGAATTATACATTCAGAAAGGCATGTAACCTAGCTTTCTTTTAGTACGATATAAACCATTTAATTTAGTTAGAACAATATAAATTTACGCAACATAGGACAGGATTTTGTCAGGAACCCGAGTAGCAAATTTTACCGACTGTTCAGGATAGAAATTGTTAAGTGAAACACTTTATTACAGCAGGAATAAGGAATGATTCCATCTCAGCCAATATAATTCATTCTACTAAGCGGCTGATTCTGTTATCCGTGGTTCTGTTAAACGTAGTACACTGTGCAGTGAAACCTCATTAGTCCATTCTTTGATATTTAATTTTATCTAGTAATCCACACTTAATTTTTTTATGAATTTGCAATGATTAAATTTACATTAAATAATTTGCAATAATATTACAATTATTAATTTTACATTAACTAATTGGCATTAATATTACATTAATTTTATATTAACTAATTTGCAATAATATTACATTGATTAATTTGTAACACAGATATATTGCGAGTATTTGCAACACAGTGGACTCATAGAATCATGTCGCGCCAGAACAATTTGATTCTATGTTAAGCAGCTGATTAACTTAATGGGGCATTTTAATACAACAGTAATAGGGTTATTTTCATCTTACTAAGTGGCTGATTCTATTATCAAATGATTTCAAAATATCAAAGGATGAGAATGAACTTTCTTCGAATATATATTATATATATATATATATATATATATATATATATATATATATATATATATAAAAATTTGAAGAAAGTTCATTCTCATCCTTTGATATTTTGAAATCATTTGATAATAGAATCAGCCACTTAGTAAGATGAAAATAACCCCATTACTGTTGTATTAAAATGCCCCATTTATATATATATATATATATATATATATATATATATATATATATATATATATATATATATATATATATATATATATATATATATATATATATATATATATATATATGTATATATATATATATATAAGCAGCATTGTTACAGAGCCAATCCCACCAGAACTGATTGATGTAAGTTTCCACTATATTCACACTCTAGTCTGATATGTATTGTTCTTACCTAATTGTGTACGAACATTGACCCTTGAGAAGATACTAGTATCAACAGGTTCGTTTGTGAGGTACAGCTCCACTGTGGCAGTCGGTGCATTGAAGACGGTCACTGATACAGTCTCCTCGTGGTCCATGTAAAATACGTCTGGGGCCACGATGAATAATGTGAAACTACACCACAGAAGGAAAAGGAAAACCCCTTACACAGCTGACTTTTAAGGATTTATAAGGATTTATTTTGAAACATGAAATTCATTAGTCACTTTTTACACAGTGACTTAACTCTATGGGGAGAGAAAGAAATAGCTGTAAATGATTTTGCACATGTATGTGGTAAACAAATATTGTCAACTTAATCATAATGGCTCAAATTTTACACACATTTTGTAAATATTAATATAGGTGAACATCTTAATAAATTAATATAGATTTATGCTGTGACTTAATATTACCTAAATGTACAATTAACCAAGGTTCAAGTCTGCTATAAAAATGAGTGACATTAAACTGCACATAATACACTTACAAGTGTTTGTTCAAGGATGCAACAGTACCATCCTGGGACAAATAAACTGTGATTGACAGCCCAAAGCCAAAGGCATCTCTAATGTCGACAGGGGGTTTGTGTCCAGGCCAAGAGGAAACATCCTCTTGGACAAGTACTACTCTCCCCCAGCACATACCCTACACAATGTATGGAAATGCGCTGAATCATTTGTACTTCGTCCCACTTGATGTCTTGGTTGACCAACACACAAGCAAAAATACCATGCACCTCTCCCACATGGCTCGCTGAGCCTAGTTCCCAAAATCAGTGAATGTTCTGATGTGATTTGTGTGAGAAAATGTGACTGCTGCAGACACTCACTTATTCCGGCAACCAACATCAGAGAGCCATTCAAGGAAATGCCTGGCATTACCGGTCTGACCAGACAATGGTTCACAGCTAGCCTAAATTTAAGTGCTCATATGTAGGCCACTCTTCTGGACAATCGTAATAGCATTGGTATCCACGTTTCATTAGGTCTTATGTACAGCATCCCATCAGTTTTACAATGGGAAGAAGCAGACTATTTGACATCACACTTGGATTGGTCCATGCACAAGTCCACTGCAAGCCAAGTCTACACTGACTAAACAAGTAGACAGCTCCTTCGACTTGATGTTGTATATTTATTGTTATGTCGAGATGTTTTCAAGTGGTAGGGGAAACTGGGACTAGAAACATCTTTCATAAAGTAATAAAACAACAATATTTTAAAGTTTGTTTTATTAATTGCAACAAATTAGATGCATACGTTAGCACACATATCTCTGCCATATGCAAAGCTACTACTAAGACTAAGACTAAGTCTAAGACTAAGTGAATTTGTATGTCTAAGCATTCTTTTATCTTGAACGTATGCATGAAAACGATGACATTTTATAAATCTAGGTTAAATATATCCCATATGAACGTATGCATGAAAACGATGACATTTTATTAATCTAGGTTAAATATATCCCAGCAGTTACTATAGTCTATGACTAAGAAGACATTCTCCACATACTGATTTTTTTATTTTCAACTACCACCGGTAACCCCTACAACTAGTAGTAGTATACTGGTCGGTGTAGTTTTCGACCTACTTAACAGAATATGCCATTTAAATATATATCGATCTCTTACACAATTATGTTTCTTCAGATTGTTTTTTAAACGGCATATTCTATTAAGTAGATCTACACCGACCAATATATGTGACGACTCGTAAGCCAGCGCAGCGGTTCCCAACTTGGGCCCGCGCCACTTCTACGATTACTGTAGTCAAAGAGTGATGAACTTTGGGCAGCGATGACGGACGATGTGGTATTTACCCACTTACCTGCTCTGAGACAGTGGGAACGAAATTCGCGGGAGAAAGGACGCAGTGATCAGCCACTGAAAAACGACCGCCATCCCGGGAGCCATAGCGCCGTCTGCCCACACAGGAGTGTGCGTCAAACTTCGAAAAACGGGAATCAAGTCGAGGTTCTATTCCGTTCTATTCCTGTTCAAAAACTCGAAAACATCCGGGTGGAAATCTGAGCCTTCAGTTCAGATAAACACTGTGCAGTGAGATTATCGCGTATCCGGGTTCTGAAGTTACCCTTCCTCCTTCCACTAATTCATCATCTTGTTTCCTAGTCCGAGAGACAGGTGTTACCAGAAGATTCCGAGGTCCTAGCCCGGGAAAGCGGGGTTGTTTCAAAGGCAAAGCCGGAACATTTATTATTTGAGCAGCGTACAAAATACATGATTGACACCCATGAAGGGTTCGACGAATCCACGTTATAGCCATATTATAGGCTGTGTGCGTGTGCGTGTGCGTGTGCGTGTGCGTGTGCGTGTGCGTGTGCGTGTGCGTGTGCGTGTGCGTGTGCGTCTGTGCGTGTGTGTATCATGGGCGGATCTAGGCTTGTTGGCGGGGGGGGGGGGTCAGTCAGTCGTAGTCATAATTATGGCATTCTACATTTTTACGAACCGGCCCGGGGGGACACATATATGTGTTCTACTTACATAAGGGTTAATATAAGCCGGTTGCTAATACTTCAGTCTTTACACTAGTTCCGATGTATGTCTATATAATTTATACGTGTTCCTTTGCCGTAATATTTGCCACGAACACGGGGGTCTAAAAGCCCCCCTCTATGGCCTAGGGGGTCTTGATAGATCCGCGACTGTATGTCATGACGATGATTGGGAAGGGGTGTGACAGGGGCCTCAAGCTCCCATCTGTTTTTGGGGCCAACCTAGCTCCCAACTCCCACCATTTTTGAGAGTCCACCTCCCACCTATCCCACCTCCTACCAATTTTAGGACCAACCTCCCACTTCCGGCCACCCCTCCGCCACATGGGACGGGGGACCGGGCGTATTCACAGCCCGCATTGGACCTATAAATGTGCTTACAAGTGCAAGTCTACTCCGCCATATTTTCAACAATTACAAATGAAGGAATTAAAAACCTGCCTAAATCACATTCATATTATGATGTTTTCTACCATTTAAGTCTACTTGTGGCGTCTGTGTAGACTTGGTCCGCAGTGGACCATGCAGACCCTGGTGGTGTCAAATGTTCTGCATAAAGCTTCCTCCTGGCCTGGGCATATATCCCCGTCGACACTGCCCTTTGGCTTCCGGCTGTAAATCAGTGTTTATTTGTCCCACGATAGTAATGTTGCATCCAGGGTCAACCAATACATTTATCGCATTACGTGCAGCTCAATATCATATGTCATTAATTTTAATGGCTGACACATAGAACCTTAATTGTATTTTATATGTCGCCCCAAAGTGTTCTCATAAATTATTGCGGAACTTTTGTATGTTGAATTGATTGGTGGTCTTTGAGACGTTGGTGTGGTGCTATATGTGCTCTGATTCCGAATGCCGGGGGAGTAACAAAGCCGGGAGCCTAATATTTCGTGAGTGTATGTGTGCGTGCGTGCGTGCGTGCGTGCGTGCGTGCGTGCGTGCGTGCGTGCGTGCGTGCGATGCGTGTGGGTGTGTCCAAGTTTCTCTTCTTCGTCTCACGTACGTCATCTACGTATTCCATCTCCAGTTGCATACTCAGCATGGATACTGGGATTAGGTCTTGATGAGTATTCCCGCGAAGATAACAGGGCTACGTCGAGGAAACAAGCAAACAGCACACCAGCAAGACCGTAACCACGCGGGGAGCTAGAGCTAGAGGTTACAAACAGCACACCAGCAAGACCGTAACCACGCGGGGAGCAAGAGATACAGGTTACAAACAGTACACCAGCAAGACCGTAACCACGCGGGGAGCTAGAGCTAGAGGTTACAAACAGTACACCAGCAAGACCGTAACCACGCGGGGAGCTAGAGCTAGAGGTTACAAACAGCACACCAGCAAGACCGTAACCACGCGGGGAGCAAGAGATAGAGGTTACAAACAGTACACCAGCAAGACCGTAACCACGCGGGGAGCTAGAGATAGAGGTTACAAACAGTACACCAGCAAGACCGTAACCACGCGGGGAGCTAGAGATAGAGGTTACAAACAGTACACCAGCAAGACCGTAACCACGCGGGGAGCTAGAGATAGAGGTTACAAACAGCACACCAGCAAGACCGTAACCACGCGGGGAGCAAGAGATAGAGGTTACAAACAGTACACCAGCAAGACCGTAACCACGCGGGGAGCTAGAGATAGAGGTTACAAACAGTACACCAGCAAGACCGTAACCACGCGGGGAGCTAGAGCTAGAGGTTACAAACAGTACACCAGCAAGACCGTAACCACGCGGGGAGCTAGAGATAGAGGTTACAAACAGTACACCAGCAAGACCGTAACCACGCGGGGAGCTAGAGATAGAGGTTACAAACAGTACACCAGCAAGACCGTAACCACGCGGGGAGCTAGAGATAGAGGTTACAAACAGTACACCAGCAAGACCGTAACCACGCGGGGAGCTAGAGATAGAGGTTACAAACAGTACACCAGCAAGACCGTAACCACGCGGGGAGCTAGAGATAGAGGTTACAAACAGTACACCAGCAAGACCGTAACCACGCGGGGAGCAAGAGATAGAGGTTACAAACAGCACACCAGCAAGACCGTAACCACGCGGGGAGCTAGAGATAGAGGTTACAAACAGTACACCAGCAAGACCGTAACCACGCGGGGAGCTAGAGATAGAGGTTACAAACAGTACACCAGCAAGACCGTAACCACGCGGGGAGCAAGAGATAGAGGTTACAAACAGCACACCAGCAAGACCGTAACCACGCGGGGAGCTAGAGATAGAGGTTACAAACAGTACACCAGCAAGACCGTAACCACGCGGGGAGCTAGAGATAGAGGTTACAAACAGTACACCAGCAAGACCGTAACCACGCGGGGAGCAAGAGATAGAGGTTACAAACAGTACACCAGCAAGACCGTAACCACGCGGGGAGCTAGATATAGAGGTTACAAACAGTACACCAGCAAGACCGTAACCACGCGGGGAGCTAGAGCTAGAGGTTACAAACAGTACACCAGCAAGACCGTAACCACGCGGGGAGCTAGAGATAGAGGTTACAAACAGTACACCAGCAAGACCGTAACCACGCGGGGAGCTAGAGATAGAGGTTACAAACAGTACACCAGCAAGACCGTAACCACGCGGGGAGCTAGAGCTAGAGGTTACAAACAGTACACCAGCAAGACCGTAACCACGCGGGGAGCTAGAGATAGAGGTTACAAACAGCACACCAGCAAGACCGTAACCACGCGGGGAGCAAGAGATAGAGGTTACAAACAGTACACCAGCAAGACCGTAACCACGCGGGGAGCTAGAGCTAGAGGTTACAAACAGTACACCAGCAAGACCGTAACCACGCGGGGAGCAAGAGATAGAGGTTACAAACAGTACACCAGCAAGACCGTAACCACGCGGGGAGCAAGAGATAGAGGTTACAAACAGTACACCAGCAAGACCGTAACCACGCGGGGAGCAAGAGATAGAGGTTACAAACAGTACACCAGCAAGACCGTAACCACGCGGGGAGCAAGAGATAGAGGTTACAAACAGTACACCAGCAAGACCGTAACCACGCGGGGAGCTAGAGATAGAGGTTACAAACAGTACACCAGCAAGACCGTAACCACGCGGGGAGCTAGAGCTAGAGGTTACAAACAGTACACCAGCAAGACCGTAACCACGCGGGGAGCTAGAGATAGAGGTTACAAACAGTACACCAGCAAGACCGTGACCACGCGGGGAGCAAGAGATAGAGGTTACAAACAGTACACCAGCAAGACCGTGACCACGCGGGGAGCAAGAGATAGAGGTTACAAACAGTACACCAGCAAGACCGTGACCACGCGGGGAGCAAGAGATAGAGGTTACAAACAGTACACCAGCAAGACCGTGACCACGCGGGGAGCAAGAGATAGAGGTTACAAACAGTACACCAGCAAGACCGTAACCACGCGGGGAGCAAGAGATAGAGGTTACAAACAGTACACCAGCAAGACCGTAACCACGCGGGGAGCTAGAGATAGAGGTTACAAACAGCACACCAGCAAGACCGTAACCACGCGGGGAGCTAGAGCTAGAGGTTACAAACAGTACACCAGCAAGACCGTAACCACGCGGGGAGCTAGAGATAGAGGTTACAAACAGCACACCAGCAAGACCGTAACCACGCGGGGAGCTAGAGATAGAGGTTACAAACAGCACACCAGCAAGACCGTAACCACGCGGGGAGCTAGAGATAGAGGTTACAAACAGTACACCAGCAAGACCGTAACCACGCGGGGAGCTAGAGATAGAGGTTACAAACAGCACACCAGCAAGACCGTAACCACGCGGGGAGCAAGAGATAGAGGTTACAAACAGCACACCAGCAAGACCGTAACCACGCGGGGAGCTAGAGATAGAGGTTACAAACAACACACCAGCAAGACCGTAACCACGCGGGGAGCTAGAGATAGAGGTTACAAACAACACACCAGCAAGACCGTAACCACGCGGGGAGCTAGAGATAGAGGTTACAAACAACACACCAGCAAGACCGTAACCACGCGGGGAGCTAGAGATAGAGGTTACAAACAACACACCAGCAAGACCGTAACCACGCGGGGAGCTAGAGATAGAGGTTACAAACAACACACCAGCAAGACCGTAACCACGCGGGGAGCTAGAGATAGAGGTTACAAACAGTACACCAGCAAGACCGTAACCACGCGGGGAGCTAGAGATAGAGGTTACAAACAGTACACCAGCAAGACCGTAACCACGCGGGGAGCTAGAGATAGAGGTTACAAACAGCACACCAGCAAGACCGTAACCACGCGGGGAGCTAGAGATAGAGGTTACAAACAACACACCAGCAAGACCGTAACCACGCGGGGAGCTAGAGATAGAGGTTACAAACAACACACCAGCAAGACCGTAACCACGCGGGGAGCAAGAGATAGAGGTTACAAACAGTACACCAGCAAGACCGTAACCACGCGGGGAGCTAGAGATAGAGGTTACAAACAGTACACCAGCAAGACCGTAACCACGCGGGGAGCTAGAGATAGAGGTTACAAACAACACATCAGCAAGACCGTAACCACGCGGGGAGCTAGAGATAGAGGTTACAAACAGTACACCAGCAAGACCGTAACCACGCGGGGAGCTAGAGATAGAGGTTACAAACAGTACACCAGCAAGACCGTAACCACGCGGGGAGCTAGAGATAGAGGTTACAAACAACACACCAGCAAGACCGTAACCACGCGGGGAGCTAGAGATAGAGGTTACAAACAACACACCAGCAACACCGTAACCACGCGGGGAGCTAGAGATAGAGGTTACAAACAGTACACCAGCAAGACCGTAACCACGCGGGGAGCTAGAGATAGAGGTTACAAACAACACACCAGCAAGACCGTAACCACGCGGGGAGCTAGAGATAGAGGTTACAAACAGTACACCAGCAAGACCGTAACCACGCGGGGAGCAAGAGATAGAGGTTACAAACAGCACACCAGCAAGACCGTAACCACGCGGGGAGCTAGAGATAGAGGTTACAAACAGCACACCAGCAAGACCGTAACCACGCGGGGAGCTAGAGATAGAGGTTACAAACAGCACACCAGCAAGACCGTAACCACGCGGGGAGCTAGAGATAGAGGTTACAAACAGCACACCAGCAAGACCGTAACCACGCGGGGAGCTAGAGATAGAGGTTACAAACAGCACACCAGCAAGACCGTAACCACGCGGGGAGCTAGAGATAGAGGTTACAAACAGCACACCAGCAAGACCGTAACCACGCGGGGAGCTAGAGATAGAGGTTACAAACAGCACACCAGCAAGACCGTAACCACGCGGGGAGCTAGAGATAGAGGTTACAAACAGCACACCAGCAAGACCGTAACCACGCGGGGAGCTAGAGATAGAGGTTACAAACAGCACACCAGCAAGACCGTAACCACGCGGGGAGCTAGAGATAGAGGTTACAAACAGCACACCAGCAAGACCGTAACCACGCGGGGAGCTAGAGATAGAGGTTACAAACAGTACACCAGCAAGACCGTAACCACGCGGGGAGCTAGAGATAGAGGTTACAAACAGCACACCAGCAAGACCGTAACCACGCGGGGAGCTAGAGCTAGAGGTTACAAACACCACACCAGCAAGACCGTAACCACGCGGGGAGCTAGAGATAGAGGTTACAAACAGCACACCAGCAAGACCGTAACCACGCGGGGAGCTAGAGATAGAGGTTACAAACACCACACCAGCAAGACCGTAACCACGCGGGGAGCTAGAGATAGAGGTTACAAACAGCACACCAGCAAGACCGTAACCACGCGGGGAGCTAGAGATAGAGGTTACAAACAGCACACCAGCAAGACCGTAACCACGCGGGGAGCTAGAGCTAGAGGTTACAAACACCACACCAGCAAGACCGTAACCACGCGAGGAGCTAGAGATAGAGGTTACAAACAGTACACCAGCAAGACCGTAACCACGCGGGGAGCTAGAGATAGAGGTTACAAACAACACACCAGCAAGACCGTAACCACGCGGGGAGCTAGAGATAGAGGTTACAAACAGCACACCAGCAAGACCGTAACCACGCGGGGAGCTAGAGATAGAGGTTACAAACAGCACACCAGCAAGACCGTAACCACGCGGGGAGCTAGAGATAGAGGTTACAAACAGTACACCAGCAAGACCGTAACCACGCGGGGAGCTAGAGATAGAGGTTACAAACAGCACACCAGCAAGACCGTAACCACGCGGGGAGCTAGAGATAGAGGTTACAAACAGCACACCAGCAAGACCGTAACCACGCGGGGAGCTAGAGATAGAGGTTACAAACACCACACCAGCAAGACCGTAACCACGCGGGGAGCTAGAGATAGAGGTTACAAACAGTACACCAGCAAGACCGTAACCACGCGGGGAGCTAGAGATAGAGGTTACAAACAGTACACCAGCAAGACCGTAACCACGCGGGGAGCTAGAGATAGAGGTTACAAACAACACACCAGCAAGACCGTAACCACGCGGGGAGCTAGAGATAGAGGTTACAAACAGCACACCAGCAAGACCGTAACCACGCTGGGAGCTAGAGCTAGAGGTTACAAACAGCACACCAGCAAGACCGTAACCACGCGGGGAGCTAGAGATAGAGGTTACAAACAGTACACCAGCAAGACCGTAACCACGCGGGGAGCTAGAGATAGAGGTTACAAACAGCACACCAGCAAGACCGTAACCACGCTGGGAGCTAGAGATAGAGGTTACAAACAGCACACCAGCAAGACCGTAACCACGCGGGGAGCTAGAGATAGAGGTTACAAACAGTACACCAGCAAGACCGTAACCACGCGGGGAGCTAGAGATAGAGGTTACAAACAGCACACCAGCAAGACCGTAACCACGCGGGGAGCTAGAGATAGAGGTTACAAACAGCACACCAGCAAGACCGTAACCACGCTGGGAGCTAGAGATAGAGGTTACAAACAGCACACCAGCAAGACCGTAACCACGCGGGGAGCTAGAGATAGAGGTTACAAACAACACACCAGCAAGACCGTAACCACGCGGGGAGCTAGAGATAGAGGTTACAAACAACACACCAGCAAGACCGTAACCACGCGGGGAGCTAGAGATAGAGGTTACAAACAACACACCAGCAAGACCGTAACCACGCGGGGAGCTAGAGATAGAGGTTACAAACAACACACCAGCAAGACCGTAACCACGCGGGGAGCTAGAGATAGAGGTTACAAACAGTACACCAGCAAGACCGTAACCACGCGGGGAGCTAGAGATAGAGGTTACAAACAGCACACCAGCAAGACCGTAACCACGCGGGGAGCTAGAGATAGAGGTTACAAACAGTACACCAGCAAGACCGTAACCACGCGGGGAGCTAGAGATAGAGGTTACAAACAGCACACCAGCAAGACCGTAACCACGCGGGGAGCTAGAGATAGAGGTTACAAACACCACACCAGCAATACCGTAACCACGCGGGGAGCTAGAGATAGAGGTTACAAACAGTACACCAGCAAGACCGTAACCACGCGGGGAGCTAGAGATAGAGGTTACAAACAACACATCAGCAAGACCGTAACCACGCGGGGAGCTAATCGAGGTTACAAACTGCACTGTATTGACTCCTACCCCCAACCTTGACCGTTTGATGGTGTCAAAAGCCCGCGAGATGTCAATGCCCGTTTTGTAGTCCTTGTTTGGACATAACCACAACTAGATACCAGTGTACTTTGGGTCCATACAACACACAGTTTCAGCCATACATTTTTTCTCTCTACGTGTCACTAATTCCGAACCTTATATGTATTGACGCCAGCTGAATTTGCGGGTAACATGTTAATCATAAGTTTCCCGAGATATGCATACATAAATACGGATATATATGTGTGTGTGTGTGTGTGTGTGTGTGTGTGTGTGTGTGTGTGTGTGTGTGTGTGTGTGTGTGTGTGTGTGTGTGTGTGTGTGTGTGTGTGTGTGTGTGTGTGTGTGTGTGTGTGTGTGTGTGTGTGTGTGTGTGTGTGTGTGTGTGTGTGTGTGTGTGTGTGTGTGTGTGTGTGTGTGTGTGTGTGTGTGTGTGTGTGTGTGTGTGTGTGTGTGTGTGTGTGTGTGTGTGTGTGTGTGTGTGTGTGTGTGTGTGTGTGTGTGTGTGTGACCCCTGTTTCTTGGTTTTTTTTTTATTTAAACAACTTAATTATTAGTAACACGACCAGCAACCTACACAGTAAATGCAATTAACCATAAGATAAATAGTTATAATAATAACAACTAATTAACTAGATTCTCTATAGATTACCCAGGGTGCTGCCATATGGTGGCAAGTAATGGCACCATCAACCCTGTGCTCCTCTGGTATCCTCGCGTGACCTTTGCTGGGTGACCGGTGGGGTGATTGATGGGGCAATTATAAATTACTAATTGTCCAGTAACCATGCCGGTTACACACACACACACACACACACACACACACACACACACACACACACACACACACACACACACACACACACACACACACACACACACACACACACACACACACACACACACACACACACCACACCACACCACACCACACCACACCACACCACACCACACCACACCACACCACACCACACCACACCACACCACACCACACCACACCACACCACACCACACCACACCACACCACACCACACCACACCACACACACACACACACACACACACACACACACACACACACACACACACACACATCTAAGAACAGCTATACTTTACCAGGACAAGGAAAACACCAGTAAGTCGACACCACGGCTGGTTGGAAATCAAGCATGCTTCCTTACTGCCCAGACCAATCATAAATGACCAAATTCAAGCAAAATAACAAAAGCAAGGCACTGCCACAAGTGCCTGCTGTTGTCTCAGGACCTATGTAACTGAACATAACACTTTAGTAAACAACACACACACACTTGTTTAATCTCAAACATGGTGGAAGCCCCGTCCAGCTCTCAAACCGAGGCTCGTAACGTCGCTTGTCAATTAAACGGTCATAGCAAACACAACATATCCCCCTCCTCCCTAAGGGATTATACTTCCAGTTATGGGGTTTCGCATAAGCAGCACAGAATTACAAACCATCTAGCCAGTGTCATTTTCAGTTCAACAGCGAATTACTGTCTACGAATGCGTTCTTTTAATATTGCGATTAAAGTATCAACTGAAGATTACGTTTAAAGTCATTGATAATTGAACGGTCAACTCATGATCACTTAAGACGTCTGATAGTCTTCGAGATATCTAGGTGGACGCCTGTTTCGTCTGGGTCGTTGACGCAGGTAAGGCGGGTCACCAAGTTGTCGAGCAAGTAGACCTTCAATGTCGACATCATGTAAGGTTTCTTCCACTAGCAGATGTGGAGGACCCACTTGGCGCGACCGGATACATCGCCGCGAGTTCCAGCGTTAACCATCTTCAAGCACGAAGGTGTTTGGCCCAACTTTCTTGGCGATCCTCTTAGCATACGACAACGACGATGCCAGTTTATGCTTTAGGATAGGTCGTTTCGTCCGCACCCAGTCTCCACGTTTCATCGACGCGTCTCGTGAATGACGTCGTTTGTCGGTGTAAGCTTTGGTTCGTTCCTGCTTACGTCTGATCGATTCAGCTGGCACTGTAATGTTCGGTGTATGTGTCTGAGGCGGTTTCAGACATTCCAACGGGAACCGTAGCTTTCGACAAATCATCAACTCTGCTGGTGTACGCTGTGTCAGCACGTGTGGTGTCGATCGGTACGTTTGCAGTATCGTTCGTACTGCGTCCGTGAACGTTTTATCCTCCTTGAGTTGCGCACCAAGACTCTCTTTGATGACACGATTCAGCCTCTCCACTCCTCCGTTGCACTGAGGGTTATACAATGTGCTGCGCCGGTGTTCGATGCCGAGTTTCTGCAGGAACATTTCAAATTCGTATGACACGAATTGTGGTCCGTTGTCGCTTTGCAGAACTTCGGGTATTCCACATCGAGAAAACAGTTCTTTCAGGATTTGAATGATGGCGGAAGACGTCCCTGTGCTGGTTGCAACTATTTCTGGCCATTTCGATTGAACATCGTGTACCACAACGAGAAATCTTTGACTGATTGGTGCAGCCTGTACCTCACCGAAAATGTCGATCTGAATGTGCTGCCATGGTTTCTCAGGCCAAGGTGGTATGGGTTGAAGTGGTGGTTGTGTTAGCTTCGTAGATTTTTCACACACACTGCACAACCTTCACAGTCTCTGAGGAAAGTTTCGATGTGGTGACCAATTGCAGGCCACCATACGGTATTGCGACATAGCTGCTTAGTTCGTACGATCCCTTGATGACCCTCGTGGGCCATGTGCGGTACCTGCTGTTGGGGTGACGTAGGGATGACAGCACGAATGCCACGCGACACACAGACGTCATCGAACACAGAAAGTTCGTCTCTCAGCCGGAAGTAAGTTTACAATCCAGCAGGTGTGTGCCGGGGCCAACCATTCTGGATGAAGTGACGGACTTGTGTCAATGTGACATCAGTGGAAGAAGCAGCCTTCAACTCGAGTGGTGTGACGAGGTTGTCCAACTCGACTTCCATTACACAGTCATCTGTCATCGACTTACACGGTTCATCTTTCTCACTTGACACTTCCTTACGTACAGAGAATGGAAGGCGACGCAAACCTTGTGACACAGGTGTAACTTCCGGTTTAACTCGGGGACGGTGAACAAACCTGGCAATTTTCCAAAAACCCGTGAACACTGAGGGAAATGCGGAAACAATGTCAACATATCGAATGATGACGCCATTCTTCGAAACTTGAAACCCAAGTTGATCGAACAAATCGAGTCCCATCAGACTCGAACCACTTCGGGTGACATAGAACGGAAAGTTCTGGATGGTTTCTGACTGGTATGTGACTTGTAGATGTACCATTCCCTCCAGTGGGATGTCACTACTGTCGTATGTAGACAAAGTTCCCTCAGGCGGAAGCAAAGGGTACCCGGAGAAGTGCTTCCGATAAAGAGAGTCGTTCAATATCGACACTTAGGTTATACAGCCATATATTACTACGCAGAGACTGTGACGTTGGAATCGACCTCAGGTAACGTACAGATGGCAAGCTGTTCAACCTCAGGAGGCTTCAAGCAAAAACCAAGGTCAAGACAGACATCATCAGGGACTTCCTGTTTGCTGATGAATGTGCCATCAACGCCGGCTCAGAAGCTGATATGCAACGCAGCGTAGACTAATTTTCCATAGCCTGCACAAACTTCGGTCTCACCATCAGCAAAAAGAAGACTGAAGTACTGCACCAGCCGGCCCCACGGAAACCCTATGTTGAGCCCAACATTACAGTCAACGGTCAGAGACTCAGTGCAGTGAACAGGTTCACCTATCTTGGCAGCACACTGTCTCAAAATGTCACCATTGATGACGAGGTGAACGTCAGAATTGCAAGGGCCAGCGCGACCTTCGGCCGACTACATGCCAATGTCTGGAACAGAAGAGGCATTAGTCTACAGACCAAGCTGAAGTTGTACAGGGCAATAGTGCTCCCCACGCTGTTCTACGTATGTGAAACACGGACAGTATACCAACGCCATGCCAAGAAGCTGAACCACTTCCACACAACGTGCCTCAGGAAACTCCTCAACATCAGTAGTTATAGTGCTCTTTTGACCGATCAAAAGAGTGGCCCAGTAGGGAGGGTCCCAGTGACTTCCGGTCACAGAGCCTTCTGGGTAACCTAAGCGCGCCCCTAGCGGCGACCTATATACCCCTAGAGCGTCCCCTGGCGACTGGAGCTAACCATAACCGTCGTAACCCCAACTTTTTGACATGATCCCGACCTGACCTCATCAGTGGTGACCCCTGACCCTAACGGAGTGACCGCTACCCTAACGTGACCGCTACCCCAATCCTCAAGGAGCGAAATAAATTTAATTGTACCCCAAGGCATTTAACCCCTGGCTAATTGTCGTCCGCGATACCCTATCCGCATTCTATAGCCTACAACCACCCGGTTCGTTGTAGCCCGCGTTACCCTATCTGCATTATGTAGCCTACATGGATGTGTGTATGTGTGTGTATAAATATTCATCCGTTCGTTATTGTATGTGGTAGCAGGGTGAAACGTGGTCATATTTCTTTTACTAGCGTCGTTAACCGACAAAATCGACACAACACCTCATTGAATGAAGTAACAAAGAAACTTTATTATTTAAAAATAACGATACATCAGATCATAGTAATATAATTATTTAAAAATAGCCATATATCAAATCATATTAAATCATAGTCATATAAATATCGTTCTTCGCTTTATTTAAAAATATCGATATATTATATTAAAACATAGTGTTCATCATTCTTCGATCTCAATCGAAGTTCAAGCGTGGCAGCAACTTCCCGCGTCTGTCTATCAACTTGGTAGGCCGTTGCATGCGTCGGACATGACGTGCCTTGACGGCTACGATCAATTCGCCCATCACGGCCTCCCATATCCATCTGCGATCAGAACGCGGCAGGCGTGCTAGTGCCTCTTTGTCTAATCGTGCTAGCGACATTCGTGGCTCGCCTTGGGCGTTGCATGCATGCAACATTTCCATCTCAACTCGCTCGAGTGGCCGAATCATCCCAAGTTCCGTCATAACGGCAGCCCACATTTGTCTGTGCTCAAGAAAGGAAGCATAATCGTTACATTTATCATCCCAACTTTCTGTAGCCGCATGCCTGTCGTAGCCATCATCGTCGTCGTCGTCATCATTGTCTATGCGCGGTATATAGCGACCCAGTTCCTCCATCACAGCTGCCCACTGTCGTCTATGGAAGCTGAAAACCAGAGTGAAAGACACATGAAAATCGAGCCATTGTTAAAGGTACATTCGAGACTTTGTTAAAAGTATGCTATATACGTTTCTTAAATAACACATGCATGTGTTAATAAGCTATGGGAAATCCGAGAGCGACGAAAGGCGTACTTTCGACCCGGCTCGTTAGGGAAGTCGGCCTGATGGTTTTTATTGCTAGACTGGTGGCAGTCGGCTAGCAGGCGTGTAGAAAGTAGGTCACGCACAGACGATATCAGTGACCTGACGACCCAGCTCGGCTCGTGGTTTTTATGGCTAGGCCGCCAGCCGGCTAGCAAGCGGCTTGTGTGGAAGTAGGCCACGCACAGACGATAACAGTAACCCGATGACCCGGCTCGGCTCGTGTGTTATTTATGAGTAGACTTCTAGCAACCGGCTACCAAGCGTTGTGAAATAGGCCACAGTCGCATAAAAGATGTCTCTTAAAGTTAAACTATGTGTTATGTAGATGCTTTTAAAAGCTTTTAAAAGCATAGGAGTATGTATTAGTTACCAATCGTGCAAACAACGACAGACATTATGTACTTACGAACGATACAGTAGCAGGCTCAACGCGACCCCGACTTCGACGTAGACGACCAGCAGATCGGAGAATAGCGCAATGGTAGACAGCATCGTGACGTCAGAAGCAACAACAGCGACGACAGCAACAGAACGACGGTAAGTGTATAAAGATATACCCAGTCTGAGAACGGCCTTATATAGTAAACGGTAAACAATGCAGACAGCTGACATAAGACACTATAACACAATAACAAATCTGTCAAAGTCAGAAAGTTATGCGAAAAGAAAACGCCAGACAGCTGCTAGGGAACAATAATAATAAAATTTATCAAACTGGAATGCGAAAAACAACTCCCAAACCCGCTAGAACAATACGCAATCCCTCACAACGAAAAACATGTTCGTTAAGTCTGTCACAGAAGTGTCAGAGAATCGACGCTGAAAGCCAAATCCCATCTATCACGTGTAAAAAAACTAAGTCAGTGAGTCCTAGACCAACGTTGCATCGAATTCCAGACATTCGACGTAAAACAATAAGCAATCCCTCACAGCGATAAGGCCGCCGCAGAAGTGTCAACTAATCCACGCTGAAAACCGAAATCCCATTTATCACGCGTAAAAAACCAAGTCAACGAGTCTTAGGCAAATGTTGTATAATATCACCGGTATTAAATACAGTGCATGTAATTTTGAACAACATAAAATCAGAATCAATCGTCCTATATACTTCAGAGGAGGAAACACTTTCCTATCTAACTTCTACGCGTTTAGGATAGATGCATGGGGTCATGTTTTTAACACCGTTGAAGCTGCGTACCAGTACAGGAAATGCATCTTTTATGGCGATGTCGAGACGGCGGAAAAGATGCTAGCCACACGAACCGGACTACAGGCGAAATACCTTAGCAAGACCATCCGAGCGAAGGAGCATTTATGTGCACAATGGAACAAACAGCGACGATCTGTAATGACCGCGTTAGTTGCGATTAAATTTCGCGACACGACACTACGCAAACGATTGTCAGACACATATCCATCACCGTTAATGGAATGCGTGAGAAGCAGGGAAGGATTCTGGAGCATGCTCACCTACACTGGACAGTCTGGACAGAACGTGTTGGGTCAGATACTCGTGAATTGTCGCGAGTTCGTTCGAAAAAACCAGACGACGGGAATGCGCGCTCGTCAACAACGCCCAGACGATAGGAATGCACAGCGATAGCGCAACGCATACCAGCGCCCCAGCTGGCCAGATAAGAAAGGCGCGCCATGCTATATAAGAGCCTCGCAGCTCTAACTGCCATAACCAACTCTCTCGATCGATCGACTGCCTCCTGTCTCGCTCAAGTCTTCGAAGTCATGGCCGCACAGCAGTTTGCAGAAGAACAACAGATGATGATGAACCTGACACGATTGCAGTCAGAGGTAAGTGCTGGAACTTACAAATTTGCAAGTCGCTTGTGCCACGCAGGAGAAATATGTTGTGTATATATCGTGCTCGCAGTGTCCCAAAGGCGTCCAGCGGCATAAACAAGGCTACTATTGTCCAGTTCACAAATGGCAGAGATCTCCTACATACAGATACAACCTGCGTGTCCTCCTACAGGACTGGATCGGCACAGAAATCTGGGTCAGTTTATTTAACGAAGTGGCAGCGAAAGTACTTGGCTTTGCCGCTAACGTCTACGTCGTTATGACGTCAGACGAAGACCGGTCGGCTGCGCTGTCGGTGCTGAGGGGGGTCCGTGTCATGGCGACCATTAAAAAACGCATAAACAACAACTACGTCAACTACAACGCGTCAGAGCTGGAAGTACTAGACGAAGCATTCTCTTTGTAGGAGGAAGACAAAGATAATGCTGTCGTCGACGCCAGCGCTGACAGCAGCACAGGTCCCGACGAAATAACCATAAAGGTACAGGAGTGGTTAGATGCATATGAAGATCGTAATCTATTACCATCCTCACCATCCATCATTTCCTCTACTGAACCGACTCTGTTTATAGCAGACGAGCAAAGTAACGATGCAGCTATTGTCGTAAGCAGCAGCAGCAGCAGCAGCAGCAGCAGCAGCAGCAGCAGCAGCAGCAGCAGCAGCAGCAGCAGCAGCAGCAGCAGAAGCAGTAACGATGCAGCTATTGTCATAAGCAGTAGCAGCAGTAGCAGTAGTAACAACGGCAACGATCATGATATGCAGGTGACGGTAATGAACATAGATAAAATTTGGAATCGCGCGGAAGCCATGATGAATCAAAATACCTTCGACGCGGCGGTAGACGCAGCGTGCGTTCGTTATGCGTGTAACGAGGTGGTTCGTATATTAGATCTATCGGAAGATGAGTATTACGTACCGTCTTCCGGTCTTATCATGCACATCTTGCGTTGGGTTGTCATAGCGTTGGAGGAGAGGTTTGGGAAAATGCAATGGAGTCTCGATATGGCAGACACGGTCAGAGCGACCATAGCCAGTCGATATGCAGGTAAGAACGATGTTACTGACAGTGATTAAACAGGTGTGTCTTTTGTTGTCCTGTCTATAGATAAATAACGGCCTCGTACAGCTGCGCGAGGCGTACAATAACGATAGAGACGACGACAACGATATGTTCGACAAAGCGAAGGTGGCAACGGCAACGGCGGCGCGCAAACGAATCATGCCGCCGTTAGCGGATAATGACCTGCGGTTGGTGCTCAACAAAAAGCGTCGACCACCAGCAGCAGCAGCAGCAGCAGCAGCAACAGCAGCAGCAGCAACAGCAGCACCAACCGCAGCAGCACCAACCGCAGCAGCAGCAACCGCAGCACCAATGTCACCACCACCCCCACCGCCGTCGTTTCTACCGATGCAGTCGCCATCGTCGTCAACGACGATGCCACCACCACTACCGTCAACATCGTTCGGGTTTAGTTTGTCGACGCCACAATCACCACCATCAACATTCGAATTTAGCCCAGCGTCGCCGCCACCATCATCGTCGCCGCCGCCACAGTCGTCGTCCTCGTCCTCGTCCTCCAACACGGCGATATCTTTCGACACACAGCCAGCAATATGCGCGTGTGAGTGCTATTGCGAGAACACTCCACAATCAACGACTCAGACTCCATCCATGAACATTATGACTCCAGAAACCGCGAACATTATGCTTACAGAAGCGATAACTCACCATATAATGTACAGATCACATCACACACCTCTGACAGTAGCCGAAGCCACTGTCAACATATGCGCAGAAGCAAGCGCGAGGCTGCTGTCGGAGGAGACGCAGACATTTCTCATTCAAGAAGTGGCGTGTTTCAACCCTTGGTTGCTGTGAACACGCCACACACACGCACGCACGCACGCACGCACGCACGCACGCACGCACGCACGCACGCACGCACGCACGCACGCACACACACACACACACACACACACACACACACACACACACACACACACACACACACACACACACATAATGTCTTTAATGTTATATATCAATATTGCCTTTAATCATATATATTAGTATTATCTTTAATCTTATTCTTTAGTTAGTAATTGTTATTAGTGTCTTTTATATCATTATTGTCTTTAATCCTATATATTAATATTGTTGTCTTTAATCATATATATTATTATTGTCTTTAATCTTATATATCATTAGCTTTAGACTAAGTAAGTAGTAATTGTTGTTAGTGTCTTTAATCTTATATATTGTCTTTAATCTTATATATCATTATTTATTTGATGTGATGTATTTTCTTTCAATACATTTATTTTTCTTTATCCTCTTGTATTTTTTCTATGAAATATGTACATAGTATTCTTTATGTATGAAGAGACCGACTTCTATATATATAATTCATTATTCACGCACGTGACCTCTGTCGTGGTGTAAAAACCCACAAGTCAGTTCCATCATACTAGCCTCTGGCGCGACGGTAAACGTTCGCAAGCTACTGGTCACTGTCGTGGTAATAACAAACCCGCAAACCACCGTCATATGTCATCATCTTATATATAGAGAAGTCTATCCTTTCATACCAGTACAGTATATATATATTTCATACACAACATATGTATTTTATTGAATAAAAAAGTGTCAAAATGGAATGGAACGTGTTGTGCCGTCATTGTTATATTATTATTATTCCTACGAGTGACACCCCTCTGCCATAGTCGAAAGGGAACCCGTAGTCGATTATAGTTGACATAGTGGACAATAGTAGCCATTGTTATAGGAACGCCTCTTATCATACATTGACGTCTTATTAGTAAATATAGAAATACCCCCACCACCCCACCACCCCACCACCCCACACGCACTATATAGATGAGCTGAGAGTCCATTCCCTCTCAGTTGTAGATGTGGTCATCGTCATGAAAAGACACCAATGTCGTCACTGTGGGCTCGCCTTCGACAAGTGTGCAGAACTACAACGTCACGTGCAGAGTTGTCACTCGACGCCATCTTAGCGATCACGCAAAGAGAGCGAAATACGCATGCGAGAAATGCGGTACCACCTTCGGGAGATTGGACAACCTACAGCGTCACGTAAGGTCGGTATGTAGTAGTAGTAGTAGTAGTAGTAGTAGTAGTAGTAGTAGTAGTAGTAGTAGTAGTAGTAGTAGTAGTAGTAGAAGAAACACCACCGTCTACGCGTGTAAGAAATGTGGACGGAAGTTTGAAAGACGTAACCATCTGACCATACACGCACGAACCGCGTGTACCGACGTCACCGAGCCGAAGAGATCAAAAAGAGAAGACACTACCCCATCCCACCACCCACTCGTTACCGAAGAAGACCCCTTAGAACCACCCGATCGACTTCCCTTCTCCGACACTCTGTCGACGGAACTGTTATATGTCGTTCGTGTGCACTGGTCTGCTATAAGGACCCACGTGTCGAGAGGTCCTCTCCAATGCAGGTACGATTACAGATTAACCACGCTAGACACGACCTTCCTAGAACCGTCTTTGAAGATCATGTTCCAGGAACAGACCAATGCGTTCAAGATTAACCTCAGTTACGGGTTCGTTCTGAGAAACAAGAACACGGGTCAATACAAGTACTATCATTCCTCGTGTAATTGCTGTGGACGCTACCTATACGAACCCAGTCTCGTCACCAACAGCAAGGACTTTGATGACTTTCTCGAACGCATCCGAGAAACCGACGTCTTGCAATGGGCCATCAATCAAAGACCGGATTCTGCGTGGGTGTGCGAACTCGTGACGAATGTCACTTTCTTCGTCAACCGCATCATCGATCACCCTATAGGATGTGTAGGCATGATCCCTCTTCCACCCTACATCAAGAAGAAGAAAAGCGTCATCGGTCTGGAAACGGAACCCATCCATCACAAAAGGTACAATGATAACCTGTGTCTCTTCCGATGTCTGGCCCTGCATCGAGGATGCGATCTATATCGATTGGAACCGGCGGTGAAGACGCTGTACGAGACATACGATCGAGACCACGTACCCATGGAAGAATTTGCAGGGGTCACGCTGGATGACCTCTATCGCGTAGAGACCACGTTCCAAACGAACGTGTGCGTGTATAAACTCGTCAAACCGGATGCGGAGGATGGTAAGTCGACTGCCGAACTGGTCCGTCGATCGTTATGCAAGTACCCCGAAACAATGTATCTCAACCTTCACGAGACACATTTTTCATTCATCCAAGATGTCCGCATGTACTGTCACTCGTATCGATGTCGGAAGTGCGGTGACTCGTTATGGAATATAGCATCTATGCTGCGCAGACACGAGCGCACGTGCACGGGGGGTGTGCGTCGAGTCTATCCTGGTGGCGTGTACCATTCGACTCCATCGGTGTTCGAACGTCTGGACGACGAGAACATTCGCGTGGCTGAATCGTTGCGCTACTATCCGTATCGAGCCACCTTTGACTTCGAGTGTTGGTTCGACACGGAACAACTTCCGTCGGATAGTGACAAGGTCCACTGGGTGGCGCGTCACGTTCCACTGAGCGTCAGCGTCGCATCCAACGTGCCCGGACACGAGCGAGTGCAATGTCTCGTCACGGATGGAGACACCAACAAGTTGGTGAGTAGAATGATGGATATCTTACAAGCGATGAGTGACGCCGCGTACGATAAGATCAAACACTCCTACGAAGATGTCTTGGAACAACTCGCAGAGGAACTGACGAACTGGGACGAAAGGGAGGAGGCTGCACGATCAGCCATCGACAAGAAGAAATCTCGTCGAACGACCAATCCATACAAAAAGCTGATGGGACAACTTTATGGATGGATGCATCAGTTACCCGTCATCGGGTTCAATTCGGGTAAGTATGATCTCAATGCCATCAAACAGTTCCACATACCCTACTTCCTATCCATCACGTCAAAGACAGGGGAACAAGAACAAGAACAAGAACAAGGCGACAAAGAAGAAGAAGAGAACGAGGGCATCGGGTCTTTTTTCGTCATCAAACGCAACAACACGTTCATGTATCTTTCGACGGATCAGCTGAAATTCTTAGACATGATCAATTACATAGCCCCCGGGTTCAGTTACGACAAGTATCTGAAGGCGTACGGATGCGAGGTGACGAAAGGTCATTTCCCGTACGAGTACATGGACCGTCTGGAGAGACTCGACGACACCGCACTTCCATCGAAACAGGACTTCTTCAGTCGCCTGAAGAACGAAGGTATTTCCGACGAGGATTATGCCAGTTGTCAAGAGGCCTGGCGCGACAACTCCATGACGACTTTGCGAGACTTTCTCGTCTGGTACAACAACAGGGACGTGGTTCCCTTTCTACATGCCATCGACAGACAGTTTGCCTTCTACCAGCAACGTGGTATAGACATGTTCAAGCAAGGCATCAGCGTACCTGGTCTGACCTTGCTCTACCTGTTCAACGACCTTCCAGAGAAGACCTACTTTACCATCTTCAACGAGAAGAATAAAGATCTTCATCATCTCTTCAAAGATCACGTGGTTGGCTGACCTTCGCTCGTTTTTCACCGCTATCACGAGAAAGGGGTCACCACGCTACGTCACAACGAGTACGGAGAGGCCGCTCGTCCGTGTCGGTCCATCGTCGGATACGATGCCAACGCCCTGTACTTGTGGTCACTCATGCAAGACATGCCTATGGGATGGTACACGCGACGACGGGAATAGAACGACTTCCGACCCGAATCGGCGCAGTTGTACGGACAGATGGCTGCGGAATGGTTGACTTGGGAATCCGAACGCACGGGACGCGACATACGACACCAGATCAACGGTAGAGAGAAGAGAATAGGCAAACTGTTGGTGGACGGGTGGTGCAGCGAAACGAAAACGGCTTATCAGTACCACGGATGTTTTTTCCATGGCTGCCCGTGCACTGGTAAAGAGGTCAACGAGGTCAACGGGAAATCCATGACTGAACTGCTCGCCGAGACCCGAAAGAACACCGTCTACCTCCGTCAATTTGTCAAGGTCGTCGAGTTGTGGGAATGCGAGTGGAAAAAGACGAGACGAGATCCTGTCGTGAAAAAGTGTCTGGATGCTGCATTTCCGCGACGACGTCACGCACGATGGACGATGACGTCGCAACAGATCCTGAGCGGCGTGCGTGCCGGAACCGTGTTCGGTCTGATCGAGTGTGACCTTTGTGTAATGGAAGCATTGCGCGAACACTTTGCCGAGATGCAGCCCGTGTTCAAGAACATCCGTCTGACACGCGACGATCTCGGACCGTTCATGCGTCGATACGCAGAGGAGCACAACATCATGACGACTCCGAGACGCATGCTCGTGGGTAGTTATCGAGGCGATAAGATATTGCTCGCCACTCCTCTGCTGCGATGGTACATGGACCACGGTCTCGAAGTGATGCACGTGTATCAGGTCGTTGAGTACGATCCTGTCCCGTGCTTCAGGCGGTTCGGCGATGCAGTGTCCACGGCGCGACGCGAGGGAGACGTCCACTCGCACAAGGCCATCATCGCAGACACCATGAAGTTGCTGGGGAACTCGGGTTACGGAAAGACCATCACCAACGTGGACCGACATCGTGACGTCAACTACTGTACGGAGAAGGTAGCATCTCTCATGGTCAACGATAGACGATTCCGACAACTCGACGTCGTCGTCGACGATGCGTACGAGATAGAGATGAACAAGAAAACCGTCACGTACACCCTGCCCGTACACGTGGGATTCTTCGTTCTACAGTACGCCAAGATGCGCATGTTGCAGTTCTATTACGACTTCATCGACAGGTACCTGGAGCGCCCTCTTTTTCAGTACTGCGAGATGGATACGGATTCTGCATATTTGGCCTTGGCCGCCGAGTCCGTCGACGCCCTCGTGACCCCGGAACTACGAGAACATTACTTCCGGCACCGTTGCCGTCCGAATGTTGCGACGACCATCGGAACGAGTACGTGCGCTGTCGACTCGCCAATAGACCGTGGGTCGGCGACGAGGCGTGCTGTAAGGCGCGCAGGGCGTACGACAAGAGGACACCTGGCCTGTTCAAGGTAGAGTGGTCCGGTGACGGGTTCGTGGGGTTGTGTAGCAAGACGTACTATTGTTTCGGACCCACCGACAAATACAGCACCAAAGGACTGAGCAAACGTCACAACGACATCGACAAGAACGCGTTCCTGGAGGTGCTCACCAACCGTCGGAGCGGAAGTGGAAAGAACCGCGGGTTCCGGGTGCGTCACTCGACCTTGTTGACGTACGTGCAGGAACGAGCTGCTCTCACCTACTTCTACGCCAAACGCGTGGTGCACGAGGACGGGATGAGCACGGGTCCGGTGGACGTGTAGAAAAAGGCGAAGCACTGTGGTCGTCTTTCATAAGCGATCATGGACGCACGGTGGAAACATCCTTTCACGTGCATCGTCGCCGGACCGACGGGATGCGGCAAAAGTACTTTCGTGACGCGTATGCTGCGTCACGCTGCTGCGATGATCGATCCACCCCCCGAACGGATCACGTGGTGTTACGGAGAATGGCTAGAGGCTTACGCAACGATGGACTTGGTCGACGTGCGGTTCGAGGAAGGGTTGCCGAGTGCGAGCATGTTCGATTCGTCGACGAGGAACCTCATCGTCATAGACGATCTCATGGCAGAAACGGACGAACGGGTCACGACCTTGTTCACTAAAAAAAGTCATCACAGGAACACGTCCGTACTGTATCTCGTACAGAACCTGTTTCCCAAAAACAAAGAGAGTCGAATTCTCAGTACATGGTGGTGTTCAAGAATCCTCGTGATGCATCGCAGATGTCGCACTTGGCTCGACAGATGTATCCGGGGCGCGTCAAGTTCGTTCAAGAGGCTTTTAAAGACGCCACGTCGGTACCGTACGGCTATCTATTGGTCGATCTCAAACAGGACACGCCCGAGGACATGCGTCTGCGCACGGCCATCTTTCCAGACGACGGTGTTCAGTACGTGTACTTGCCGAAGGTATAAAAAGACCGCACGCGTGGATAGTCTCTTCATTCGCACCATGTCTGAGCTGGTGAAGAGACACATCGTGTGCATACAGGCACTGAACAGAATCAAGAGCAACAAACTAAAAAGGGCCATCATCGCCAACGCCGACGCCGATCTGCTATGTGCACTAGCCGAGTGTGCCTACAACATATTAAAAAAGAACATTCCATTGAGGGAATTACAGAGGCGACGTTTGATTAAATACAGGACGAAGTTACGCGAGTTGGCTCAGAGACGAACGCCAGCTGCCAGGAGAAGACGCATCTTACTGCAACAGCAGGTCGGCGAGGGACAGAGCGGAGGTTTCCTATCGGCCTTCTTAGCACCGTTGGCAAGTTCGGTCTTTCTACCCTTGCTCCGAGAGGTGCTGCTCAAGAGGTAGATATAGAGAGATGGAACACGTACGCAAGATGACCTTGGTGGACCCACGAATGTTGGACACGCTTCGTTCACCTCCACCACCACCACCACCACCACCACCACCACCACCCCCAACGGACACCTTAGGTAAGAAGGTGCAAGCCCTCGATGACGAGATGAAGACCATCCTCGACAGAAAGGACCTCGACGACAGGACCAAGGTAACACTGTACAATCAGGAATTGCAACGGTACAACGTCTTGTCCGATAAACACGTCAAGGAACCGGTACGCGTGGTCACGGTGAACGAGTCTGGGACGGGGGCGGGGGCGGGGGTGGTGGAGGTAGCAGTAGGAGCTCCTGCTACTAGCGCTACTAGCGAGATAGAAGCCGACGTCGTGGACACCGTTCCCAAGACCATGCAAGCCAAAGCCAGACGTTTGATGGAACATCTCAAAAGAGATATTGCGTGGACCGCTGGCGGCGAACTGATCCACGAGGGTGTGCCAGTTGCCGGAAGTAACGTGGTGGATCTCGTGAATGATCTGTTGCGTAAGAGAAAGACCGATCCAACGGGATGGCAACCGTTCGCAAGACAACTCCGTGCCATGAACCTGCCCATGGAGTTGGTCGGTAACGTCACCAGGAGAGCCTACATACGTCAGGCGACGACGCCGACGATGACATCCACTCCAGGTCGCCGTCGTCGAATGCCGACTACCCCTCGCTCTGGTGGTAGCGCACTAAGATCGCTCAGTTGGACACCCCTCGCTCGTCGACGCAGTCAGATGGAACATTCCATGCTCACCCCACCTCCAGAACGTCAACGCAAGGCTCTGGCGTCATTGGCTAGTTGGGAAGATATTTAAGACGATGCGGCACGTGTCCATTGCATAGTGTGCGCTCCGATGTCGAGCGATCCACAGGACACGTACTACCGTTGCGTCATCGTTGCAGTATTTTGCGGTGGACTTTACTTGATTGTCGACGCTATAGCTCGAACAGCGTACTCGTTGTCACTCATCGAGAACCGTGCTACAGAGTCAACATCACAACCACCACCGCCAATCCATCGGAACTCTTTTAATGGCGCCTAGGAAAGAACAACTACTTAGGACGGTCTACTTCGATCCGAAAAGGGTAGGTAGTTATGGCGGAGTCGATACCTTGCGACGCGTTACGCGCATGCCACGAAAAAGGGTCGCGGAATGGTTGTCGGAACAGGACGCCTATACCCTACACAAGCCGGCTAGACGTCATTTCAAGAGACGACGCTTCATCGTGGGTGGTCTACGTCAGCAGTGGCAGGCCGATCTCGTCGATCTGTCGAATTTGAAAAAGGACAACGACGGTATGACCTTTCTCCTCACGGTGATCGACGTCTTCTCGAAAGTGGCCTGGTGTGTTCCCATGAAGAAGAAGTCCGCGGCGTCGTTGGTAGCAGCGCTTGACAGCACGTTCAGCAAAGGCTGGCCACAGACGTTGCAGACAGATCAAGGTCTGGAATTTCTTAATAAATCCGTTCAGGCTCTATTGAAGAAGCACGGCATCCATCACTTCTCCACGCACAACGCGGAGACGAAGGCGAGCGTCGTGGAAAGATTCAACAGAACGTTGAAGACGCGCATGTGGCGATACTTCACGAAACACCAGACGTGGCGATACATCGACGTCCTTCGGGACTTGGTGCAATCGTACAACAACACCCCCCACCGCAGTATCGGTATGGCTCCGTCACAGGTAAGTTACCAGAATCAAGAACAGGTGTGGCAGCGTCTGTACGGACACGACGGTAAGGGCGTGCCCAAGTTGCGCTTGTCGGATCGCGTGCGCATCAGCAAGTACAAAGGTAAGTTCGAAAAAGGCTACGCGGCGAATTGGAGCGAAGAGATGTTCACGATACACGAGGTTCATCCCTCCGAACCACCCGTGTATCGATTGAGGGACGATTTCGGTGAAGTGCTGGAAGGCACCTTCTACGAAATGGAGCTGCAAAAGGTGTCGGTACCCGCCGATAAACTGTACTACGTGGAAGCGGTACTGCAGCGTCGTAAGGTAGGTAGACGAACGGAGGCTTTGGTGAAATGGTTCGGCTACCCCTCCAAATTCAACAGCTGGATCGATGCCAAGGCACTCGTCCACTCTACTATAAAGACTAGCCACGCGTACGGTGACACTTCATTCGAGAAATGACACAAGACACGACAACACGAGTCTTCACCACCACCACCGTCATAGAACAGGAGGAGGAGGAACAAGAGGACGTAGTAGCAGCAGAGGACAGTACTGACGCGCAGAACGCAGATGACAACAGCAGCAGCAGCAGCAGCAGCAGCAGCAGCAGCAGCAGCAGCAGCAGCAGCAGCAGCAGCAGCAGCAGCAGCAGCAGCAGCAGCAGCAGCAGCAGCAGCAGCAGCAGCAGCAGCAGCAGCAGCAGCAGCAGCAGCAGCAGCAGCAGCAGCAGCAGCAGCAGCAGCAGCAGCAGCAGCAGCAGCAGCAGCAGCAGCAGCAGCAGCAGCAGCAGCAGCAGCAGCAGCAGCAGCAGCAGCAGCAGCAGCAGCAGCAGCAGCAGCAGCAGCAGCAGCAGCAGCAGCAGCAGCAGCAGCAGCAGCAGCAGCAGCAGCAGCAGCAGCAGCAGCAGCAGCAGCAGCAGCAGCAGCAGCAGCAGCAGCAGCAGCAGCAGCAGCAGCAGCAGCAGCAGCAGCAGCAGCAGCAGCAGCAGCAGCAGCAGCAGCAGCAGCAGCAGCAGCAGCAGCAGCAGCAGCAGCAGCAGCAGCAGCAGCAGCAGCAGCAGCAGCAGCAGCAGCAGCAGCAGCAGCAGCACTCCTTGGCATCTGTTCGGTACCGTGTGTCATAAAGAGGAAATTGTCTTTCTGTGTCAGGTCCTCGTCTTGTTCACGGTCATCCTGGTAAGTATTTACAACCTGACCACAGGTCACGAGAATTATAATCTGTGGACGGCCCTGTTGAGTAGTTCTTTGGGTTACCTGCTCCCCAATCCCACGTTGCGACGCAATGGCGACTGATTTCTACCTGACACTGCCTAGCAACGCTTCCATGAAGATGTATCCCGACAATACGTTGGCTCATTACATCACCGACTTACCTCGACGTATCGATCTGACTGGCGAGTGGGAATGCGGGTTGGCAGAGATACAGTACCCGCATACTTGGTACAATGTTACAGACGAAGATGTCTGGTTCTTCCTCAATGAGAAAAATCCTACGGGTCTTGTCCCGAGTATGAAGTTAGCCTCGGGGTATAACAGAGGTCCCGTGACATTGATGAACCGTGTAAACAGGGGTCTGCGACTTATGGCGACGGACAAGACACGAGCTAAATTGACCTACAGCATGATCACTCAAAAAATGACGTTGCACATGTCATCCGACACCGTGTTCACCATACCGTACCACAGTGCGTTGGCACCTATGTTAGGATTTCGTGAGTCGATCGTCACCAGTCCGCCGGCAGCACCAGCAGCAGACAGCACACGCCAGCACGATCACCCGAGACCAGTTGGAACGTCAGCCACCGTGATTATACCACCGCCACCTACACACAGTCCCGATGGTTCGTACCCCTTTCGTAAAGTAGCCGAAGACGTGGTGAACATGAATCGCGGGTTCGATACCATCTACGTCTACACGGACGTCGTGGAGTCTCGCATGGTCGGTGACAGCGTCGCGCCTTTGTTGCGAGCCCTCCCGGTTGGTGGAATTCACGGTGCCACGGTATCCGATAGGTTCACTAACATTCACTACGTGCCTCTGTTGTACTCGCACTTCAAGTCGATCGAGATGGTATAAGAGACGACACCGGACGGCGCGTGCCATTCGAGTACGGTCGAGTGACGGTGACGCTTCATTTTCGACGACGCAGGACCGGACTGTTCTGAAGATGAATTACAACGACTATTACGCGCGTCAGGCGGGTGGTGCACTTCCCTACTTCGCCGGTGCCCAATACCAACGAGGTCACGGACTAGGCAGTCTGTTCGGAGGTCTGCTGCGCAGCGCCATGCCACTCATCAAGAGAGGTGCCGTGGCGTTGGGAAAGGGGGCGTTGAAGACCGGCGTGCGCATAGCCGACGACGTCATGTCCGGGCAGAGCATAAAAAGGGCAACCAAACGACGCGTCACGGATGTCGGTAGGAATCTGATGCGTGGCCTTCTGGCCCCTGGCGTGCGAGCTCGTAAACGTATAAAACGCGCGCCGGCGAAGAAAGGAGTCACTTTAGCAAAGAGACGACGCAAGAGACAGACGTCCGCGAAACGTGAAGCCGACATATTCGATAACAACGATGGCTTTCGTACATAGACAGTCGTGCGAAGGGGTCAAGACCGAACTGGATCTCTTTACCGTACCCCCCACTCAGAACAGCATCATCGACAGCCACGTAGTGGAACATCAGCCCATGTCCTCTCTGGACTCGGGTGGACAGATAGAATTCCTCATACCCGGATCGGGCGACGATTACCTGGATCTCGCCAACACGATGCTGCACGTGCAGGCGAAGGTGACACGAGCCAACGGGGACGATCTCGACTTGGCCGACCCCGTGGGACCAGTGAATAACTGGCTGCATGCGCTGTTCAGTCAAGTCGACGTCTATCTGAACGGCACGCTCGTGACCCCTTCGACCAACACGTATGCGTATCGCGCCTACATAGAGACGCTGCTGAGCTACGGTCCCGATGCCAAGGACACGCAACTGACGAGTCAGCTGTGGCACAAGGACACGGCCACTCGCATGGACGCCGTCGAGATAACCGACGGACCCGCGGCTAACGAAGGGTTCGTGACTCGACGAGAGAACATCGTAAGGAGTCGTCTGGTCGATATGATGGGCCGTCTCCACGTGGATCTCTTTCTGCAGGATAAATTCCTGATCAACGGCGTCGATGTCAAGATACGACTGGTGCGTAGTAAGCCTGCTTTTGCACTCATGGCTGGTGGGATCGACCCCGATTACAAAATACAAATAGTCAATGCCGCCTTGTTTGCAAAGGCCACCCTGAATCCGACCGTACAGATTACGCACATCAAGGCTCTGGAGAAGAGTACGGTCAAGTATCCGATGCGATCCGTTGAGTGCAAGGTGTACTCCATTCCTGCTGGCACTCGGTCGCACACGTACGAGAACCTGTTCCTCGATACCCTGCCGAAACGTCTGGTGCTGTGCTGCATCGATAACGATGCCTACAACGACGTGTACACCAAGAATCCGTTTCACGCCAAGAACAACGACATCAACTTCCACGCGGTGTACGTGGACGGACGACAGATACCCTCCAAACCTTTCCAGCCCAATTTCGCAGACGACCTCTTCGTCAGGAGCTACATGAGTCTGTTCTCCTCGACCGGCAAGATGTGGCAGGACGAGGGGAACGGACTGACTCGCAACGACTACCGACACGGCTACACCTTCTTCGGTTTCGACTTGACCCCCGACCAGTGCGACGGTCCCTGCTTCCATCTGGTACAAAAGGGCAACCTGCGCATAGAACTGCATTTCCGCAACGCGCTGCTGAACACCGTGAACGTCGTCGTCTACGCCGAGCTCGAGTCCGTGCTGGAAATCGACAAGAACCGCAACGTCATCTACGACTACTGAGATGAACACCCTGCAGATCGCTAGACTACTGGCAAGGGACCCGCGCGCCAGATCGATATTTCGCGGCGTCGTACCCAAAGACGGACTGCCCACGACGATAGACGGCGCTCTGCCCGCGGCCTTCGTATGCAACACCGACGACGGCGACGAACCGGGCGAACATTGGATAGCCCTGTACCTGGACGCCGACGGACGCGGCGATTACTTCTGTTCGTACGGTCTGCCGCCACGACACGCTGCGTTCCGCACCTTCCTGAACGAACATTGTTCCGATTGGACTCATAACACCAAGAGGCTTCAGAGTCCTCTGTCTAACGTTTGTGGACAATATTGTGTTGCTTTTGTATTGCTTCGTTGTATTAACGTTCCGATGAGAACTTTTGTTAACATATTCGGCACCGATCTAGTAGCTAACGATTGCCGCGTGTTTGATTGGCTTAAACAGCTGCGATAAGGTAGACTGTATTATCGCTCGTCATAGTAGTAGTAGTACATCGATGGAGCCTCTGGCGAGGTGGATGCACCACCCGTAAGCTCGCGACCTCTGGCGTGATGGTAAACATCCGCAAGTCACCTCGTCATCATCGATCACCCTCGAGCCTCTGGCGAGGTGGAGACACCCCTAAGCTCGCGACCTCTGGCGTGATGGTCAACATCCGCAAGTCAAGTCATCATCATCATCATATTCATCGTAGTCGTAGTCGTAGTGGTGATATTACACGCTACCCTTGATGTATCGTCATGCTGCTTGTGTCGTTCAATAAAATACGTGTGCACTCGTTCCATACCGTGTTGTGTTGGTTTCTCGTCTCCATTAGTCCCTTTGATCGTTGATAATTAATGACCCTATTCTTAATTGCTGCGTATGGGTCATTCCGTCAGGGTTAATATCGCAAACGTCTACAGGGTGGGGTTACGACAGTTAGGGTTAACTCCAGCAGTCGATAGGGGTTAGGGTTAGCACTCCAATCAAAAGTTAGGGTTAGCTCCAGTCGCCAGGGGGCGCTCTAGGGGTATATATGTCGCCGCTAGGGGGGCGCTTAGGTTACCCAGAAGGCTCTGCGACCGGAAGTCACTGGGACCCTCCCTACTGGGCCACTCTTTTGATCGGTCAAAAGAGCACTATAACTACTAACATCAAGTGGCAGGACAGGATTCCAGACACTGAGGTACTTGCCCAAGCAGACCTACCCAACATCTATACCATCCTAATGCAGTCCCAGCTATGCTGGGCAGGACATGTAGCTCGCATGCCAGACAATCGGCTCCCAAAAAGGCTCTTCTATGGCGAACTACAGCAAGGAAAGCGGTCCCATGGAGGCCAGAAGAAGCGCTTCAAAGAGACTCTAAAACATCCCTTGCAGTTGCAGGGCTAGTTTACATAATTTACATATCTGGTGCAAAGTCCACCTCCCTCTAAGCCAATCATAATGTATTCAGTATAGCTGGGGTGTTGTTGCCTCGCGCAAAGATTAGTATGCAATCTAATTGCAATTTGCATACATCCATTTTTCATTTTAAACACTTAGTATATAATCTGCATGAAACTAATGGTTTGCTATGTTATATATTTACGTTTTACCTTTTTAGTAACTTTAGTTAATTTGCTAGTTATGTCTAGCATTAATAGGTAGCACTTTAAACTAATACAAGTTGCTTCGTTTAGATGTCATGTGTACAGATGTGTCGAAACATCACGTTATATAATATATATAATATATATATATATATATATATATATATATATACATACATATATATATATATATATATAATATAAATATATATACAGGGATCGAAATTAAGAAATTTAACCCACTCGCCATGGGGACTAGTAACCTTAATGTCTCATCCCATGAAAAATCACTAGTCCCCATTTTTGGTGGACATCGTCAAAATGCGACCTCTTTATGCAAATTCCTGTAATGCTCCTTAAACATAAAATGAACACATAAATATAAATTTTATAATTGACGATGCAACGTAGTTATTTTATTCAATTAGTACTAAATCAGATCCCGATGTTCTGGACGTTGTCAACTGCTTGTCGTTTCTGTAGGTGTTGCCAATCTGTACCCGTTTCATGTCATCCAATGTACACATCCACACAAAGTCTGTATATTATTATGGTCTTGAGTGTCTGGCAATAGCATGTGCGTTCCAAAAAAGCTTATACATTTAGTAAAATGTCCCTTTTTCCAGTTGGTCCATCGTCTTGTCCGCCACACTTACCCCTGGGTTGCTCTCTGCTTTCTCTCTTAAAGCCCATCTCATATGCCATATGGCTTGTAGAACTATTGTGAGCTTTGATACTCTCCAATTTAAATACTGGGGAGATGACGACAAAACTGCCTGCTTTCTCATACTTGCAGCAGTACTTACAAAACATTTTCATGTTTAGTTCAGTCTCAGTGTTCTTCGCCGTCCCGTCACTCCCCCCACCTTCAACGGCGGCGACAGCGTCGTCGTCACGCCGGTTAGCGTCGTCACGCCGGTCAGCGGCACCGCCAACGGCAACGCCAGCGTGAGCGGCAACGCCAGAGCCAGCAGACGAACTTTTGTATTCGAGCCATGAGAATTGCTTTAGCCAGAGCGGCTGAAATTCTCGTTTCCTCTCACACGCATCGTACCTACACGCCTATGCGCAACTTTATCATCGGCGCTCAGTTTTCTTTTGGGGGTTGGACCCCTTTTATAAAATTCCACACGATTTCGTAAAGAAACGCAGAAGATCGACGGGTAAAAGTTAGTACTGTTCAGTGTACTATATTTGTAACCGTGTGCACGGATTTTCCACTACGTTGCTGCTCGTTTACGAAATCGGATATATCGGGAACGAAGATTTAAAATTGTATTTTTCGATACATTGTGTTACGTTTATGTATGTACGACTAATTCAAATTGCTTGCATTTATATTGTTACAAAACGAGTGGAAAATAGCTACTCACCCGGGGGACTAGTACAGGCTAAAGGTAACTCATCCCCAGGAATTTCTACTCGCCTCCGGCGTTAAGTTCGATCCCTGTATATATATATATATATATATATATATATATATATATATATATATATATATATATATATATATATATATATATATATATATATATATATATATATATATATATATATATATATATATATGTATATATATATATATGTATATATATATATATATATATGTATATATATATATATATATATGTATATATGTATATATATGTATATATATATATATATATATGTATGTATATATATATATATATATATATATGTATATATATATATATATATATATATATACGCACGCACGCACGCACGCACGTCAAACGTATTACCAGAAACAGCAGCGTCACGCACGTGATGCAATACTACTTGCACGTTCGAAACGTTGATGGTCACGTGAATTTAGATCCATGGATACTTGTCTAGTAGAATATCTTTTTATTGTGTATTGGCCCTCGGTCTGCGACCTCGGGTGCGTGCTTTTTATTGTGTATTTTTATTGATCGGTATGCTTTCTATTATAATGAATATTAAAGGCCCAGATGGTGCTACGTACTCTTAAACGGTTTACGTACCGAAGTATTCGCCGCGCGTGCGTGCGTGCGTGCGTGCGTGCGTGCGTGCGTGCGCGTCGTTTCTGCAGTTGTTGGAAGTTAACGCTTTACGTAATATAAACTGCCATCTTTCGGCGCGCCCGTGGTTTCTGCGATTGTTGGAAGTTACGTTTTATGTAGCGAACATTTGATTTATCAGAAAAACCACGAAGAACCATTGATATACGGGGTATTTTTGAAAAATAAAGGCGTTACGTTTCATTCGTGGGTCATAAATTAATCCCTGAAAGTATGGTGCCCGAGGAAGAAAACGTGAACAAATATATGCTAGCTCGATTATAGTTAGATTACGAGTGCTTTCCCCATCATCTACAGCGTTTGAAATGTCTTTGTGGATAGGATGATTAGTAATGCGATGTGTTTTATTTAAGAAACTTGGTAATCGTGAATGCCAGAAAGCAAAACATATTTTCGTGTGTAATTGGTATATTAAGTTAGACACAGTAACAAATGAATGCACTAGTCAGCAAAAACGTGTACAACTGAGGTTTGTTGAAAACTATGCTTCCCTAATTCAATTCAAGCTTGGCATGGATAGAAGATGCATTGTAGGATTTGAAGGCAACGTATCTCCATATTTTCTTTCTCATCTTATGATACATTTAATACTGGGAATAATTCATGTGGGTAATTTCCGCAACAAAATGTCATGTAAATCTTAGACAAGCTGGAACTACGGCCATGTATATGTTAGCAAAATATATACTTTTAGCAGCTATTTTGACATTCATAATAAACACCATGACAGGGATGAAACATTTAGAAATGGAATTATATGAACTTGATGTATTATTTGTGAACACTAACTGATAAAGCTGAGAAACCAATTTGAACAATTATGGTATAGCACATTCTGCACTAAAGGTGTCGAGGCATCTGGCCTAAAAACGAAAATAGCCTCCCAAAAGTTGGGTGAAATGAAATGTACCAATGAATGGCTCTTGATGTAAATTGGGTAGCTTCCACATGAAAAAATGAAAAAGAAACGAAACATGGTATCAATATTTTATTAAATATCACAATTAGGATAGTGATATTTCATGGATATGGCAACATGAAGCAATACTAAGTAGTAAGATATTTACAAAAGAGCAATAATTCTACATAAAATAGAAGCACAGATTTAAACTTGCACTCTACATACAAATGCTTACATATTCAACATCCTGGAATAATGCTAAAATTATATCTCAAATACAGGGCATACCATAAAGCACAACCATGCAACACACATTGCATTAAATCACTTCCTTGTGGAGCATTTATGTTATGGCACCAATAAACACTTTACTACAACTATACATCACCTACTGTAGCCTCCCAATACCACCAATCTCAGATTTACACTGCCAACGCATACAAGATACTTCGTGATCTATTCAACACTAATATTTATTCAGATTGTTAACTTTTTAACTGTTCATTTTCTGTAATTAAGTAGCATATTAATCTCCAAACCAATTATTCACAACATATTAACATTTCATTGATTTATGTCAAGAAGCAGTTCCTGAAATTAAATTCAATTAGATGTTTTACAATACCATGACCTCCAGAGAAATCTGTGCCTAAACGTTTTATGGAAACAACTCTCATCTGAATTTTTTCTTGGAACACAACTTTCAAAAACATTAAATACAAACAAAGCTTTACAAACACCGAGTTATTACATGGAATTTTAACAAATGCCCAACATGTGTGCCAACCTGTGGTCTATAAATGCATAGTTCATCCTATACTGGAATACACTACAACATTAGATAATAATATAAAATCCATACAATTGAACCAAAAGCAAGTATCCAGATTTCGCACACACCCACACACCCACACCAGAGACCCTAGTACAGTCAGTAAACTTGGATAAAAACAACTTTAAAAATATCCCCTAGACTTGTACATTAAACACACTCCTCTTGATGCTCAAAAAAAAAACTAAATTTAGAGTGTGTATGTAAACATATTCTACCCAACTACATGTAGAGTAATAATAAAATATATGAATTATGTTGAGTAACTCATTAGACAGCTTCAATATACAGTCTCTTCCAACATCGATGAGACAAGCCTACTAAAACACTAAGCACACTGGCAGAATGTGTGAACATTATATTGCCAGTTACATCACAAATACAGTAAACACAGATGGCCACAGCTAGTGTTCTGGACTAATACTGAAGGTTGTCATGACTCATGACCATGTGTCTGGAACCAGACATTCATCCTTTATGGGTGAAAAGTCTATAGATCTGGACTAATACTGAAGGTTGTCATGACTCATGATCATGTGTCTGGAACCAGACATTCATCCTCTACAGGTGAACAATCTATAGATCTGGACTAATACTGAAGGTTGTCATAACCATGTGTCAGATGCCAGACATTCATCCTCTACGGGTGAACAATCTATAGATCTGGTCTAATACTGAAGGTTGTCATGACCATGTGTCAGATGCCAGACATTCATCCTCTACGGGTGAACAATCTATAGATCTGGACTAATACTGAAGGTTGTCATGACCATGTGTCAGATGCCAGACATTCATCCTCTACGGGTGAAAAGTCTATAGATCTGGACTAATACTGAAGGTTGTCATGACCATGTGTCAGATGCCAGACATTCATCCTCTACGGGTGAGCAGTCTGTAGATCTGCTGTTGGTGCTCAGCCTGGGCGTACTGTGGAGATCGTGAAGTGAATGCGTTCTTGTCCAGCCACTGCATCACGTATGTCGCATCGTCGATCGTGTACTTGTACCTAAACACATATCACCACAACTAAACACAGGAGCTTTGCTAATATCCTGTATATAATGCCAGTGTACTAAATGGGGAGAGGCTCAATGAGAGTGTAACAAATGGGGAGAGACTCAACGACAGTGTACTAAATGGGGAGAGGCTCAATGACAGTGTACTAAATGGGGAAAGGCTCAGTGACAGTGTACTAAATGGGGAGAGACTCAATGACAGTGTACTAAATGGGGAGAGGCTCAATGACAGTATACTAAATGGGGAGAGGCTCAATGACAGTGTACTAAATGGGGAGAGACTCAATGACAGTGTACTAAATGGGGAGAGGCTCAATGACAGTGTACTAAATGGGGAGAGGCTCAATGCCAGCGTAATAAATGGAGAGAGACTCAATGACAGTGTACTAAATGGGAAGAGGCTCAATGACAGTGTACTAAATGGGGAGAGACTCAATGACAGTGTACTAAATGGGGAGAGGCTCAATGACAGTGTACTAAATGGGGAGAGGCTCAATGACAGTGTACTAAATGGGGAGAGACTCAATGACAGTGTACTAAATGGAGAGAGACTCAATGCCAGTGTACTAAATGGGGAGAGGCTCAATGACAGTGTACTAAATGGGGAGAGACTCAACGACAGTGTACTAAATGGGGAGAGACTCAATGACAGTGTACTAAATGGGGAGAGCCTCAATGACAGTGTACTAAATGGGGAGAGACTCAATGACAGTGTACTAAATGGGGAGAGGCTCAATGCCAGCGTACTAAATGGGGAGAGGATCAATGACAGTGTACTAAATGGGGAGAGGATCAATGGCAGTGTACTAAATGGGGAGAGGCTCAATGCCAGTGTACTAAATGGGGAGAGGCTCAATGCCAGTGTACTAAATGGGGAGAGGCTCAATGACAGAGTACTAAATGGGGAGAGGATCAATGAGTGTACTAAATGGGGAGAGGCTCAATGACAGTGTTCTAAATGGGGAGAGGCTCAATGCCAGCGTACTAAATGGGGAGAGGCACAATGCTAGCATACTAACCATTAAAATGTTAGTCCCATGCTATAGCTTGGTGAAGTTGACGCATTTTATGTCAGTATATGCATATTCCTGTGTATATATAATTGCATAGAAATAGTTATTGTAAATAAATGTTTGTAAACATGTTATTTTTGCATGTCCTATACATGTGCCACATCATATCGCTGTTACATGTTTCTGAAATGGAAAATTATCAACATTTTCAAGTACTAATTCAGGGGAGGGAGAGGGTCTGAGAATTAATACTCTCTGTACTAATAGAAACATTTTGACAATTGTGAATGGCCCCGTATCTGCAGTCTTCTACAGTTATGCAGAAGGACAATTCGCCTACCTTGTGTCTCCCTCTGCGTCAATGTACTTGGGTCCTACGTCGCCAATGAACAGGTATTGACTGTCGAGGTCCAGGAAGGCACACTCACAGTTGAGGTTCTTCAAAAATGTGACTTCAATGAACGCTTCCAAGCCCTCACATCCAGCACCTGGCAGACAAGTGGCATTCATCAAGACTCTAATAATTGGACAATAATAAAAAGGTACATTCTTATATAGCACGGTATCCAGTCCGCATGACCGTTCAAATGCTTTAAATCATATCATAAACAATAACTTTTGCTAAAATCATTGTATGATTCGACTTTGCTCGTTAGATCAGGTAATTTGCCAAAGTATGAATAGCTTTATGTCATAGTATATAGGGTTGGGTTACACATAGCCACTTTTAGCCTTTTTTATGCCAAATTCAACAGGGCCCAGTTGAAAATAGTTTTATAATTTAAAATAGTTCTGGCGGCTAGCATCTCAGTTGATTTTTTTCTTCTCAACATGCTAGGAAATATTTAACTGAATGTCGACACCACAACTAATCTCCCGGCACTATTTTGACCAATCTATCCTTTAAAAGAACAGTCCTTTTGGAAATCCCCGATTTCTTAGAAATGTAACGACTATAGTAACGACCTCGAGTGCTACAGACCAGCTATATATTCGTTCGCTGTGAAAGTGGAATATATCGTATGGTTACTGTGATTCCAGTACACATCAGTATTATATCTACCTAACTAAATCATCCTTAAACCAGGAAATATCAGTGCTAACATAGTTTATTGTGCCTTTGAACCTAAGGCAGATGACAACACGTTGCAAATAAAGATTCAAAGCCCATTGTAGCGGCAAATTAAGGGGACATGCCAATATTAAAAATGGTCATTATGTTTTGTCAACAATACATAAAACGCCAGTGTGAAAATCGTCACATTTCAAACATGCAATTTGGCGTATGATCATGTCTTACATGTAGACAACTATACACGGTTTGGAATTACAATTGGTGAAGGGTTTGTGTCAAAAATACACTGCCGCTTTAGGCTGTCCATCAACTTTTGCTTAATTTATTCATAATGGTATAGCAGACTAAGCCGTTTATGTTAACCAAAATCAACCTTAAAGTTATCAGTGACACTGTCATACTTATATGTATGTGATTTATTTATTTGGGGATTTTCTCAAAATTATATAATTTCGCATTTTGAGGCTATTTTTTCCACATTTACAAAAATGTTTTAAAAATCTTGTAACATAACCAAATAAAAGAAAAACTTCAAATTTTATTAATCTGAAATATTGTATAGTATTTCAACTATAATCTGTGAAAAAATGGTTTATTTATCTTAAAACCTTCTACTGAAACTACTCAATTCAAGATAAGCATATAATAGCCACCCCAGCTAAACAATGGTTTCATCTTCTGCTTTCTTATGTCTTCGTTCCTCATACCTGCAGCTCTGTCTCAGATGTGGCAGTGTATTATTGACACAAACCCTTCACCAATTGTAATGGTTTCATCAAAACTAGATAACACATTTACACAAATGAACTAGCATGTAATCTTATAGGTTTTATTTTTGTGAAATGATTCCAAAGAAAGATGAACGAAAAATTTACTTGCAGTGACAACTTCTCAATTGTGCTGTGGCAACTTACCTTTCTTGAGGACACGGTCAATCTCAACTTTAATAATCTGTGATGCTGCATCACATTCTATCTTTTTTACAGTGCCTTTGAATGCTGCAAATAGAAAGCATTTGATGTTGTTCTTCATATTGATAAATAGACACATTCACAGTAACATATCCAACATATTTAAAAAGATTGCCATCCCAAACAACAAGTGTTTTCTAATTAGCTGATATTAAACTGATGTCTGTCATTTTCTGGCTAGAGGTATTAATAATAAAGTACAACAGCACCACATACTGAGGTAGTTCGTTAGTAAGACAGTCTTCTAATCTTTCACAGCAACAAAACCTTTTAACTCAAAGAAAATATCTATTCTCTTAGCAGTTTTCTTTTCAAACTTGTTAAAATAACATCCAATTAAAGTGCAGTACCTGAACAGTATGCAACCATTATACATGTCATTATTATTAAACATAGTTTATTTGTTAATAGACACTTCCCATTACCATCAAGCTACCTGGAGGATAATAATAGAACTTTTGATAACGCCAAGAACATCACGCTGCTTAATGTATATGCCTGTGGTTCGCTTACCTGAATCTTTACATTCCATTATAATCCAGCTAGCATGGTGGTATAATGGGGAAGGTCTATTACAACTAGTGTGGTTGATGGGTACACAAACTTACATATGTGTCACTCTGTTCACTCACCATAATCCCTACCAGTTATCCGGTCGTGCATCTTTTCAAAGGTCAATGGGGCCTCATCTTCCTGCTCAAAGCCATGGCAGGTTGCACATTTACCTGCAAGAGCACAAAACATATGACAATCAGGTATGCAATTCAACACTACAGATATCCAGGGTGTGCGTACATCACAATGCAACTCTACAGATATTCAAGGTGTGTGTTTGTACAACGGAGACTGTGTTGTGATCTGTCAGACATGTACTTCAACACTACAGATATTCAAGGTGTGTGTGTGTGTGTGTGTGAGTGAGTGTGTGAGTGAGAGAGAGAGAGAGAGAGTGTGCGTGCGTGCGTGCGTGCGTGCGTGCGTGCGTGCGTGCGTGCGTGCGTGCGTGCGTGCGTGTGTGTGTACAACAGAGACTGTGTTGTGATCTGTCAGACATGCATTTCAACATGGCAGAGATCCTGAATGAGTATTTCAGCTCAGTATTTACCACAGAAGATATCAGCTCACTTCCAGTTCCATTTACTAAATTTGAGGGCAATACATCAGAACATTTAGGGCAGTTATTTGTAACTCCTGAAATGATAGCAAAGAAAATTAAGAAGATGAAAGATAATAAATCACCTGAAAACTGCTTATGGAAATTGTTGAGCAAATTAGTACACCACTTGCAAAATTGTTTAACTTGTCACTAGAAGGAATAGTTCCTTCATAATGGAAAGAGGCAAACATTACGCCGCTATTTAAGAAGGGATCGAGGAACAAGCCAGAAAATTACAGACCAGTGAGTTTAACATCAGTTATATATAAATTACTTGAACCATTAATTAGAGACCACATGGTGGAATTCCTTGTAAAACATGAATCAATAAATACATCTCAACATGGGTTCCTAAAAGCAAAGTCATGTCTAACTAATCTCTTATGTTTTTTTGAAGAAATTACAAAGTGGGTAGATGACGGGTCACCAGTGTATGTGGTCTACTTAGATTTTCAGAAAGCTTTCGATAAAGTGCCACATCAAAGATTGTTACTTAACCTAAAAGGTCATGGCATAGGTAATGATGTAATGAACTGGATAGAAAAGTGGCTTACACACAGAAAACAGAGAGTAATAGTAGATGGTGAGATTTCAAACTGGAAATCTGTTTTGAGTGGGGTACCACAGGGATCAGTATTAGGCCCTATACTGTTTTTAATATATATAAATGATTTGGAAGATGACATATCTAGCAAAGTACTCAAATTTGCAGATGACACAAAAGTATTCAGAAAGGTTACTAATGATACAGATAAACAAAGTTTACAGCATGATCTAGATAAATTAGCTAAATGATAAGAAAAATGGCAAATGTTATTCAATTTTGGGAAGTGTAAATGTATACGCATAGGACATAGAAACATGGACGAAGAATATAAAATGGGGGATGCTGTACTAGGTAGAACCACACAAGAAAAGGACTTAGGAGTAACATTTAGTGCTGACATGAAAGGATTGCTGCTTCGAAAGGAAATCAAATTATAGGGCTAATTAGGAGAACTATCATATATAAGGAGAAACAGCAAATTGTACCCCTGTACAAAGCAATAGTTAGACCACATTTGGAATATTGTATTCAAGCATGGAGGCCATATCGTAAAAAGGACATAGACAAGCTAGAAAGAATACAACGAAGAGCAACCAAAATGATTCTAGAATTGGGAGACCTTAGTTACGAAAGTCGCTTATTACAATGTGGTTTGACAACACTAGAGACCAGGAGACTAAGAGGAGACCAAATAGAAGTATTTAAAATAGTGAATGGTTATGAGGATGTTGACAGGAATATGTTCTTCAAACTTAAAGAAGGTGGTAGAACCAGAGGACACAAAGCAGCATTAGTTAAGGAGCAGTATAGGTTGGACATGAGAAAGTACTCTTTCTCACAGAGGGTGATAAATGAATGGAACAAACTGCCAAATTATTGTGTTAATGCTAGTAGTGTGAATATGTTTAAAAATAGAATTGACAGATATTTGATAATGGCGGGCTACACATAGATGAGAAAATTGTTGGACTCTCGATAAGCTAATGGCTTCCTTGTCCACTTGCCTTCTGGAACTTGTTGTTTGGGATGGCAATCTTATTAAAATCTCTTGTTAAATTACAGATATTCAAGGTGTATGTGTACAACAGAGACTGTGCTGTGATCTGTCAGACATGCACTTCAACTCTACAGATATTCAAGGTGCGTGTATGCACCACAGAGACTGTGCTGTGATCTGTCAGACATGCACTTCAACACTACAGATATTCAATGTGTGTGTGTGTGTGTGTGTGTGTGTGCACCAGAGACTATGCTGAGATCTGTCAGACATGTACTTCAACACTACGGATATTCAAGGTGTATGTGTACAACAGAGACTGTGCTGTCAGGGATGATACTGTGGTGATGACAAATAAACGGGGGGGGGGGTCCGGGGAAATTTTTAGAAATCCGACATGTGGCTATCATTTTAGAGCTTATTATTATTACTTAATAATAACAACAGAAGTATATTACCCAACATATATTTGTCTAAAAAATGAATCAGCAATCTGAAAAATGTAAATCAATACATAAAGGTCATCTTTAACTCACCTGAATGGAATCATAGCATATTCATTAAATGCCAGCAATTCAATTTCAACTTTCTTCAGCAAAAGTTCAACACAATGTCAATGAGGGTCATTGCTTCGCAGTTGTGTTGGAATCCGAAATATAATATATATATAGATACACGTATATATATTATATATATATAATATATTTTGTATGTAGAGAACTGTCTGTGCCCAAGAGGCAGAGTTACGACATTCATTTGGAGCCACTGAATACTGCTCTTCTTCTTTGGGCCAGTTTTGTCAGTTGTGCTTTTCTGTGAGCTTCCCTTGCTTTCTATGCAGCCTTCACATTAAGCTCCTTGCAGTCCTTTTTTGACTGAGCTTTCTCTTTAGCAAGTTCAAGGTTGGCTCTCTTTGCTTTGCATTTCTTTATGGCATCTTCAAGTTCATGATACCTTTTGTGCGCACATGTCATGTTGCACACAAATACTGAGTCCGCAATGTTGTGGAGATGGTCGGACTTCCTGAAGAAATGGACAGCAGACTTCTCTGATGCTTTCAGCGAGTATTTCACACTCTGAATGGCATCGAATGTCTTGATTCCCAAGCATGCCGTTTTTGTGGTGATCACGATCCCCATGACACTAAATGATCCCTCTACTTGAGGGCTATGAATGCAGCTGAGTAGGGCTGCCACCATCTTGCTGAGAGCAGGGAATTTTCCTGTCTGGAACACAAGTGTCCACCATGTGTCAAGTTGCATGTCAAGCAATGCAACAGGTAGAATGTTATCAGTGTGGAACCTCTGCACTTCTAACGTGTGGGTCAGTAGGTCTTCCTCATTCAACACATTTGTGGCCAGGTCTGGCAGTGCCTTCATGTACTGCATAATTTCAGTGTGCCCTCTTACTATTGGGTCCAAAGCTAACAAGTGTTTCAGCAGTTTGTTGTTCACAGGCGTCTTCTTCTGGAGATACAAACCAGTTGCAACATAAGCTGCCTTCACTTCGTCAAGGAAAGTTGCAGTTCTACTGTTTGACTTGTGGCATTCCTGAAGAATCATCTGTGCCTTCGGTCCAATGAATATATCCTTCTTTCGTAGAAGTGAAGAATCAGCTTCAAGATCAATCTGCGTGATCTTCTTTCCTGTGACATTCAGGAGCAACTCCGGTTTAACAAAGCAGACCATGAAATCCTTCATCAGCAGGAGCTGCTCATCTCGTAGCCTGTGTAGCAACGGCTCTCTGCTTTGGAACAGGAGAACTTCTTCAAGAGGGGTAGCACACTGCTGTAGAAGTGAAGAAGAAGCTTTGTGTACTTCCAGTCCACAAAGAGGGCCTTCATAACGATTTCTTTTCTTCCTTTCCCTTCAGCTGTCATCTTCTTGGCACGCGCAACGTTCCCCGCATGCTTCGTACCCCATCATCCAAGTTGTGCCGCTTGTAGATTTCGACACAGATGTGTAGGTAGTGAACGCGGTCCAGGGGCTGGAGGAATGGATAGAAGAAGAGGGTGTATGCATCCATGAGCTTCAGGGTGTCCGCTGCTACATCGTAGACACTCAGCCAATGAGTGTTACTGTACCTCTTTGGCATGGTTAACGCGATGTTCAGCAGGCAACACAACTCCATCAGCAGTTCTCTCAGGTCTGTGGACCACTTAAAGTCAGTGTGAATGTGTATAAACATCAATTCCAAGTGGCGGCCAAACTTACTAGAGAACTTCTTGGCAGCATTATGGACATGGTGGCATGTATCCCCATCTATATCCAGCAAGTGAGGTGCCTGGTCTGTGCGCAGCCTGACCTCTAGCCCACTCTTCGATCCCTCATGACATTACATGAATCCATGAGGATCGACATGACATTTGTCCAAGTGAGCTGATGTGTTTGAAGGAGAGAGACAAGGGTCTCCTGCAGAGAGGCGGAATTGACACGGATGAGACTGATTGGAGGAAGTGTCGCACTATCACTTTATTCAACAACGTTGAAAAGTAACTAACTAATACACTGAAGACTCACTGTTTGTTGTCTGATGTGGCCTCGTCAATGTTGAGCGAAAAGTAAGATGTCTTCAGGTCTTTGAACAGCTCATCCTGCATCGTTTTGGCCAAGCCAAAACGCATCTTATATGATGCCGTATTCCGGTCCACGGTAAGAGCATTCAGTGCCTTGGGATTACTTGCTAATTCCTTGGACAAATCAATGATCGGTTGTACCAAGGTGAACGGCAATGATTTCTCAGCAAGAAATCCCAGCAGCATGGCTTCCTGGTTGACAGTTCTGTCACGAACTAGTACCATTGGTAGTAGCGGGACTGTTGTCGGTATTACTGATGACTTAAACATGCCATAAGTCATGTTGCCATTGGTCGAACCACTCATTTCAGCTGAAAAACAATGCATCTGAGCATTACGAGCCAATCCACAGCTTGATTTTAATTCATTATACATTTGTTCTTTTAATTAATTTTGAATAAACAAACATGTGTGTATACACAAGTGAAACAAAAAAGAACCTAAATATCTTGAATCGACTTGTTTAATTGAAAACTTCCAATTCAACATTATGCCAAAAAACTTACATAAATATTAAGCATAAACTATTTGTAACATAACAAACTTAACACAATATACACAAATGTCGGTACCCAAATCTTACCTAAAAGACAAGTAGGCCTACCAAAAAATAATGCCCATAAGTTTTATTATTAATGTTAATCCAAAAGCAATTCAGGCAATCACAGTAAGTCAATGTTATTGCATGAAATGCAAAATAACTCGCATCCAACGCAGCAGATGGCAGCACATAATTTCATAAGTTTAAATTTGCATACCTGGCAAACTATAGTTCATTTATCTGGTCGTGTTCTCATCTCGATGTTTGTCCTTGTCACAGTGTTGTTCAATGGCCTTCCATCCTCGCCATTCCCGCGGTCGGAAGCTTGCGAATGCACTCGGCCAAGTTTGTTCCACTGACCACTTTTGCCATCCATTTCCAAGACCACTATGTCTTATTCCTGAAAGCTTTGTCAAGTACTTTCACTTCCGCTTCATCTTTCCGCTCTATAAATCGCCTGTCAGTCACTGTCTCCATCTTTACATCTTTACGTATTTACCAGTAGAACTTTTGCTGCGCTCCACCGCATTTCAACAAAGGCGCCATTACTGATTGGCCCAAGGCCAGATTAACGGGAATGACACATGCTCATTGGCTAAGCAGCGGGATACCTAGTCCCATTAGCCAATAAAATTAGTTGTACCGAGTGCGCGTTTCTACTTATCCTCGCTATGCATTGGCTAAGTATCGCGGTTACCCAGTGATGCCGGCCAATAAAATTATTCGTACGAGTTCGTGCATTTCTACCGCTGAACTAAAATTAAATAGCTCCTCGCGCATTTACCCGCGCATTCAATAGCCTACACAGTTGAAGGTCTACATATATCTGGCTTTTCAATTTTAGCGTACCTACCCCCATATTGAAAAAAAATCTCAACGAATTTACACGAATCTCAGAAATGGCCTAAAAGCTCAAAAAAAAATGGAAATCCGTTTAAAAACGGAAAATTATCATCCCTGGCTGTGATCTGTCAGACATGCACTTCAACACTACAGATATCCAAGGTGGTTGTACAACAGAAACTGTGTTGTGATCTTGCAATTCAACACAATGTGTCTAATAGTATTGTGTTTAGTGTGTCTCATGTGCACTCTAGGCCTGTCTCGCTTGAGCACTGAGAGTTTGCTAGTGGTGATGATTACCTTCGGCACAGATGCACTCGTTGTTGACACAGATCTTCTGCAGCAGTGGACTGCCTTGGTCTGGGCTATAGAAGCTTGTCGCTGATCTGCCTACATGTGAACAATACAATGTATATTATGTTATGACAAAGATACCACAAACTGCATTCACACTGGTAAATGTGTCTGTTTTAATGGGATTGTATTAGCAGGTATATAGCAATAAAAGCTAGTCTGACATCAAAGAACGAATATAAAATCAATTCTGAACAATTATAATATAGTTTGACTCACAATGGAAACAATTAAGACATTTTAAAAGATATTGTATTGGTGTTATATAGCCTCGGAGTCAATTACATTGTAATTGAAATGCCAATTCCAAAATTGTAGTTGGTGTTTTGTTTTTAAAAGTAATTGGAAAATGGCATTTTCAATTATCATGTGACTTCTTAATTCAAATCATTCACTACAGATAATCAATAAAATATAATATGTTGTGCACATCATATTTGTTTGCCATTATGTAACACAATATGCAGAAATTACACAAAGCTGCTCTAAAACAGATGTTATTTTTTGGGTGTAGAGTATGTCCATGGTTGTTCTGTTCTCATAGTGTTATTCCGATATGGAAATGGTAATTTGATTTGGTATTTTGTAATTGGAATTTAAAAATGTGTATTGTTTAGGTGTAACTGGAATAACGTAATTGACCCTAGGCCTGGTGCTATATTAAGAACCGGAAAAGTCATGGTTTGTGTGTTATGCCAAAATGTATTGATAATGACTAGGGGTCAGAACCAAGACATGTATGGGTCAATAAGGTGAAATTTAAATGTTCTGCTACATCACCTACTTGGCTCATAGTAATCATAGACGGTGACAGCAACGGGGTGTACGCGACCAACAACAAACGTGCGCACTGCTTTGAAGGCAACACAGGTTGGCGTATCACTCCTGATCTGCACAGAGTAAAGGTGTATAGCTTCAATAACTCCAAATTGGCTTACAAATGGAAATTAATCCTTAAATCAGAATTAATACAATTTACAATTAGTGTGCGTTGTTGAGATATTTCAAGGGTTAGTATTTTAATATACAGTAATATAAAGTAGTAACGCAAAGTGGATAAAGATAAATGGAACTTAGTTAACATGTACATAGATACATAAGCCCAATAATAGGCTCATTGGAGTAAAAGAAACATAGAAGATTTGTAGAAGTTAAATAACTGAATCATTGCTGTTTTGTGGGGTCACCAGACCAGCAGCATCGATCAGAATTAAAAATTTCAAAGTCAAATTATTTGTACAACAAATTGAAATCTATTTTGGAACATGCAAAAAGCATAAGTCTCCTAATGTTTAAACAAACTCGGGATTGCATATTAATAATTAAGATACACACCACTGATATAGTGTGATATCATACTAACAGATTCAATGTAGAATATAACGGCTCGGTCTGTCAGTTCGTATCTGTCCACAGTGGTTTGTGCGGAGTTTATCAACTACAAGAGAAGCAACTGTCAGTTGATTAATATTATATAATACAAAGACGCCTTCAATGTAGGCATCACGGCCGCCAAGATTATAATAAGCAAAATAATTAACATAAAAGGCACACTATTACAACGTTTCTATGATAATATAATAACAATATATTTAATTTGATAAAGCACCAGATCCAACATTGCTCATGGCACTTCACAGCATATTAAAAATTAATATCTCACCTTCTCCAGGTCATCCTTATTTGCCTCAAATCCTGAGAACAACCCAACATCCAGGATGGCCATTCCTGTAGCGTTGGGCCCAAGATACCTGTACAAAAACATACAGGGACAATGTCCGAATATACCTGTACAAGAAACACGGGGACAATGTCTGAATATATCTGTACAAGAACACACAGGGACAATGTCAAAATATACCTGTACAAGAACACACGGGACAATGTCTGAATATACCTATTAAAGAACAAACGGGGACAATGTCCCAAGATTCATAAACAAGAACACAGATGGACAATGTCCCAATATACATAAACAAGAACACAGATGGACAATGGCTCAAGATATATGAACAAGAATACACAGGGTCAATACATGAACAAGAACACATCTGGACAGTTTCCCAAGATACATGAACAAGAACACATCTGGACAGTTTCATAAGATACATGAACAAGAACAAACAGGGACAATGGCCCAAGATACACAGACAAGAACATACATGGACAATGCCCCAAGATACATGAACAAGAACATACAGGGACAATGTCCCAAGTTACATGAACAAGAACACACAGGGATAATGTCCCAAGATACATAAACAAGAACAAACAGGGACAATGGACCATGATACATGAACAAGAACACACAGATTCAATGTCCCATGATATATGAACAAGAACACAAACGGTCAATATCCCAAGATACATGAACAAGAACAAACAGGGACAATATCCCAAGATACATGAACAAGAACACAATGGGACAATATCCTAAGACACATGAACAAGAACAAACAGGAACAATGTCCCAAGATACACGAACAAGAACCCACATGAATATAAGAGGAACATATAGAAATAACTTAAAGAAGTTTAAGCAGACTTTGTTTGCAGTAATTATACTCCATATGTGCCACATTGGGATTGGAGTATGTAGAAATACTCTGTAAAGTTTTAATAATAATAAAAATAACATCACTTCACTGCTGTAATCACATGACCTGGAGGGCAGCACTGGAGCTCGCCGTATCAACTTACTGTAGGCACACTTTGATGTTGATCACCCAGTTGTTGATTGCTGTAGATTGTCTCAGTCTCTGACGCATCAAGTGAGGTAACACAGGGTTGACACGAGACTCCCGACAGGCATTGATGTCACCACTACGTCACACAGCAAACAGTGTAGGTCATTCTAATATTATTTACAAACTAATGTAAGTACAATCAAACCAACCAAAGTGATCAGTGGATGGTCGACAAGTGGTTTCTTAATACAGGTGATCTCTTAACCCAGGTAATTTAATATGTGAAACGTTTGTGAAAGGAGGAGTTGATTGTGGTCGTTAATGAGATGTGGTCTCTTAATGCAGGTGGTTGTTTGAGCAGGTATATAAACAACAGAATCATTGTACTTAGAAGCTGCTTTTTAAATGTTTGTGTGGGATTTGCTACAAATTAAAAAATAACAATGTTCTACACAATTAAATGTTCTCTCAGTTGGGCCTGGCATAGTTGCAGATAAAATATAGAAGTTTTAAACTGTAAATACAAGTCTTGTGCACAGAGAAGCAGAGCAAAGTGTATTTGAGGCAATTAGGAAATGTAAAACCAGCATTTAAATATACCACAGTATTTATCATTATGAGCAATTCTTAGGCTGTCTGGAGATGACTAACGGATATATTTCTAACAGATCCCAATACTATGCACAGGTTTAAGTGTGTATTATTTTATTTAAATATGTTACTACAGTGTATCATAATTTATTGGTGAAAGATCAACAAAGTAAGGTAGCTACACTTGGTATGTGTTAAATTATGTATGCGTTACCATGAAATGGCACATCCAGATTACTAGTGGTTGATTCCCAGCTGTTGCAAGAAATCACACACACACACACACACACACACACACACACACACACACACACACACACACACACACACACACACACACACACACACACACACACACACACACACACACACACACACACACACACACACACACACACACACACACACACACACACACACACACACACACACACACACACACACACACACACACACAAATAAAAAAAACTACATTTGTAAAATGTAAAGTAGACAAAATAAGGAAAGCATTCACGTAAATGTTACCTGCCGTCCAGCTGAAACTAACTAACACCTCTCTTCGTAGTTGAGACATAGATTTAGTTTTTGTTTGGATTGATCTTTAGTCCTTACCTGCCGCAGTCTCCAGTTCCAACGTTGATGAAGTCTGGAGAGAACTCGTTCACTGTGGTATTGATGCTGAACTTGCTGTCTTGCTGAGGTGTCTTCTGGGCCACGTTGTACTCCAGTTGCACCTCCACCTGGCCCACGCCATTGCCCGTCGTGTTCACCACCAGCTCGTCACCCAGTAGGTCTGTCACCTGACCATCACATGATACGTCACAGACAGACATATTTATTTTGACCATTCGTACAAGTTGAACTAATTTATACAGATCACAAATATAAAGGTCAAGGAGACTCCCATTAAGACAAACACGTTATAAACTTGGGAGGCAGTCAGCCACCTTTTTTCAAAATAACTAATAATCATGGAACGTCAAAATAAAACATAAACAAATAAATACAAAACCAATATAAATTAACTAATACTATAAAAGGTTAAAGTATTACATTTTTTACAGAGGTGGCAATTAGGAATAAGGCACTGAAGTTCATAATTCCTAATTAGATGGTTTTTAATATAAATCATGAAAACATATAGACTATGTATAAATTGTATCAATGATATTGCTTGGAGTATTGTTAACTGTCTCTATTATGTTGTGTCGGATATACTTTTTGACATACTCATGATTGACTCTGGTGATAAACAGATTATTTTTTGTGTGTAGTGCTGATGGAATAAAAAATTGCGCATGTAAGGGATGTGGTTAAAATATTCCGGTAGATCATTGATTAATTTGTAATAAAACTTAAGTTGCTGGAATTTATAGATATCATCCAGCTTTGAAAATTGAAGTTCCTTAAAAATAGGATATGTATGTGCACTATATTTACTCAGAGAAATTATTCTTATTGGTTTTTCCAGTAGTCTGAAAATTCAATGTGCTCGATGACCTCATAACAGTATACTATAATTAATATGAGGAAGAATGAGGGAAGTTAACATAATAGATAATATATTTTGTGGTAATGTGTTTAAGTTTGTTTTAAAAATTCCACTTGTTTTATTAATTTTGTTAGCTATTTTATTTATATATGTTTGCTATTTTATTTATATATATATATTTGCATCTATTTGCAACAAAGGGATTTCTACTTTCTTTTGAGGCATATGAAATATCATCAATTTAGTTTTAATTCTTCTCCAAGTGCCCAGTCGTTTGTCTCTTCTCCTTTCTCCAGCTTGTATCTGTTTCAAAGCAACACTAAGGAAGACTATTTCTTTTCAAGCGGAGAACATGGCCAAGACTTCTCTAATTTCTTTGCTTCACCTCATCAGTGATGTTGTTGATGTCGTTGTGTTCAGAGATGGCCTTTTTGGTCACACGCTACTCAAAACGTATTCTGTAGTTTGCCTATACTTTGAGATATATTCTATATGCACAACTCATAGTCACATAGATGCACAAAAAACACCAGAATGGGGCACATAACAACAGGTTGTGTGAGCGTTTCAACAATTTGACAAGACACAAGTCTCTTACCTCCACCTGCTGCTGAACCATGGCATTTCCATCTTGGAACATGAGCTCCTTTCGAAAGCCACTCCTGCTCGCTGAGATGACACATCGAAGGTCCAGGCCAGCCTGATGAGTCTTGATGCTGTACTCAGACAAGGCTTGTAGAGCCACTGCTGTGTCCTGGAGCAACAAAACAGACATTCAGTCTTGATGCTGTACTCAGACAAGGCCTGTAGAGCAACTGTTGTGTCCTGGAGCAACAAAACAGACATTCAGTCTTGATGCTGTACTCAGACAAGGCCTGTAGAGCCACCGCTGTCTCTTGGAGCAAAAAACAGACATTGGGTCTTGATGCTGTACTCAGACAAGGCATGTAGAGCCACTGCTGTGACTTGGAGCAAAAAAACAGACATTGGGTCTTGATGCTGTACTCACACAAGGCATGTAGAGCCACTGCTGTGTCTTGGAGCAAAAAAACAGACATTGGGTCTTGATGCTGTACTCAGACAAGGCCTGTAGAGCCACTGCTGTGTCTTGGAGCAAAAAAACAGACATTGGGTCTTGATGCTGTACTCAGACAAGGCATGTAGAGCCACTGCTGTGTCTTGGAGCAAAAAAACAGACATTGGGTCTTGATGCTGTACTCAGACAAGGCCTGTAGAACCACTGCTGGGTCCTGGAGTAATGAAACAGACATTGAGTCTCGATGCTGTACTCAGACAAGGCATGTAGAGCCACTGCTGTGTCCTGGAGTAATGAAACAGATACAGAGTCTTGATGTTGTACAGGCTTGTTAACAAATGCAAATGCATATTTGAATGTTGAGCATTTGAATGTGCATTCAAATGCCTCCATAAACTTGTAAATGCATTTGCATTTGAATGTGTACCTTAAACATCTGCATTTTCATGTGACTCAAAAACATTTGATTTGTCAAATGCACAACCAAATGCACAATCAAATGCATGCATAATTCTTTGAATAATTATTATTGTTAGATTCATTTTGACAATGGAAAAAGTGCTCTGTAGTGAGCAGTACCCTCAGCAGATTATGAAATCATCATTGTCTGACCTGTGAATCCATTTTCACAACGTGCTCTTCGAAAAAGTGCTCTGTAGGTCAACTGGTCAATGCCTGAGCTGTTATTCATACAACATGAAAATACCAACTGGTCTACAAGTTGATGGCTTCAGAGATGACCTGTTCATTGAAACAAATCAAACAATGCAGACAAATGATACTCTTGTGTTGTGTTGGCACAGTTGGGGTGGGTTGGGTGGCAGCTCATTTGGGGAGTAAACATTAGCAATGCCAGCCCTAAACATGTACAGCCAGAGAGAATGATTAGTGGTAGGTGTAATTATCCACCAGGTTATCTTCCCAGTGACCCCACCAGTGGACAGTCTGTTGTCTTGGGGTCTCCTTCCATTCTGGCCTACTTGAATGATTAGCCTTTCACTCCCTGCCATGGTTCCCAGTAAACTGTCAATTCCTCCCTCCAATTTCCACCACCTCTGCAGGCCTGGAACTGTGTGACTCAGTATATGACCCTACAGACATGTTCAAGTAGTGGGACTGGTATGTAGTGGTACGCAGTGGTTACAATAATGTACTACTGTATTTATTAAATAAATTAATAATGTGTTTGTATAAATTACATTGTTTTTTCTCCAAATAAAACAAAATGTTAATATAAAGCCAAACATCTGAAATTCATTCAAATGCATTTGCAAATGTGTAACCAAAACATTTGCATTTGAATATATTCCTGGAAAATGGCATTTGTATTCATGTTTCCATTTGAATCAAGTGAAACATTTGCATTCAAATGCGTTGACATGCATTTGTTAACAAGCCTGATGCTGTACTCAGCCAAGGCATGTAGAGCCACTGCTGTGTCCTGGAACAATGAATGAGACATTGAGTCTTGATGCTGTACCCAGGCAAGGCCCGTAGAACCACTGCTGTGTCCTGGAGCAACAAAACAGACATTGGGTCTTGAGGCTGTACTCAGACAAGGCCTGTAGAACCAATGCTGTGTCCTGGAGCAATGAATGAGACATTGAGTCTTGATACTGTACTCAGACAAGGCCTGTAGTGTCATTGCTGTGTCCTGGAACAATGAATGAGACATTGAGTCTTGATGCTGTACCCAGGCAAGGCCCGTAGAACCACTGCTGTGTCCTGGAGCAACAAAACAGACATTGGGTCTTGATGCTGTCCTCAGACAAGGCCTGTAGAGCCACTGCTGTGTCCTGGAACAATGAATGAGACATTGAGTCTTGATACTGTACTCAGACAAGGCCTGTAGAGTCATTGCTGTGTCCTGGAACAATGAATGAGACATTGAGTCTTGATGCTGTACCCAGGCAAGGCCCATAGAACCACTGCTGTGTCCTGGAGCAACAAAGCAGACATTGGGTCTTGATGCTGTACTCAGACAAGGCCTGTAGAACCACTACTGTGTCCTGAAACAATGAATGAGACATTGAGTCTCGATGCTGTACTCAGACAAGGCCTACAGAGCCACTCCTGTGTCCTGGAACAATGAATGAGACATTGAGTCTTGATACTGTAGGCCTGTAGAGTCACTGCTGTGTCTTAGAAAAATGAATGAATGAGATGTTGAGTCTTGATGCTGTACCCAGACAAGGCCTGTAGAGCCACTGCTGTGTCCTGGAACAATGAATGAGACATTGAGTCTTGATGCTGTACTCAGACAAGGCCTGTAGAGCCACTGCTGTGACCTTGACCTTCAACTCAACATATAGTGTTACTAGTATATGGTTGTGTTTTAGTGTGGTAAGTGGTAACTTTGATGCAATGTATTCCTTTTTGACTGAATAATAATTCAATCTATATAGCCACACATCCTCATTTAGTGTTACTAATTTAAATGTTAATATCTCCCAGAGGCACCATAGGTCATTTCAATAACTTCTAAAAAATTACAACTTCAAGTGCTTAATGTTACATTTATCATATTAACAATAATTCAACACTATATTTCCCCTCGAATGAAACATCTAGCGAGATATATCAGATCAAAATCTCATACAGCTGTTCCATATACTCACCTGTGTTGAGATGAACGCCCCATGTTTAGTTCTCTGTGCCACCAGCCACGTGACAATGGTGCCACTGTACTCAAGGTCACCGAGGGTCAGCTGCGCAAGAAGCGCGTAACCTGCAGTCTCGACTTCCAGAGATTGGGGCTTTACTCTGTAGAATGTGGGATGTACTATTCGTTTTATTTGCTGGTTTGTTCCACCAATGTTTGCAGGCCAGTAGCGCATGTTGCTGTCTGAAAATGGACATGACACAGGGCTTGTAGTTTCAATTTAGCAGTGTTTGAAAATGGAAATGTCACAGCATTATTGTTGGACTGTCGATAACAGAATAGAACAGAACTTGTTTTATTCGATCTATAAATAATTTTCATGTACCGGCAATTGATATGTCCACCCTCTGGGAGATTCCTTCTAAGACCAATTTCTGGTCGCTGTTGCAGAAGCCACGCATAAAGACCATTTGCACGAACCATTGTTGATTATGTTGGACGCTTGACAGCAGAGACAAAGAGACCCACACAAGCATTTGAAATTATATGCCTTAGGAGACTCCTCTGCATTTTGTACACCGAACACTAATGAACGAATATGTGGGACAAGTGTATTCCCTTGCAGGAAAGCAAGAGCCCTTGTTGTCAACAGTGAAACAAAGAAAGCTCTCCTGGCTTGACCACATCACCCAACGCAACACCATTTCAAAAGAACATCCTACAAAGCATCCCTACAACCACCAAGGGATGAAGGGATGTTGATTATATTAGCCAATGTCTTCCTTTAGAGTGTGTTGCTTTGGATGGTTATCTTGTTAAATTAGTATGATAATTGAAATGTTATTGCTTTCTGAAAATAAAAATGTATGTAGACTTGTAGCACTGGGTTGGCTCAAAATAAATGTTAGCTCATAATCACTTTGTTTTCTGAAAACCATCAACAAATGCAGAAAGCTTAGGATCAAATGTGGATTTGAAAGTGGGCATTTTACAAATAATAAAAAAATATGCCAACAAGACAAGCAATAACAAAGGTCCAGTCAACACACATATGGCTATTTTAGAATTTTTTTTTAATAAGCCACATTGATCTGTTTTTATTATTCAATAGGTCTTTCTTAAGCTTATAGATAATCGTGGGGTGGCCTTCATAAAGGTGTAACCATCCCATTGAATATCATCTATTATTATCAACACGCAGTGTACGTATAACCACAAGTTAGGGAAAACCAACGAGATGTTCTCCAAACAGTTTCAGCTAACATCATAGTATACCTTCATCATATTTCGCCAAGTCCTTGAGCTTTGCGTTGGCACTGTGCTTGACTGGGTTGTTGGCAAGGGCAAGGGCATAGGCAATAATGGCAGCAGTGTGGGCTCTATGATGCTCAACCTGCACCCCCTGCAGGTATGTGGTTGCCTTAGCAATGGCCAATCGTGTCTCCTGTGAGGCATAGATGATTTGTAAAAAATGGTAGTAATTGCACAAAAACAGCTGTAACAAACATACCAGAAATGGACACCTTCACATTATGATACATCCAAGTGCCTCTTAAGTGTAAACATCTGAACAGCTGAAGTTACCAATGATGTCTACCTTTACAAAACTGACAGTTTTAGTGTGTATTTAAAAGACGGACATGTTGTCCTCTCATGTATGAGAGGCCCTTGTTCCTCAATAGTTGTTTCATTGCTTATCCTTCGTCTATTCATCGGTTGACAGTAGAGTTTATCTGATGTTCGGATGAACAGATTAGCTTCAGACAACAAGTAAAGAGCTCCTAGATTTATCCTTGAGACAACAAGTGAAAGTTGAACAAGAAACTATGCTAGTGGATGTGCATATACTCACAGTGTTGTCACACTTTGACTCCATCATAGCAATGAGCACAAAGGCAGTCAGTGACTTTCTGTTCTGAACTCCACCCTGGCAAACATCAAACAATTGGACAACATTTCTTAAAGGTATAAAGTCCGATCGTTTGTATTGTAACATCATGTTTTATAGCATAAACTATATTTACTCTAGCATGTTGTATTTTTGCGTCTGGTCACGTGATTAGATACATGTCAGTTACTTTTTCTACACAAACAAAGTGCTTTTTCTTGTACTTCAAGTAAATTTTTTAGTTTCATGTACATTTTGTTCACAGTAGTTTTACTTGAGTAGATTTCCTCCCAGTTTCTTGTACTTTTACTCAAGAACAAAAAACATATTTGTACACACCATCGCTGCGTAGTGGTATAGGGCAGTGTATTTTGGTGTGAATGCTCCATTCTGTTGTTGCTTTGTTGCCAGCCACTTCACAGCTGAACAGACAACGTTTGATGGGTCATCTTTCAGACCAAACTCTCGAGACTGTGAAAGCACCTTTGCCACAAATGCTGTGAGCCTGAAACAAAGATGTCTCACCTCTGACATCACTGGTGAAGAACAGAAAGGAAAACACAAAAACCTAGATGTGTAAACTGGGGAGAAACTACTGTTTATACATTCCATTGCTTGATGTTTTGTATAGTTCAATGCATCATACAAAATATTTTGTAACATCCTGCACATACAAAAATAGTAATATTACTTCTTCTTCCGGGTTCGAGTCAATCCTCTCTTCAAGGCTTATATACATTTAATATACATAATCTGTGATTTGACAAATACAAGATAACATTATTGCAAATTCCTCTCTGTCAGATGCTCTCAAATTTAAACCTTCTTTTTGTCCAAGATATCGAAATTCAATGTAACAGTTTTGCCTGGGGTTGTAGATGCAGTCCAATCTTGATGCAACACAATCATATGGGTAATCATGGTTCGTACATAACACAAACATAACAATATTCTATACATAACACAAACATAACAATAATAATTATACGTAATACATGCTAAGACATCTTTAAAGGATCATGCAGCTTAATCTTATGGTAATTACAACAATCTGACAGTCTTCTCTAAGGTGGGCCTAAATGATTTAGTTGAATATTGACTGCTTTGAGATATTCAGTCATTAGTTATGTAAGTCCATCAGAAAGGGTAATGTTAGCAGTTAACCATGCCTACAAATGGTTAACTGGTTGTCTCTAGTGGCTTCTTACCATGAAGTAGATGTGGACGTTGCAAACAGTCCGTATGAACCATCATCTTTCCTGAAGCTTAGTACTTTCTGAATACCTGCTCAGTGAAACAAACAAATTCTATTATAACAATCAAATCATCAGGATTGCTTTCTTTACAATTGTTAATAAATTATTGCAAGTAATTGTGCTGTGAATTGTGGATAAAATTGTGTTTCACATGCTACAGAAAATTAGTTTGTGGATTAAAACACTCCCTTGTTATTGGCACACGTGATCACGTATACATGAATGCTTCCATATTTGAACCCACGTAAACCTACACACGACGTACACACATTAACAAACCAGATGAGGGCAATTCAACTGTTTGCTAAAATAATGTTTTATGAATATTTTCCAAATCTGCATGTCAAGATTGTCAACCAAATTATTGCTAGTGAACATATATTTGTTCTCCATGGTAATATAACAAAAACCTGCTATTTCTGTGAAATATCTTGTTTTTTTGTCAGTTTTCCATAATACATCACAATCACAACAAATAATCTTAATAAAGCATTATTTTTCTGCATTTTCGTAGGCATATTTATTTCCATAAATAAAACTTTTTAGTTCAATAGATTCCAAGCTCATTATAGTAGAGATATAATCAGTTTGATGGATGTATCATAAAATTGGCATCCGGCTTCAAAAACAAAAACTAAATGAAACAAGATTAAAATTTCGTCAGATTCATGACGCACAACTTGCCTTTACGAATGTAATGCTTTGCCAAGTCACTATATTTCTTGGTGAGTTGTCCGGACTGATTCAAGTAGCGCATGGCATAGGCAATAGGGGCGAGGGTGGCCATAGTCTGCTCACAACAGCCGTGGGGCATGTCCAGAAGACTCTCCAGGCCCTTCACCATCGTGTCCACTGTAGGGGCAGGCAGCTTACCTGCAAGATGACAGTGAGAACAAGGATAAAGCTAAAACAGTGAACAACAGCATAATAATAATTTGTAATATTGCCAATTCTAATATAGCTCTACATAAATATATTTATACCAGTAATTTCGTTGTTTTTAGATTAGATTTAACCTGCCCTCCTGAGATATTTGTCAACTTTGTTTTTAAACATATTCATACCGCTAACAATTACACAATCTCTACATAAACTGTTTCATTTATTTATTGTCCTCTGTGAGAATGAGTACTTCCTGATATCCAATCTATACTGATCCTTTACTAGTGTTACCTCGTGTCCTCTAGTTCTATTATCTTTCTTAAAACAAATATTTCTATCAATATTTTCATACCCTTTCAATTTCTTAAAAACAATTTGATCTCCTCTTAACTTCCTTGTCTCTAGGGTTGTTAAACCACATTCTTTTAGGTGTTCTTCATAACTAGGGTCTCTCAGTTCTGGTATAATTTTAGTTGATTTCCTCTGTATTCATTCAAACGTATTTATATCCATCTTACGATATGGTCTCCAAGTCTGTATGCAGCTTTCCAAATGGGAAATTGCTTTACGTAGAGGTATAATTAGCACTGTTTCCTTGTTATATTTCTTCTAATTAAGCCAAGAATTTGATTACCCATTGAAGCTGCAGTACCACACTACTCTGAAACTTTCATATCAGCTCTTATTGTTACTACTTTTCTCTTATGGTAGTACCTAGAACCATATCTCCCATTTTATAGTTTACATCCAAGTTTTCATGTTCTGTGTGTAGGCATTTACATTTCCCCAAATTGAATAACATCTAGATGTGTGTCACTTTGTAAGCACCTTAATTGGCTACGCCAGAGTTGTGCAGAGGCGAAGAACCTTAATAATTGCAATTTTAAAATCGTGAGACTTGGTACACACATCGTGCTGGACAGTATTCTGCTAGATACTTTATATAAACTTCTAATTACAAGTTTAACACCCTCATTCACAATGAGAATCTATCCGTAATAGATATATAACCAGTGCATTTTCACTGTGTTTGAGATTGTTCGATATCTTTTCATTGTTCCTTGCAAGTTGATTATGTGTAGCAAAGAGGTAGGTGAAAGTGTTGTGTCCCACCAGGTACTCACCAATCACGTTCACCACACACTTTTCTGAGCCAGGAACAGCTTCTTCAGGCACACGCAGATCAACAACCTTGCTCTGCACAAGCTGCGGTTGGTTCCCTCCTGCAACATCCCCCACAATGGTTGACTTCCATGTTTATGCACCAGCTTAACTCTCATACATGTTTTGTCACAGCCCTGAAATGTTTGGAATGATACTCAATTTCACTGATTCCACATTGCTCCAGTTCACTTAGCTGAATAACCAAGTGATTATATGGATGAATAGCTTTCACACAGCAATTACAATGTGGCTGAAAGCTTTCCAGAGAAGATAAGTTCATGTTGAACACGTCAGATACTGCACTATATAAAAACATGCTTGTCTTACTTCACTGCCTTTGTAATGAAAGTGTTCCCAATAAAAATATAATCGGCAACTCCACTTATATAACTAGAGCCACTGGGGGAGTATAGACATGTATAAGAATGTTTTACTTCTACACTCAAATGACAGTGTGCAGCTTAAGTATAACAATTTGGGTTTGGTGAGTTTTAAGCAACACTAAGAAAAATTTTCTACTAAATTGACATGTATAATGACACACATCTCTAAGCTACATAGCATACATGTTATCTTGCGCCAAATGTCAGTCATGATACTATTATATCACAAACATGGCATACTGGGTATGCCATACAATACTATGTAATGAATTTTTTTATTTACAATGGTACACCTTTAAATCATGCCATGGGTATTTGAGGGATATAATATAATTGCACTAACAAAAACAAAGACAACCATGATGTAATAGCAGTACACTGATGATAACAACAAAATACAACTGTAGAGAAGGCCAATGCCCCACCTCCTCTGTCACGGACCGGGCAAAGGCATGCATCAGAAAATAGCAACACCTTGTGTGTGACACGACAAGAAGAATTAACCGACCTGTTCCCCGCAGTACTCTCTGTCTCAGTTTTCCCGACGGATCCAATACAAAACTGTGACTCTTCACTCTCTTCGCCCCCGCATGCTGCAACACAAACACAGTCCAACTGGTTGATGCACACACTGGCACACAAATTCTCTATAAAGCGAATATATTTTATTGGTTAATCATCCTAAATAGGATTCTGATTCCGATCAGGTGTCGCCATCTTTGAGGTTATGAAATATACCTATACAGCAAATTAAATCTGCTAGGTCTTGCCAGAAATCTACCTTGCATCAATTGCATCATATAGCAGTCTTCTGACTGCTATATAAGTGAATGATTTCTCCATTTGAAACAAATCTGTATAAAAACGTATATATCCCAAAAAATGTGTACTGCATACAAATGTCTTGGTATATAAATATTGTATAAGCAAATTTTTTTTCAACAAAACATATTTCCTTTATAAGTCAACAAAAATTTTCAGATTTGTTTGATGATAAAACTAATGTTCCTCAGATGTAATAAGAAGTTATTCCATCAATATATATGAACATTGTATAATCATGACAGTAACGTTTACAAATAGTCCAGTCATTCTGTGGTTCAACCTCAAACAAATTGCAATAGTAAGTTTGGTGGCATTTTTAGATTATACATTATGTTTATGTTACCAGAAAAAAAGTCCATCAAAATCCACTTGGTGGAACATTGTCATTTTCACATATTTTTAAATGATCGTAGGTCTCACTGAAATTTAGGGGAGTACACATAATTCATGTTGTATAACTTATTTTCTGCGAAAACAGTATAACTATGATATATATCATTGGAAAGTTAATGCATTTAGCTATTCAACGGTACCTAACAAGTGTAATTTCATTGAATATTAAAGCCATAATATTTTTCTAAACACATTTGCAAATTATCGTAATTGACGCTTACCCCGGTTTTCGGCCTAGTCCCATCAATATGTGGTTTAACATCAAACAAACTGCAATAGCAACTATGGTAGCGTTTGTAGTTAGTACTATATATCTACATTACAAGAACAAAAGTTCACTGAAATTCACGTCGTGGAACATTGTCATTTCTGACGATAATGACAAATGGTTGAAAGCCACTGCCGGTCATTATTTTCGCGCAGTGAAATGTAGGGGTATGCCTTATTTATGCCGAGTAATCTATTTTCTTTGCGCAATTTATACACATAATGTGCATGAAAGGTAATATACATATCAATCCAACTACATGTAGAATGTTTAACTCCATTAAGTAGTATAGTGAAAATCGACTTTTAAACACAGTGAACCCCGTTTTTTAGCCGCCACTGGGTAGTAACATTGCGATCGACCGAATGTTGCTTACACATATAGACATAAACTTGTCTATTTCAGGGGTATCTACATCCTTACCTGCTGTTTCTGTGTATATTATATACGTATACACACAAACAAAACATACACACATGCACACACACACAAATGTTATATTGTTTACATTGCAGTGTTACTTACCGGTAAATGTCACCTTCAATCGCTGCTGTCATCGAGAGCTTCCACAGTGATGTCAGCTGAATTTTGACAGGTGCTTCCTTTGCATACACGACCCACAGAAGTGCACTCAAGTCCATTCTTTCTGCAACTACATTGCAGCAAGTTGCAGTTTTTTTGCAGTTACAACGGATGATCGACAGCAAATGGGCTGGTGCTGCTGGGAGGTCAGTCATCTTCGGAACATGGCAATTGTCTTTGACAATCCAGCCCCAGTCTGTGGCTTTGAAAGTTTTCTCGGATCCTTTCCACTGTTGGATCTGATAGTAGATTCTGAGGCTGTGATAGTGGGCAGCAGCTGAAGTAGGGGGTAGATTTTTTCCCTGTACGTAAACTGCACTTGATGCTACCTTTTCAATGAAGCGTTTGTACCGCAATTCATAAAGGTTTTCTCCAATGTTGCCACCATGTCCATGAACAAATACAATAGCCTGTTCTCCTGCAGTAACCAATTCTTCAACTGTTGGTGTTGCCGATTCGAACACCTGTGCTTGCTTCCTGAAGTGTTCGTTAGTCATAGCCTTCTTCAGAGCTGTGGCCTTACCAAGCCCGTATATGCATGATGTTGTATCACATCCTAGTCAAGCATGTAAGACGAGCATATGACTGCACACAGCTGGGCCCAGTGTTTCTGTGAGAGCTCTGATGTTCCAGATCTTGACTTGGTGTGTTGTGCCCTGTTTAGGCTCTGACATTAAGAATACACCAAAGGGTTCCTGTTGAAAGTGGGTAACACAGCAGCACTAGCAAATCAGCGTCTTCACCAATTAGGATAGTGTCGGTTTTGTTCGATGTGTTTAGTGCTGTTTTAACGATCATGAGATCAGTGTCCTCGTTTGCATGAAAACAACACCACCCAGCTTTCTCAAGCTCTTTGCTCAGTATGTTTATGAATCGTTGTTTGTTTTCTCTGTTGGCCAGAAATTCCTCCTTCTTTATCTGCAATCGCATGTCACTTGTGAAGTGAACTGCTGTTGAAGCACATCTGCATGTTCGCCTTTTGTGGGTCATGTCCTTTGTTGATGTTCCAGCTTCGTAGCCATTGAATACAACAATGGCAATACCGTACCGTCTTCGCACATACGTAATGTATTGTGCGCATATGCCACTGTAGGTTGTACCTCGATGCCATGTAATCCGATGCATAAGTGATCCTCCATCGAGAACATATTGCACTTCTCCATAGTTGGGTGGATCTTGAGGATGGTCTCCAAACAGATTCCACATGGCATCAGCAAGGAGGGATTTATTGGCAAGTCGCATCATCCCAGGTTCTTCGAACAAAGCAGGTGGATAACTACACAGTTCGTGTTTCAGGACCAGAGGCAGTTCATCACATCTTTCTCCTACTACCAGAAGGCGCTGGAAGAGGAGTTGAGAATCCACTTTCACGTCTTCATTGAACTTTACGCATGTTTTATCATTCAGTGTGATGGCTTCAAGGATCTGAGTTCCTATTTCATTTGCCTTGTCAACATTCACTTCATTATCTGCTGTTGCACCGGTCAAAATGCTACGGAGACACAGATCATCAGTGAATGGATTCCTGCTCTGCAGACATTTCAACAGCTCTTCTGTGTCTTAGGAGTCCTGTATTGCTCTAGTTGCCTCTTTGTGTTGGTCACTTGTGTTGTAGGCTATCGCAGTGAGGTCTTGCAGGGCACAATTAACTCCAGCACAGGCAGGTATTCACAGAAGGCAGACAAGCCTCTGAATCTCAGTCAGTCCATGCCCATGCATTAAACCGCCTGTAGTCTTCACTCTTCGCATCAACACTTGCTCGATAACTAAATCCGATGAAAGGCCTGCCCAGGAGCGATCACTCCTGCGGATTATATGTTTACCGAGTTTGAAGCTCGTGTGCACATCAGGGTGTTGACTTTCCAACTCCAGCATGTGGTTTAGGTACACATATGCAGACTTGCCATACATTGTGTGTCCAGCAGCTAGGAAGTATGGAAGCATCTCACGAACAGTGTGTAGATGCAGGTCCCAATTCCTCGTTCGTTCTGCTTTGATGAATCTCCTGAATATGTCCATCATGTCCATATAACTCCATATACTGCAACCACAAACAAGCGGTGCGTGACTGTTTCAAGGCTTCTTTCTGCCTTTCGATCTGTGTTTGATTCTACACAGCACATCAGCTGAGCATACCTCCTCAATCTTTTTGTCCAAAGACATCATATTGTCAAACAAACTAGCGGCTTCTTTTAAATCTCCATAGCTGACAGCTGTACTGGCAGGTAGGTCGTTTGTCGCTCCCTGCGTGCCATCATGTGGTCTGTCAAGTACGTCTGTGCCTGGCAGTGGAGAGTCGTATGCCATTGTAATGAGCATGGTGTTTAGCGCTGCATTCACAAGCATACAGCACGTGATATTGCTTTGCCAGTTAGCATATTGTCGACGACAATGCTTACATAGATTACCTCCAGTAGTTCTTTCAGGCCAGAACCAGCCATCAAGTGGCCAATGCAGCCAAGAAAGCTCATTTCCATGTGCAGACCACCGAGTCTGAAGACAATTTCAAGTAAATCACTTGACTGTGGTTCCCTTGACACGATCAAAATGGCTTTCCACCATAGAGGTTGATCGAACGTTAAGATTGGCGTTACTACCAATCGTTTAGTTTGGACACATACGAATTTGAGCGTAGGGTAAAAGCATGTCAGATCACTGGGATCCATATCAATCATCGGCAGGAATTTGATGGTTGATGGTTCTGGGTGCAGTCCATGCTGGACATGTTGCATGACACCAGACCAGCATGGTCTGGGTGAATGCAGCAGTAGAGATGTTTTCCAAACAAGTCAACGTTGGAAGTTGCATCTTGGACATCCACTTTGAGTAGTCTCTGATAGACGAGGCCATTGAAGCATCAGTCGCACTGAAGTGGTGGATGTTGATGCGCCCAACAGCAGCTAGGTCTTCAGCACTTACAGTAACTCTAGGAATCGGTGTGCAGGTCTTGATGCCTGGCGAAATGTCTGCCGTAATGCCCATCCCGTGGAAGGTATTCATTCCATCGAGGGTTCGACTGTTATGGTCCACATTATCTGCTACAAACTGCACAAAATGGCCCGATGCGAAGTCATGAATGTCGACACGATAAGACCCTCGTGCAGTGCGAAAAAAATATTAAACAATGACAACAGACATACATGCAATTGATTGTTTATTAATTGATACATTATTTTGCTTACATTTACTAATAACACGTATCAAAACTAGTATCGAGTGTGGGTGTATAAACTAGTCCACTCCAGATCGCAACCCTATGCCCCCATGACGGCTAAAAATCGGGGTTCACTGTGTTTAAAATGTGACCTTCACCTTAGTAATTAATGAAGTTAAACTTCTGATATATCCTTGGATAGATTAATCCATTACCTTTCCAACGGTATGCATCAAGTATATGAAATGCGCAAAGAAAATACATAACATAGCCTAACTAATGCGTACCCCTACATTTCACTATGCCAAAAAGTGACCAGCAGCGACTTTCGAACACTTGTCATTATCGTCAAAAATTACAATGTTCCACCACGTGGATTTCGGTGGACTTTTTTTCTGGTAATGTAGACATGTAATACTAACTAAAAACGCCATCATAATTACTATTGCAATTTGTTTGAGGTTGACCCTCTTTTGGGCGTAGATTGACTGGACTAAAACCTACTTGTGATTTTAGAACTGTTATAAAATGTGTAAACATTAACAATTAGCATATTATTATTTCAATGATGATTTGTATCAAGTGCTTAAACTTAAACAAATATAAATATGAATGTTATCTGCATTTCTACCAAAACATAATTTAATTGTTAATTGAATTAAAGTTAATTGTTAATTTACTTTAAGAATTTGGGAGGTTAATTTAATTTACTTTAAGAATTTGGGAGGTTAATTTAATTTACCTGAGAAATGTGTGAGGTTAATTTAATTGGAACAGTTAATTGTAATTTAATTAATTAACTTTTCAAGTTAAATGTCCCATGCCTGCTGCATACTGATAATGCGTATGATGTGGCAGATCTGTGTAACATCCGCTACAAAACTGATCACAAGTTGAGCACATCTCCACAGCCAAAGACAGCAACTTAATTATGTTGGTGTTGTATTCATAAGTGAAGTTGTTCCTATTCAGTTGGTTGTCGTAGTACTTAATGCTAGAGGCAGGTGGCATTACGTGTCTCACTGAAATATTTACTTGGCACAAAACAATATCCCAGCCTCGTGTGTAATTTTTGGCTTCGTATTGATAGGTTAACAGGCCACTCCCATGCATATATTAAAAGTAATGAAACATTATGTTCCATTATGGTACAACTTATAATAATATAATACGATAGCAGATTTCAAACACATGCCAAAAGATTTCAAACATACATGGCAAAGCCACTGACAAAGGTATGTAGGACTGTCAATTTCAAATTTGCATGACAAAAAGCAGATTTAAAATAAATGCACACATTTTAAAGAGGAACTGTTTGCACAATGTGTAAAGTTATCTCCAAAACTGATCCACCCACCACAACATGCAGTGTCTTCTCAACGACGTCCCTTCCCCTGGAGGTGCGGGCGATCACGCGGATCTTAAAGTCGCCCGTCCTTAGTGGGATGATTGGCCAGCTAACAATGTAGCCGTCGTTTCTTGGCACAAGGATACGTTTAGGCTCCGATTTAGTCCCAGGCATGGCGTTTGAGCAAATACCATCAGTTCCCTTCAGGTACATGTAGGCCTAACAGGAAGAAGAGAAATCATATTTAAGTTCCTTCCTCAGATTAGATTGTTTGTTCTCCTTGTCTTAGACTCATTTCACAACAAATCAAACCTACCTAGGGTCAACTACATGTTAGCTCGTTTGTACGTGTTATTTAATTTCTGTGAAATAATTGGATAAACTATTAAATTATTTTTAACCAGAACCAGTAAAAATTTAGCAAAAAAATATAGTATGACATAAGGTTATTTACAATTTTGCAAGTTACCCAATTTAGTGATCATATGATGATTGAGTGATCTTTACTGTAATGCGTTAATCTACTGTTGTTCTTTGGCCTTCACCATGCGACTACTCACAGCCAGTCGGTGCAGGTAGTTATAGAGGGTGGCTCGCACCTCCACCTGCTCCCCCAACACCACCGAGTAGGGCAGATCAAGCTGGACGAAGAAGTCTCTGAAGACAGTCACTTTGAAGGGTTGTGCCACACACATCCCCGCCTGGGGTGACAGCCCAATGCCCTGAACCACCCATGTTGTGATCGAGTCGGGAAATGTCACCGGAACTGAGCCACGGCCGCTGGCACTAAAACATCACATACAGGAGATTGAGAGGACATTAAATTGACGTTTCTATTGAATGGGTATGAAAATATTGATAGAAATATTTTTTCTCACTTAAGGAAGATGGTAGAACTATAGAGGACACGAGGTAACATTAGTGAAGTATCAGTGTAGGATGGAAATCAGAAATACCCATTCTCAGAGAGCACAATAAATGAAAGGAACAGATTATCTACAGATTGTGTAAATGATAGCATGAATGTTTTAAAACAAAATTGACAAATATCTCAGAAGGGTGGGTTACACATAGATAACAAGATTAACTATCCTATACCTATCTAATCTATGTAACTCAAGGGGCACTGCCATTTATAAACCACAATCAGTGCAGCATTGGAATATGCCGAGGAAATTTATCAAATAATTGTTCATATTCCTACCCAATCAAGTGGGTTTCCATCAGCCATGATTCGGGGAACTCGGTTCGGACGTCCAGCAACTCTTCTTCCTCATCAATCAGATCAAAGTCATCCACAAAGTCATCCTCTTCAGACTCCTCCTCATCCTCGTCTACTTCATCAAAAGTGTCGATAATGTCAATTTCTGTGGAGTGCTCAGACATACCTGCTCGAAAACATAACATAGACTTTACTCTAACCAAGTAGTTTCTTTCAAAGATGCTGCACAATTTGTTTGGTTGACAGGTCCATTAAAACTAAATTGATCTCAATTTCTCTGGAAGCAGTGTTGTAGTTATTTAAAGGCAATTAAATGATGTTCATTGGTTAACTGATATGGAATTAGTTGGCGGTTCAGTATAATTAAAATGCCCCAACTCTGTATTTTTTCAACCTCAAAGTGCATCTAAATGTTACACATCATGTTTTAATCTTGATTGCTGAATACAAGTTTGTGTGTAAACTATTGAAACTTGTAGCTATACTGCTACAAGTGTGTGTGTGTGTGTGTGTGTGTGTGTGTGTGTGTGTGTGTGTGTGTGTGTGTGTGTGTGTGTGTGTGTGTGTGTGTGTGTGTGTGTGTGTGTGTGTGTGTGTGTGTGGAAACTATTGAAACTTGTAGCTATACTGCTACAAGTTTGTGTGTAAACTATTGAAACTTGTAGTTATACTGCTATAAGTTTGTGTGTTTCTTTTCGCTATTTGTGAAACAATGCTTTTATTAAAGACAAGCAGAGTTACCCGGCTATGCCCAGGTGTAATACTGCAATGCAATGCTTTTGGGTAAACAATATTCCCATCAATGCCAACCCGAAGGTATATTACTCAAGTGGCAGAGTGTATGGTTCCTTTGTGCAGTCAAAGTCAGCAGTAGTTGGAGCTCGAATAAACACATTAATGTGCAGTTACTAATGCTTATCGCAGGGCAAAGAAGGGCCCATGACAAACAATGGTGCAAATACAAAGGCAATGAAAACCACTACATTCATGGCCTCGGCTCTGGAATTCATTATTAGCTCATCTCGCTGGTGTCATCTATGGTATACGCTCAATAACGCAAACAGCGACCTCTATCAGAACGGGATACAACCAAAGAACAATGAAGTCGTATACAGAGAGCATTGACCCATGTTATAATTCACTATTGTACTTTATTGACTACACTTGCTCCACATCCAACCCTCCCATGTCTGTCTGATGGACTGACCAGATCACCAGGCAAAATGTTGTCCAAATCGGCCCACATATGTGGCCATGATTAGGAGATAATAAACAGTCTGACACTTTGCTTTATAGATTAGATGGGAGAAAAAGATATCTCTGTACCTGGTCTGAAATGTCCTACTGTGAACACCCGTCCAGAACTAGATCCACCTATCTCAACAAGAAACAAAATCTTGACAACTACAATTCACAAAACAAGCAAAAAATACATAATTACATGCAGTTACAAATATTTCATGTACTAAAAATAATTATTTCTGTTCTCTAAATGTGAAAAACGGTGAACATTGCACCTATCATATGAAGTACCTCGTCTCTGTTCAGTAAAATGATATCTGCCTCCATACTAATTTATAATCTTGCAGTATTCATAACTATATATTTATTTAAAATTTTAATGTATACTCAACAAAGCTTTCATGATTCTTTCAGCCACTTCTAGTTATAAACTTAACCTATGTGTTGTTAAAGATGAGAAGAAAGTTAGCCATACAGCTGTATACAAACTCTATGTATAACTCACAGTCTCAGATGTTTGTATTCACTGGTGCTACTTGTGTAGACAACTGCCTTTTGTAGAAAATAAAAAGGGAATCAAGAAACTATCACATACCAGGTCCTTTTCTGCCTTGATTGCCTATAAAGAAAACCGTGTATACAATGTATAAAATATAATAATTTGTTCAGAATAACTTTTAAAAATTTCTTTATTATAATACAACATTATGTTGTTTTGTGCAGGTAACATGGCTGTAAAGATAAAAAGTACAATTCTCATAGTTTGTATCTAGTCTGTAGAAACGCAGTTCAATCATTGGCATATGTTCACTCAACGTCTGTGGGAATCACTCAGCCATATAGCAATTTTGCTCATTCATAACTAATGCTTACAAAATATGTAGTGTTTAAAATTGAATTAAGTTATGCACAAATATGAAGTGGACAGCAGCCACAGACTAAAATGAAATGAGTAACCATCTATAATTATTTTTAAATGTCTATACACACACATATATAACTTTACTTAAAGGTCTCTCCTCAATTTGATTTTTTGCTAGTCTCATTTCAAATTCATTTGGCAAAAAAACGAAACCTGCTCGTTTGTGCAACTTCTCTATTTAGTTTTTTTATGTGAAATCATCAGACAAACTATTGAATTACTTAACGATTGGTCAAACATTAAGTGAAGTGAAAGCAGAAATGCTGAAAACTCATGAATTTCACCCTTGGTGAATTTTTGAACTTTGTCATGTGATCAGCGAAAGTCACACCCATGATCGGCATTGACCAGCAGTGTTTACCATTTTGAATATCCACTATTTTGAGCGTTACCAGATCTTCTTTTGATGATCAGAAAACAATTTGCATATTTTTATTAAATTGACTGTGGATGTTACATAAACTATTCACACGTTACATATTTGGATGCCAATGAACCAGAATTCCAATAGGCTAGATCATTTTGAGGATGGAATTTTAAGAAAGTTAGCTTTAAATGAAAGATGGACTTATTATTTGTATAGATCTGTAAACCAAGTCACTTACGGTATCTGGGCCGATATCTACGACCTGCAACCAGAGAAAACCATGTATACAAAATAAATATTGTTGTGGAGTTCCCACTGCATGTGTATTATATGCCGAGTTAATTTGAGTAAACAATATTCCCAGCAATGCCAACCCGAAGGTATATTACTCAAGTGGCAGAGTGTATGGTTCCTTTGTGCAGTCAAAGACAGCAGTAGTTGGAGCTCAAATAAACACATTAACGTGCAGTTACTAGTGCTTCACTGCTAAAAATTATCTTCTTGTTTTAAGAAAAACAACTTAAAACAGGAAAACAAATTTAGGGAGCCACATAAGAAATTTTTTTTTGTGATTTAAGAAATTTTTCATTAGAAAATTTTTCTTTGCTTAAGAAAATACTTTCTAAATTCAAGAAAAGGCTATAGAAACATTTTCTAATTTATTCAAGAAAGAAATTTATCTAAGAAATGTTTTTTTTTTAAATAAGAGAAGCATTTTCTTAAATCGAGAAAAAAAACAAGAAAATTTTTCTTAAATTATTTTCTAGGGAGCCACACAAGAAAATTTGTAAATCAAGAAATGTTTTCTTAAATTTAATAAGAATATTTTTCTTGTAGTCATTTTGGATGTTTCACGTTAGTAAAAATATTTTTCTGAAAACAAGAAAAACCTTCTGAAAGACTTGGAATAAGAAACATTTTCCCATTTAAATATTTTTCTTATAAAAAGAAAAACTACTGATCACTGCATGTCAGCAATCATTTCTGAAAATAACACAATTTTCTTACCACAAAATGCAATGAAGAGTATCAATTATCAAGGAACATTATTCAGTGAAATGACAAAAGGGAGCAAGTTATATTTTTGCCATCACAATGATGGGACCAAAAGCCATATTTTAACATAGTAAAACCTTTTAGATGGCAGATTTTGTACAGATGACACGGCATAAAGGAGCAAGTGACAATGGAATAGTGTTTTATTATGAGAAATGGGAGTAAGTGTGTGACCAATAATATCACGTTATTGCGACAGCCATGCAATCAGTCTGCACCTCTCATTCCCAGTAAGGTCATTCCTTGTCAAATGAACCAATTTTCAGGAAATTAATAAAGGTGATGTCTCAGAATGTCCTAACATTTTAACCAATTAGCAAATGGTTATATCTGAGCAACTTTGCAGAAAAACTAAGCTAAGGGGTAAACGCACTTGTTATATTTTCAGGTGCCTCTAACTACAGAGCTTAAATTTGTTGTATGTCTAGATATATTTGTACAGATGTGCATCACAAAATTAAAGAATGATAATGAGAAGGATAATGTATGTACAGAGTGTGCAAACATTAATTTTGTTATTTTATTTTTATTTCTGAGAGTGATTTTAGCAGTCTGTATTTCAAATTGTTATTTTATAGGACAAGTTCCAAAGTGCTACTGTATACTGTCAGGGATACTTGTAATGACTTCTTAGTTCAATAGGAATGTAGTTACTATATCTTCAAAAAAATTCAGCCTTAAACTCGATATTTTACGAATTTCGACTTTCAGAATGAGAATGTGGGACAAGTCTTATGATCACCGTATTTGCACTGTGCACAATCCTTTACATACTGCAGCTGAAATATCACTGTTCTGTCTAATTATCTTTTCTCCCAAATTGGCGAGTGACAAATTTATGAAACTATTACAAATTACTGCACAACAAATAGCAATGGCTATACCTTATTGACGCAAAAACTGGAAAAGGTTTGAGCATTGCCAAATAAAAAAAATTAAAGCATTTTTTATTCTTAAAATGTTAATTGGTTATGACAACTGGTCACATAGTTATGTCATAAGACTTGTCTCATTGTTTCTTAAGGGCAGTTATTCAAGGGTGTTTTCATTGCACTTGCTGCTCTATGTCACACAATTTTTCTGTGCCAATAACTTAATTTATAAAATGACAAAAGGGAGCAAGTGACACAAAGTCACCAAATAACCATGTCACAAAAAAGTACTAATCATTTTATAAATAAACTTAGTTAAATAGTCCAAAGAATGGTGTACAATTAATAATGTGTGATATGCACAAGAGAGCAAACCAAAATATGTTTGTCCGATATTTAAAAAACCATCGTCACTTGCTCACTTTGGTCATTTCACAACAATATATTGTAAAATGCAAGATCACAGATTTAAACACCAAACGCACACAAACACACACATTACAGCCCTTGTACCTCTACAGAATGGGTGACCTTATAAGAGGGGACTACTGTCACAGTAAAGAACAAACACACGCGTTACAGCCCTTGTACCTCTACAGAACGGGTGACCTTATAAGAGGGGACTACTGGCACAGTAAAGTACAAACACACACATTATAGCCCTTGTACCTCTACAGAACGAGTAACCTTGTAAGAGGGGACTACTGGCACAGTAAAGTACAAACACACACATTCCAGCCCTTGTACCTCTACAGAACGGGTGACCTGGCACAGTAAAGTACAAACACACACATTATAGCCCTTGTACCTCTACAGAACGGGTGACCTTGTAAGAGGGGACTACTGGCACAGTAAAGTACAAACACACACATTACAGCCCTTGTACCTCTACAGAACGGGTGACCTTATAAGAGTGGACTACTGGCACAGTAAAGTACAAACAAATGCAAAACTAAATTGCTGTAGTAACAATTAGTTGAAATTAGAAAAGTATTTGAATTGTGTACAATTTCAAAGACGTAGTAGCAATGACATGATTTAGGTGTTCATGGCATTCTGCACACATCAAAGAAGGAACAATACATTGCCAGAAGATACAATTAGGGAACTTCCCAGTATGTGAAAGCCAAGGATTTCATCCATAGGTTTATTTTATTACAAATTAGTTTTCATGAAAGTTAAAACAGTCAGAATGATGACATGTTAATGGGTATTTTCATTTCTATTCATGATCAAGTTGACAAGTTGGAAGTACTGAAAATAATAACAAATGCAAACTGCCATTTTTCAAACAGCCCACCTGCTGCACACAAAATGTACTCGCTGTTTTTATTGCATGGCCAGGCCACATGTCAAATTGCTATAAAAGAATATGCCTGGACAACATTCTTACCTTTTGTCTCATGGACTGAACAGGATACAACCCAAATCATCCAGAGGTCTTCTTTATTATGTACTTCCTACTAGTTGTATAAGCTGCATGGCTTCTACTACCACCCTGATACTAGATCATCCAGGTGTGGAAACTAACTGGTGACCCTCACATAACCCTCATTAGCAGACTCTTAATGAGACCACTGGGGCACTGAGAGGGGTCTCACTGCATATGTGTCACAAGTGTTATGTCATGGGAGACTGACCTAAATTTCATGTCAGGCATGCATTAATAGAGCACACACATTGACAGTATTTGAAAATCAAAGTGTGATGAACACTTATGCTGAATACCCGATTAATAAATTTTTATTTCATGTGTTCTTGATTACTGTAAATTATGCTTGAATCAGATATTTTGCATCGTATCCTAGCTCTAGTAGTTTATAAACACCTGTCCATCAGAAATAATTAATGCAATAGAACCAACATATCTTTTACTCCAAGAGTCGATAGCGAAAACTTATGTTGAAAATTTCACTCATATCGTGATCTAATAATATATCCAAAATATTTGAGTAAAATGATAATCAGCAATATTACATTTAAATATTATTTGGTAGCGGACTTGTTAACAAATGCAAATGCATTTGAATGCACATTTTGGATGGTATGCAGTAGCCATGTACATTCAAATGCAGTTGTTACATTTTCAGTGCATTTGATTGCATACCACAAACATTTACATTAAAATGGTTCTATTCGTGCAATAGCTAAAAAAATTTATCCAGACTCAACAGAATGCATGTATTTGAATGCAACCCCCAAACATGTTATATTTCAAATGCCCAAATTCATCATTAATAAAATCAACATTCACATTGTATGAATTGTAAATACAATTGCAAAACATGCTCTTTGTCAGACTTTGAAAAAGTGCCCTGTAGTTAGCAGAATCCTCTGCAGATTTTAGAATCATTGTCTGACCTGTAAATCCACTTTCTAAGTAAGACCATGGTGTATATAGCTGTATTACATTGTATGATGATTATATTAGAACATGTAGCTTTGCTAATATAATTATGATGCATATATAAACATTTGTATGTGATCCTGAAAAATGGCCTTTGCATTGACATGCATTTGATAACAAGCCTGTTTTATAGTTGAATTATATTCACTGGCAGTTTTAAAGCTGTGTAGGGCCTTCTTGTCACACAGTTGACAAGTCAGACATTCATCAATAAATAAAAATTAATGAAGTTCGAGCCAACAAATTAACACAGAACAACATGTTAGCAATAGTGCAGCCCCTCTATGGTGAATTACTTTCACCCAATCTGTACACGTCAAACTAATACACCTCTGCTGTTGACATAGCATTACATGCCACATTTCATCTTATTATTTTGCTAAGATTGTTTCTTTTACCAATATGCATAAAATTACAAATTTGTGGGTGAAAAGAAAATATTAATGTGCACAAATTGCAAAAAAAAAAATTGTTTAAAGAATATTTAACATTTATTTCTTCAGTAAGAATTGTTTTCTTAAAGGTGCTTAATCAGAAGAGCAACTAAAATGATTCCAGAATTAAGAGACCTTAGTTACGAAAGTCGCTTATTTCAATGTGGTTTGACAACACTAGAGACCAGGAGACTAAGAGGAGACCAAATAGAAGTGTTTAAAATAGTGAACGGTTATGAGGATGTTGATAGGAATATGTTCTTCAAACTTAAAGAAGGCAGTAGGACCAGAGGACACAAAGCAGCATTAGTTAAGGAGCAGTGTAGGTTGGACATGGGAAAGTACTCTTTCTCACAGAGGGTGATAAATGAATGGAACAAACTGCCAAATGATTGTGTTAATGCTAGTAGTGTGAATATGTTTAAAAATAGAATTGACAGATATCTGATAAGGGCGGGCTACACATAGATGAGAAAATTGTTGGACTCTCGATAAGCCAATGGCTTCCTTGTCCACTTGCCATCTGGAACTTGTTGTTCGAGATGGCAATCTTGTTAAATCTCTTGTTAAATCAATTAAATTTTTTTGCTAGTCTCATTTCAAATAAATTTTTGCGAAAAATCAAACCTACCTAGTATCCACCGCAACAATGTAACTATAGAAACCCGTAAGGGTGGTGGTGTTGCATTATATATACGCAATGAACTAACATGCAGACTACTTGAAACTAAAACCATGAAAGTTGAAAAAAAATTTAATGTGTTACCATAGAACTAGCCATAAAAATCACACTAATGTTATTATCAACTGTATTTACAGAACCCCTTGTTCAAATTTAGATATATTTTGTGAAAAAATAGAGCACATTCTAAGTGATGTAAAAACACTCAAAACAATATTTCTGCATGGGGACCTGAATATTGATTTGTTAAAGCATGAACACCACAGCAATACTAAAAACTTTCTTGATTTGATGTATAGCCTAGGTCTTTACCCTCTAATTGATAAGTCAACCAGGATTACAGACATTTCAGCTACCCTAATAGACAACATATTCACAAATGAATTGCGGCACAATATCACCTGTGGTATTCTGTTTAATGATATCAGTGACCACCTGCCAATCTTTGCACTATGTGAGTATCAGATAAGGAGAAATACTAAAATGGATACTTAGCACACTGGAGTAATAAATAAAGACACCATAACTTTACTTAAACAAGAACTAAGCCTACAATTATGGGATGATATTTTAAACTTATATGATGTAAATCAGGCGTATGATTTATTCTTAAACAAATTCATGGGTTTGTTTAACAAGCATTGCCCTATAAAAAGAATTTCACGAAAAAGTAACATTTATAAGAAACCTTGGTTTAACAAAGTTTTAAAATGTGCTTGTGCCAAAAAAAGAAGCATTTGTCATATCCCGTTCACATGAAGCTGAATTAAAATACAAATCCTATAAAAACAAATTGACATCTATATTAAGGTTCACTGAAAAAGCATATTACAGCAAAATGTTGGAGAAACAAAAAAACAATGTAAAGGGAATCTGGAAAATTTTAAACAGTAATCAACAAACAATTAAATCCTCCAACATATCCTGCCTATTTCATGGGCAGTGATGAAGATGGATTTCTTTTAACACTGGAATATTTCCAAATCAAATGAAAATAGCTAAAGTTATTCCTATTTTAAAGTCTGGTGAGAAGGGTGTGTTTACAACTTATATACCTATTTCTTTGTTGCCTCAATTCTAAAAAATCCTGGAGAAATTATACTGTGATAGGTTAGATAGTTTTCTATTTTAATATAGTATACTCAGCCCTAGTCAGTATGGATTTAGATCAAACATGTCAACATCACATGCCTTAACAGAATTGGTTGAAGAAATTACTGCTTCTCTTGATAATAATAAATATGCGATTGGCATATTTGTTGACCTTAAGAAGGCATTTGAAACCGTCAACCATAATATATTGGCAAAAGAATTATACTTTTATGGCATTCATGGTGTTGCACATCAATGGATTATGAGTTACTTGGAAAACAGAAGTCAATTTGTTCACTATGAAAATTGTGATTCAGAAGAACTCAAAATATGTTGTGGTGTGCCACAAGGATCTGTTTTAGGTCCAAAGTTGTTTATTCTGTACATAAATGATATTTGTAATGTTTAAAAAATATTTAAGTTTATCTTATTTGCAGATGATACCAACATGTTCTACAGTAATAGTGATATAGCTCATCTTGTCTACACAGGCTTTCTCTCAATATATCAAAGACAAATTATATGTTTTTTGGTAATCGTATTTTAAAGACACACGTGAGGATGCACCAAGTAAGGAAGAAATTAGTAAGGTTGAATTCACAAAATTTTTAGGTGTTTTGATTGATAATAAATTAACGTGGAAAAAACACATTTCTATGATAAAATCTAAACTCTCTAAGAGTTGTGCCATAATGTATAGAGCCAGCTTTGTCATTGACCAATGTGGAATGTTTATTTTATACCATTCTCTCTTTCTGCTACACATCATGTACGAGGTATGAGGCAATACATATGCTACTAATCTAAATTGCTTAGTATTGTTACAAAAAAAGGTTGTGCATTTAATTTGTAGAGCTAAGAAGTTAGACCACACTTTTTGTCTGTTCTCCGAGTTACGTATCCTGAAAGTACAAGATATTGTGGAAATATGAACAGCACTTATTGCCTTAAATAACAATTTGTTACCAGTGAATATACAAAAGTTGTTTACATTGTACAAGTCAGTCTATGTAACCAGACAACGACCAACTTTTAAACAAAATTATGCTCGTACCAATTTAAAGAGAATGTGTATTTCAGTTAAAGGTGTAATACTATGGAACTCTCTTGACAGCTCTTTAATATGTTGTAGAAACGTTGATCGTTTAAAAAAATACACTGCTAACATTTTGGTTAGCTATGTAGTGTAAATATAATGCCCTATACTGTTATTCGGCACTATACTATTATTGAATTTGAGCGATTTGTACTGTTATTTGGCCTATACGTTTATTTGGCACTCGAGACCAAGTGAAGTAAAAATCAAAATGCTGAAAAATCATGATTTTCACCCTTGGTGAAACTTTATAACTTTGTTGTGTGATTGATGAAAGGATTGAAGTCACGCCCATGATTGGCATTGATTCACACATCGTTTACAATTTTGGATATCCACTGTTTAGATCCTTACCAGATCTAACGACTGAAATCAATTCTTTCAATGATTTGAACAAAATTAGGCATTTTTTATTAAATTGCTCACGTTACTTAAACTGGTCACACACTACACATCTGGACATAAATGAACGGGAACCATTTGAGGAAGCAGCTTTAACTCAAGAAAAACTTCTTCATCTAGAATATTTATTTCAAATGTTTTTCTTGAGTAAGAAAATCTTTTCTTAATTCAAGAAAAACATTCTAGCATTAACAATATTTATCTAAAATCTTTCTTCAGAAAGAAATATCTTCTTCATTCAAGAAAATTTCATTATTCAGTGACATATCTGGAACTTGCGAAAAAATAATGTCTACACTTTTTCTTAATTAAAATTTGTTTCTTGTTTCAAGAAATATTTTCTTGCATAAAAATTTTTTTTTTGGCAGTGCATAGTTCTGGACGGGTGTTCACAGTTAGAAAGACGTTTCAGACCAGGTACAGAGATATTTTTTCTCCCATCTAATCTATAAAGCAAAGTGTCAGTCTGTCTATTATCTCCTAATCATGGCCATATATTTGGACAACATTTTGCCTGGTGATCTGGTCAGCCCATCAGACAGACATGGGAGGGTTGGATGTGGAGCAAGTGTAGTCAATAAAGTACAATAGTGAATTATAACATGGGTCAATGCTGTCTGTATACGACTCCATTGCTATTTGGTTGTATCCCGTTCTGATAGAGGTCGCTGTTTGCGTTATTGAGCGTATACCATAGATGACACCAGCGAGATGAGCCAGCAATGAATTCCAGAGCCAAGGCCATGAATGTAGTGGTTTTCATTGCCGTTTTAGTATTTGTGCTGTTGTTTGCCGTGGGCTCTTCTTTGCCCTGCGATAACACTGCAAAAAATTATTTTCTTATGCAAAAAAATATTTCTTGAAACAAGAACATTTTCTTGAATTAAGAAAAAAAAGTGTAGAAATGTTTCTCCGCAAGTTCCAGATATGTGATTGAATAAGGACATTTTCTTGAATGAAGAAGATATTTCTTACTGAAGAAAGATTTTAGATAAATATTCTTAATGGTAGAATTTTTTTTTGAATTAGCAAAACATTTTCTTACTCAAGAAAAACATTTGAAATAAATATTCTAGGCAAAGAAGTTTTTCTTGAGTTAAAGCTGCTTCCTCAAATGGTTCAACCCATCGTGAATCCAGTTCATTTATGTCCAGATGTGTAGTGTGTGACTAGTTTAAGTAACGTGAGCAGTTTAATAAAAAATGCCTAATTTTGTTCAAATCATCGAAAGTATTGACTTCAGTCGTTAGATCTGGTAAGGATCAAAACAGTTGATATCCAAAATTGTAAACGATGTGCAAGTCAATGCTAATCATGGGCATGGCTTCAATCTTTTTCAGCATTTCGATTTTCACTTCACTTAATGCTTCAACAATCAATCAAATAATTTAATAGTTTGTCTGATGATTTCACAAAAACTACATACAAAAGTTGCACAAATGAGCTAGAATGTTGCAGTGGATACTAGGTGGGTTTGGTTTTTCGTAAAATTACTTTGAAATGAAACTAGCAAAGAAAATCGAATTGAGGATGCACCTTTAAAACTGCTTCCTCAACTGATTCAGCCTGTCATAAATCCAGTTCATTTGTGTCCAAATATGTAGTGTGTGAATAGTTTATGTAACATCCATAGTCGATTTAATAAAAAATCCATATTTTTGTTCAAATCATCAAAACAACTGACTTTAGTCATTAGATCTGGTAAGGATCAAACTAGTGGATATCCAAAATGGTAAACACTGTGTGCGTCAATGCTGATCATGGGCATGACCTCCATCTTCTCGCTGATCACATGACACAGTTACAAAATTTCACCAAGGAAGAAAATCATGAGTTTTCAGCATTTCGATTTTCACTTCAGTTAATGCTTCAACAAACATTAACTAATTTAGCAGTTTGTCTGATGATTTCACAAAAACTACATACAAAAGTTTCACAAACGAGCTAGCATGTTGCAGTGGATACTAGGTAGGTTTTGTTTTTCACAAAATTTTTTTTTAATGAGACTAGCAAAAAAATCAAACTGATTAAGCACCTTTAAGAAAACAATTCTTACTGAAGAAATAAATATTCTTTAAATGATTTTTTTGCAATTTGTGCACATTAATATTTTCTTTCCACCCACAATTTTTTTTATTTTATGCACATTGGTAAAGGAAACAATCTTGAAAAAATAATAACATGAAATGTGGCACATAATGCTATGTCATCTGTGTGACAAGAAGGGCCTACACAGCTTTAAAACTGCCAGTGAATATAATTCAACTATAAAACAGGCTTGTTATCAAATGCATGTTAATGCAAAGGCCATTTTTCAGGATCACATACAAATGTTTATATATGCATTATAATTATATTAGCAAAGCTACATGTTCTAATATAATCATTGTACAATGTAATACAGCTATATACACCATGGTCTTACTTAGAAAGTGGATTTACAGGTCAGAATGTGATTCTAAAATCTGCTGAGGATTCTGCTAACTACAGGGCACTTTTTCAAAGTCTGACAAAGAGCATGTTTTGCAACTGTATTTACAATTCATACAATGTGAATGTTGATTTTATTAATGATGAATTTGGGCATTTGAAATATAAAATGTTTGGGGGTTGCATTCAAATACATGCTCTCTGTTAAGCCTGGATAAAATTGTTTAGCTATTGCATTAATAGAACAATTTTAATGTAAATATTTGTGGTATGCAATCAAATGCACTGAAAATGTAACGACTGCATTTGAATGTGCATGGCTATTGCATATACCATCCAAAATGTGCATTCAAATGCATTTTCATTTGTTAACAAGTCCGCTACCATATAATATTTCAATGTAATATTACTGATTATCATTTTACTCAAATATTTTTGATACATTATCAAATCACAATATGAGTGAAATTTCCAACATACGTTTTCGCTATCGACTCTTGGTATAAAAGATATGTTGGTTCTATTGCATTAATTATTTCTGGTGGACAGGTGTTTATAAACTACTAGAGCTAGGATACGATGCAAAATATCTGATCCAAGCATAATTTACAGTAATCAAGAACACATGAAATAAAAAAATTTTAATCGGGTATTCAGCATAAGTGTAATCTTTGTTCAATACACTTTGATTTTAAAATACTGTCAATATGTGTGCTCTATAAATGTATGCCTGACATGAGATTTAGATTTAGGTCAGTCTCCCATGACATAACGCTTGTGACACATATGCAGTGAGACCACACTCTCAGAGCCCCAGTGGTCTCATTAAGGGTCTGTTAATGAGGGTTATGTGAGGGTCACCAGTTAGTTTCCACATCTGGATAATCTAGTACCAGGGTGGTAGTAGAAGCTGTGCTGCTTATACAACTAGTAGGAAATACATAATACAGAAGACCTCTGGATGATTTGATTTGTATCCTGTTCATTCCATGAGACAAAAGGTAAGAATGTTGTCCAGGCATTTTCTTTTATGGCAATTTGACATGTGGCCCAGCCATGCAATAAACACAGTGAGTACATTTTGTGTGCAGCAGCTGGGCTGTTTGAAAAATGGCAGTTTGAATTTGTTATTGTATTCAGTACTTTCAACTTGACAAGAAATGACCTTACTGGGTATGAGAGCTGCAGACTGATTGCATGGCTGTCGCAATAACACATGATGCTATTGGTCACACACTTACTCCCTTTTCTCATAATAAAACACTATTCCATTGTCACTTGCTCCTTTATGCCATGTCATCTGTAGGAAATCTGCCATCTAAAAGGTTTAATTATGTTAAAATATGGCTTTTAGTCCCATCATTGTGATAGTTCCATCATTGTGATGGCAAAAATATCACTTGCTCCCTTTTGTCATTTCACGGTACTGTAGTATGTTCCTTGATAATTGATACACTTCATCGCAATTTGCATTTTGTGGTAAGAAAATTGTCTTATTTTCAGAAATGATTGCTGACATGCAGTGATCAGTAGATTTTCTTTCTATAAGAAAAATATTTAAATGGGAAAATGTTTCTTATTCCAAGAAAGTCTTTCAGAAGGTTTTTCTTGTTTTCAGAAAATATTTTTACTAATGTGAAACATCCAAAATGACTACAAGAAAAATATTCTTATTAAATTTAAGAAAACATTTCTAGATTTACAAATTTGTGTGGCTCCCTAGAAAATAATTGTAAAAAAATGTTCTTGCTTTTTTTCTTGATTTAAGAAAATGCTTTTCTTATTTAAAAAAAAACATTTCTTAGACAAGAAAAATTTTCTTTAATAAATGAGAAAATATTTCTATAGCCTTTTCTTGAATTTAGAAACTATTTTCTTAAGCAAAGAAAATTTTTTAAATCACAAAAATTATTTTCTTATGTGGCTCCCAAATTTTTTTTTCCTGTTTTAAGTTTTTTTTTTTTTAAACAAAGATGCACATCTGTACAAATATATCTAGACATACAACAAATTTAAGCTCTGTAGTTAGAGGCACCTGAAAATATAACAAGTGCGTTTACCCCTTAGCTTAGTTTTTCTGCAAAGTTGCTCAGATATAACCATTTGCTAATTGGTTAAAATGTTAGGACATTCTGAGACATCACCTTTATTAATTTCCTGAAAATTGGTTCATTTGACAAGGAATGACCTTACTGGGAATGAGAGGTGCAGACTGATTGCATGGCTGTCGCAATAACGTGATATTATTGGTCACACACTTACTCCCATTTATGCCGTGTCATCTGTACAAAATCTGCCATCTAAAAGGTTTTACTGTTAAAATATGGCTTTTGGTCCCATCATTGTGATGGCAAAAATATAACTTGCTCCCTTTTGTCATTTCACTGTATAATGTTCCTTGATAATTGATACTCTTCATTGCAATTTGCATTTTGTGGTAAGAAAATTGTGTTATTTTCAGAAATGATTGCTGACATGCAGTGATCAGTAGTTTTTCTTTTTATAAGAAAAATATTTAAATGGGAAAATGTTTCTTATTCCAAGTCTTTCAGAAGGTTTTTCTTGTTTTCAGAAAAATATTTTTACTAACGTGAAACATCCAAAATGACTACAAGAAAAATATTCTTATTAAATTTAAGAAAACATTTCTTGATTTACAAATTTTCTTGTGTGGCTCCCTAGAAAATAATTTAAGAAAAATTTTCTTGTTTTTTTTCTCGATTTAAGAAAATGCTTCTCTTATTTAAAAAAAAAACATTTCTTAGATAAATTTCTTTCTTGAATAAATTAGAAAATGTTTCTATAGCCTTTTCTTGAATTTAGAAAGTATTTTCTTAAGCAAAGAAAAATTTTCTTATGAAAAATTTCTTAAATCACAAAAAAAAATTTCTTATGTGGCTCCCTAAATTTGTTTTCCTGTTTTAAGTTGTTTTTTTTAAAACAAGAAGATAATTTTTAGCAGTGAAGCATTAGTAACTGCACGTTAATGTGTTTATTCGAGCTCCAACTACTGCTGTCTTTGACTGCACAAAGGAACCATACACTCTGCCACTTGAGTAATATACCTTCAGATTGGCATCGCTGGGAATTTTATGACAGAACAACATGACTCATGTAATAAAAGCTTCATATTTATTATTCATCTTGGCAATAAAATGGGACAGTCCGGCCAGATCTCTCTGGGGCCAGCAGTGACACCCTGAGAACTGGATGCGAGACCTGGATATTTTACGTGACCGGACTGCGGTCCTGGGCCAGCTACTTGATCATAATCATGTGACTGCCATCACATGACCAGAGATCCTGGGGTCTGCATCCCTCTGGGTTCCAGCCATCCCTTTGGAAATGCTTTTCTTATTTCAGAAAAAAACATTTCTTAGATAAGAACAATATTCTTGGATAAATAAGAAAATATTTCTATAGCCTTTTCTTGATTTTAGAAACTATTTTCTTAAGCCAAGAAAAGTTTTCTTATAAAAAAATTCTTAAATCACGAAAATCATTTTCTTACGTGGCTCCCTAGAAAAATGCTCTTGTTTTAAGTTTTTTTTCTTAAAACAAGAAAATTATTTTTAGCTGTGTAGACCCACCTATCTCAACAAGAAACAAAAACTTGACAACTACAATTCACAAAACAAGCAAAAAATACATAATTACATGTAGTTACAAATATTTCATGTACTAAAAATCATTATTTCTGTTCTCCAAATGTGAAAAACGGTGAACATTGCACCTAGTGTATGAAGTACCTCGTCTCTGTTCAGTAAAATTATATCTGCCTACATACTAATTTATAATCTTGCAGTATTCATAACTACATATTTATTTTAAATTCCTCATTATTACAAAACACTACGGGCATAGTATATGTATACCATACAGTTACTCTCATTTCTAATGAATTTGGTTGTTAGCAGCATTTCAAGAATGCTCATTCTCCAACAGGTCTATTGTAAGCTATAAAATCTTCCAGCCAACATATCAATTAAGTGAAGTCGGTTGCATACATTCATTACAACAGTGCGAAACATTGTGGTTAGATTTTGATCTATGATATTACAAGCAAGCCCAACCTTAAAGTCACTTCTAATTATAAAATTAACCTGTGTTGTTAAAGATGAGAAGAAAGTTAGCCATACAGCTGTATACAAACTCAGTCTCAGACGTTTGTATTCACTGGTGCTACTTGTGTAGGCAACTGCCTTTTGTAGAAAATAAAAAGGGAATCAAGAAACTATCACATACCAGGTCCTTTTCTGCCTTGATTGCCTATAAAGAAAACAGTGTATACAATGTATAAAATATAATAATTTGTTCAGAATAACTTTAAAAAAATTTCTTTATTTAAAAAATACAACATTGTGTTGTTTTGTGCAGGTAACATGGCTGTAAAGATAAAAAGTACAATTCTCATAGTTTGTATCTAGTCTGTAGGATCGCAGTTCAATCATTGGCATATGTTCACTCAACGTCTGTGGGAATCACTCAGCCATATAGCAATTTTGCTCATTCACAACTAGTGCTTACAAAATATGCAGTGTTTAAAATAGAATTAAGTTATGCACAAATATGAAGTGGACAGTAGCCACAGACTAAAATGAAATAAGTAACCATCTATAATTATTTTTAAATGTCTATACACACACATATATAACTTTACTTAAAGGTCTCTCCTCAATTCGATTTTTTGCTAGTCTGATTTCAAATACATTTGGCAAAAAATGAAACCTGCTCGTTTGTGCAACTTTTGTATTTATTTTTGTGTGTGAAATCATCAGACAAACTATTGAATTACTTAACGTTTGGTCAAACATTAAGTGAAGTGAAAGTAGAAATGCTGAAAATTCACGAATTTAATCCTTGGTGAATTTTTTAACTTTGTCATGTGATCAGCGAAAGTCACACCCATGATCGACACTGACCCGCACAGTGTTTACCATTTTTAATATCCACTACTTTTTTTAACCTTACTGGATCTTCTTTTGATGATTAGAAAAAAATTGGCATATTTTTATTAAACTAACTGTGGATGTTACATAAACTATTCACACACTACATATTTGGATGCCAATGAACCAGAATTCCAATAGGCTAGATTATTTTGAGGATGGAATTTTAAGAAAATTAGCTTTAAATGAAGATGGACTTATTATTTGTGTAGATCTGTAAACCAAGTCACTTACGGTATCTGGGTCGATTTCTACGACCTGCAAACAGAGAAAACCATGTATACAAAATAAATTATATTGTTGTGTGGAGTTCCCACTGCATGTGTATTATATGCAGAGTTAATTGGGTCTGCTAAGTGGATCTGCTAATTGGGTCTGCTGACGGTATTGGGCAAAATGATGTGGCTATAGTCACTAAATGTTTCTATATTTACAAAAATCTGGCAGATTTTCATATACTGACAATTTTATTATTCAGTCAATTAAATAATTAATTACTTACAGGATGAACAGAGTGCAGCATGAAAACATTATTCCACAAGATGATCAAAACGTCCTGAGTCCTGAATGATCAGATCTAAATATTTCTACTCCTAAATATTAAACAACATGCAATCCAACAGAGGGCACCCTTCTCCCAGGGTCAAGGGAAGGACCACGCGATCTTGCTGGACCTATAGGTGAAACACAATCATGTAAGAAAATTTATAATATTCTGTCAAGCCATGCTGCAGGTAGTATAGCCTTTATGGAACACTCTTGGAAATTATTATAAATTTATATATTTTTCATTCACCAGGTGGCATCAGTGTCTCACTAACAACATTTTTGACAAGTTCCAGATGGCACGTGGACAAGGGAAACATTAGCTTATCGAGAATCCACAATTTTTTAATCAGTAAGTTTCTGTGCAGTAGTCCCTATAACAGTACACCTGTATCCCCTGAATGTGTGAGAATTTAGTGGCATTGGCCCCCTGGGCATTATGTGTTTAAGTATTCACCTACATTTAGTGCACTTTGAAAACAATTTAAGAAAAGTGCTTTTAATGTTTAAATTTTTAGTGTGTTACCGGGTTGTCTGTGATGAACTAAACTTGTTATAAGGGAAAGTCTGATGTGAGCATATATAGCTTCACAAATTGACATGAAAGCTGACTTCCCTCAGATTTAACTGGAAACTTCTATATAATGCTGAATTATTATGTTTTATTTGATATTACCAATTTATTTGAAAATTAATCTTATAGTAGCAAAAGCTACATCATTATAATATTTGGTTGAAAGTGTAATAACTGTACCACTTGTGTCTGCATATGACATGATTCATAACCAGAATATGGTAAACTTTTACAATTTCCCTCTTATAACAAAAATGTCCGATATTCCTTGAAAATACATGTCAGATGTGAATTGCTTACTCTCCAGTGCCAAATATACGTATAGGCCAAATAACAGTATAGGGTGGCAAATTGGTCAAATTTAATAATAGTATAGTGCCGAATAACAGTATATGGGGGGGTCAAATTGTTCAAAACAAATAATAGTACAGTGCGAAAAAGTCACTAGTATATTTGTCTTTTTTAGTGCCAAAGCAATGTTTTACTCAACGTGAAGCCAAGCCCAAGGCGTTCCTAGAAAACTACGCGGATTGCCGTGTATTTTGGTTCTTTCTGCCAAATATGCAAAAACTTTGTGCGTATTCGTGTCACCACATTTTATATCTGCGAAAAACTGGGGAATTATAAGTTTGTAAATGGACATTAAAATTTTATTGAATTGAATACGCAAGCCCGTTTCAGGGGAAACCGCCGCCAGCTGGTTATGACTGGTTTGAGGCTCTGCGCACGGCGGCCATTTAGGTCGGTTTATGTGGTGATAATAGCATTTAAACTAATAATATACCATGTCGAGCTCCCGAGAACTAAGGATTCTGACTAATCATGGAAATCTAATGCTTCAGAATAAAAATCTGGGATCCTCAGAAGCACGGGATCCTGCTAAATTCAAGACTGTCGTTGGAAAGGATGAAAAGCCGTCAGACGGAGCAACATGAGCTCCAGTTGGGATCAAGTGGCTTTAGCGCGAGCAGTAAACCGCTCCGTGGATGACTGATTAGCGCTAGCTATAGGGAGTGAGAGTGATTGCTCTCCTAAAAATTACACCCTGCATAACTAGCCACGATTATCGGAGAATATAGGCTGGCACAAATGTTTAAATTTAATAATAATATAGTGCCAAGTAAGGTGCATATAGGGTGGCATATTTCACCAAATAAATACGCGTATAGGGATGCTTATTCGGCACTCTAGAGTATATAAAATGAAGGAGGAACTGAATAAAAAAAGGAACAGTCAGGAAGCATTGGAAAAAGAGAATTAGTGCCAGATGGGTTGGAATTAGATGGGATGATGAAGAAAGGAGAAGATTGGATGGAGTGGAGAAGGAAAGGTGATGAATGAATGGATGGGATGGAAAAGAAGAAAATTGGATGTGACGGAGAAGGAAAGGAGAATATTAGATGGGATAACATGGAGGGAGGGAGGGATGGAGAAAAAAAGAAGAAGATTAGATGGGACTGAGAAGAAAATGTGAAGAATGGATGGGATGGAGAAGAAAAGGAGAAGATGGGAAAACATTTATGCAGCAAAACCATTGCTAATTTAACAAAAACATATGATAGAAAGCTTCCCTTACACGTGACATTGGGACGAAACTTGGCATCAGAGCAGCAGCGGAAATACACGCGTGCACACTCAGGTGTCATTCGACCCATCTTTCGTACTGCCCTCTGGCGGCAAGTCCTTGTCTCCGTGACACATCGTCCACTCCGACAGCATTTGTCTGTATCTCGCTCAGTAATCTGCCCTGCAAACATGCAAACACATTTACACTTAGAATACCTGCCAACAGTACAGAACAAATTACTAAACAAATTAATACCAAAAGGCAACCAAATTGAGGAGTACTATATCGCAGGATTGACTTACGCAATGCTCGCTTGTGTCTGCGTCTGTGGTCGCAGCCAGTTGGCTTAGTCATGATCAATCCTGCATTGTTGACACTTGTTAGGCCTGTGTTCTGCAAAAATAACCATTTATTGCTTATCTCTAACCATTTTGGAAACAATAGCAGGTGAAATAAGACACCAATTTGCCACTTTTGAGGCTAAGGTGAGTGAAATTAGCTACAAGATATTAATTAACAACTTAACTTTGTGCTGCAACCAGAAACATTAATTCTGCATCATACCATTCCTTCCACAAACACTTCCAAGGAATCTGGCAAGTCACCTTGAGCACGTCTGCGTTGTCTTTCCCACCTCCGTGGCCGCATCCCAAGTCATAGCGCTCCATTTCATCAAACAGCTGAATTTAAAATAAACATACATTCAAATTAAATGCTATACATAAACTTTAAAAAATACTACTAAAATGAGATTGTATAGTACTACATGGACATCGACTTCAATAAATAAATATTTTTGCTTGAGATTCTGATTATGTTTTGGATTCCCATGATGCTTCAGTGCACTCTAACCTTCTTTGCTGTGAGCATGTTCTTGCCCCCGAGTGCATAGACAGCTTGGTCGACTGCCAGAAGAAGTAACTTTGAGTTTGAAGCACCGCGATACTGTAGAGGTTCCTTTTCTCCTGGTTGAAACTCCGACTTGCTCATTGACAGCGACACCTACAGGTTGGAAGATGCATACCTTGGTTCAATTCGATCCACTCAAAAATAATATCAAGGGGTCCAATTGTTTGTTTTGTTATTATCACACCCAAGTTGGTGCATAAGGCCACTAAGGGGTCATGTTATGTAATCAGAAAAGTTGGCTGAACTTATTATTCTGAATTTTATTGTTTTATATAAGCTGATGCTTTGAATGGCTCACCCACAAGTTGCAGGGTCATCAAAATCACAGTGGACTCTCACTGTAAGGAACATGTTGGGTCAAACTGTGCCATCCATATCTTATATATCTTTACATAAATCAGTGCCAGAACTGGGATTTCAAAGTTGTTCCTTTTAAACGGATGTTCCCTATAACGGGCTCCTTGTAGTGACAATCCACTGTAGTCAAAATCAAAGGATTCTGCCCCAGCTATTACCTTCACTGTGCTTGCATGGATACTGCCCTCCCAGCATGCACTTTCCACCTATCAACTTACTGACCTGTCAATTTGTTCACTCCAAACAGCCAATTCTTGGGTTAATGCAGCAGTTTTTCCAAAACAGCTTACACATTTTTAATTCCCCTGGCATATACGCCAGGGACCAATGGATTTTAGTCTCTTCTGAAAGACAAAGCAAAGTGGGGTGAATGAAATTGCCTAAGCTTCGAAACAGCATCAGTGGATTTTAACCCGGATCTCTAGATTGAAAGTACTACACCCTACCGACGAACGCCACGTCTGTTGTTACACCTGCATAATCACATACCTTATGGAGACATTCATCTTTAATGTCAATCCATACAGCATCATCAACCACCTCGGTGCTGCCACCTGTCTGTCGAATGTAGTACACAAAAAGCCTGGCACTTGGAGACATCTGCGGTGTCACCAAAATGTGCAGTGTGGTAAGGATTCCAACAGTGACAGTCACAGACCGCTGGTAGACAATCTCACCTCTGACAATTACCTGGAAACAATTGGCACAAATAATATTATATTGTCTCTGTTTAGTTGTTATACCGACATTCATAAAACAGAACAATTCCAAGGTCAGTGGTAACAGTAACATACACCTTTGGAAGTCATAACTAACAGTAACATACACCTTTGGAAGTCATAACTAATTCATCTTAAAACAGTACGTTCTTACAAAGGGCACTATTTCCAGTCCTTGGGACTGCTAAAAAGCGCTTTACACTTCACCCCTCGCAGAAATATTTATTAGAACATGATCGCGTTCATCTTAAGACAAACTGATGGAAATGTTGCATCGTATCTTATGCTGGAAGTTCATATATATTGTGTCTGTATTCAATTTCTCTCACAGTAGTTGTTTAATCAAGTGGGAATGAAGAAATTAAATATATAAAAAAACAGACAAGCTCAAGATTGCGTTATTATGAAACAGTGATCACATGAAAATAATTACTGCAACTGCATGGTTCATTTAAATTTAATCCTTCCATTGTTATCTCTATGGTAGGTGCCAAATTTATGTAGTAGATAAGTTTAGTATCAGGAATTTTAGTAAATATGCTTAGAATCAATAATTCTTATAAACATATTATGTTATTCAACCAATTAAAGTACGTAATAGTTCTCAAAAAGACAAAGTTGCCAACTAAAACAAATTGAATTTAGGCATAATGAATAGTTATTTAGGAATAATATCTCTAAACAAATATATTAAAATCCAAATAAAAATCTGATTTAGAGAAAATGTATATTGACACATCATTGAAAAGTCACAGGATATGATAATTTAGAAGCCATTTTGACAAAACATTGCTTTTTTTAGTTATTATATATTAAACTGTTGAAATATAAACCAAATTATTGATTACTACCATACAAATGCCGGAACCACATGCTAGGCTGGGGTGCGTCTGCTGATGTTTTAATATACCAACCATGTAATTGAGTTGTTTGATGTCACTGAGAGCGGTTGCCAAAACTTCCACCTCCATGATATTGCCAACCTGCAAAAATATAACCAATAATAGTAACTTTTACTTGCAAAGCACCATACCTCCAGAATAGAAACTCTGTTCAGAGACATTAAAATACAAGTGTAAAAAAATCATAAATGGCTGATAGATGTAATATTTCATCATGATTCAAAGATCAAGGAAACCTACTGTGCATAAGTTGCATTTGGCGGATTATTGTTTCCTGGTAATGAGAGAAACAGCTACAAATCACTGGAATCAATGAACCAAGTTGACAGATCTTGAGTAGTTTCCTTGATGAAGACCAGACAGATTTGTAAGAGGTACTGACAACTGAGACATTAGAAGGAAGACAACAACCAATGTGCTGACTTGCTAAGGATTGGTTGATCATCTCTATTGGTTGTGGGGAGCGGTGGTCTAATGGTTAGAGCACCCGCCTGTCAATCGAGAAGATGGCAGTTCGATTTCACCTCCGTTGTTTCAAAGCTTGGGCTGTTTCGTTCACCCCACTTTGCCTGTGTCTTTCGGAAGAGACAGTAAAAGCTGTTGGTCCCTTCTATCTGGTGTCTATGCCAGGGGAAGTAAAAGATCCTATGCAGGGAAATGAAAAAAATGGACTCACAAATTATAGAGAAGGACACTCTTAAATAAACTTTCAGCGCAATATCCTAGAAGGACTTTGCTGAGTAATTATCAAGATCCAGAGGTTGACCATCTCTATTGGTTGGCCACTTGAACATAATATAAGACAAACAATTACTGTCGCACAAAAAATTACCATGTATTCATCGAGCTTTGGTCTGGCTAGCAGATAGCTTCTTGTTGGTGAGTTGTATGGCTTCAGGTTCAGTTGCGTGTTCCGGTCAACATCTGCCCTATGACCTGTTGGCCAGGCCTGTAAAATATCATTGAAACCATTGAGCAACATTTCATGAATAGGTACAGATTGCAAAAGGAATTATCACTGTATTTATCATGGAGCAAAGCCAATCATTTCTTGAAAAATACCTATGTTTGGTAAAAGTAAAAAAATCTATAACTTAGTTAACTCTAGACCAGGTTGCTTGTTTCTATAAGAATGTAATTTCACCAAAGCCACATTCTTATATAGCATAGTATCAAGTACTTGGGACTGTTCAAAGAGCTTTACACTTGACCCCCTGGCAGACCTGTTCATTCCAATGCCATCTCGACTTCATGTTGCAATTACTGTGCAAAGACTATTTGTTCAGATATCCACCTCTGTCTGTGGCCAGGTACTCATTTATAGAGCTGAGTGAACTGTGGAAATGTGGGATGAACGAAATTGTCAAAGCTTTGAAACAGCAGCAAGAGGATTCGAACCCGGGTTCTCTCGATTGAGAGCCTGACGTTCTAACTGCTACACTACAGCGCCTCACTTGACAGTTTCTTGTATATATGTAATAAATAAATATTACGTATCACACTGACAGATGATGTGTACTGGCCAAAATTCTCACATTTCAATCCACATGGAAATTCATCCCAGACAACAACAGTTACCTATTTTACTAGGTCAGAAATCACAGTCAATTGTTTCAAAATGGTGACCCCCATTTATTCACAAAAGTGTCACAGATGAACAAAGATCAACATACCTTGACCACCAAAGTAACCGCATCTGATGGAATGTCCAGAGTGAACATCGCCCGGCCTTGGTCATCTGTAATGGCCTGGTTCTCGTGTGCAGACAATGTCACTCGTCCACTGCCGCTTCTGGTGGCCACAGCATTGATGGTCAGAGGGAGATATGTGGATGGTAGACTGCTGGCAGAGGTCAAGGTCACCTAAGACCAGACAATTTAGGTCAAGGTCACCCATTATCAGATAATTTACATGAACCTTATAGAGTAGTCAGTGTCTATGCAAGCTGAAACAGAAACTATTGGTGAATCAATCTTTGTGAGATTAACATATTAACAGCTTTCAAATATCTTTCAGCATTTATCAATTTCATGGCAAGTTTTATTTTCAATGTTATTCCATGTCTTTTATCAATCCATTTCAATTTCATTTAATATGCAAGCGTGAAGTAATAGACAAATTTGACCCCGATGAAAAAATGCTATATTATATTCTGTTGTGGTTGCCAAATGAGCAAAATTAGTCCATTAATATTTGTTTTTGTGCAAAAAAATTTTAAATATGAAACATTTTGACAACTTACAACAAATTACCATCAGCACTTCAGCGAACCATTCCATTACCTTGACAACGTAAAGCAAGCCAGGCTTGAAGTACTCGGATGAGCGTTCAAAGCTGACTTTGTGTTTCTTAATGGCAAACACAGCAGCGCGGTCGATGCGAGACTCCTTCTTGCCTGTTGCAGTCTCTGTAACCGTGGCCTCAATGTGGAGATGGGCACCCTCCAGGGCGGGGAACGCGAACTCGTTCCCCAGCCCTCGCAAGTGCGTACCAGGGTTAAGGGTAAATGTCACGCCACCGTTATTCAGCTGTAGCCACCATTCCATATGAAACATATACATAACTGATGACCCATGAAATTATGCTATTTCATGTTTTCACATCTACTGTGTTTGATGCACAATTTTTTTTTTTGGAAAAGGAAGCTTGAATTAAAGAACTGTTAATTTTCTTTTGACCCCAAGGTCTGGTCATCCGTTTTATTTTTTTTTTAATTCACCCAGCTATTACCCTTTCTACGAATATTAAAATTACCCTTTTTAGATATTATGTACAACTGTCAGTATTACAATGCAATTTTAAGAGATATTGATTGGCAGCACCAAGTACCAAGGCATAGATGGATATTTGTGTGATAAAATTATTTAATATTATTATTGTGACAGTCACTTACAAACTACCAAGTTAATGCCATCCAGAAGATGGTCAGTTTTACAAGTTATAAAAATGTGTGTTGTGATCTGTGTTGAACACCAAAGTTTCTAACACTGACCCTGAAGTTTGCCTTTTTGGCAAATATGAGACACGGAGAGTCCTTCTTGATTACACCAAACTTCATATAGACTGTTCCTTTTACTGGTTTCCCGTAAACATGTCTGCATCAGAGAGAATGAACACATATAGAGACACAGCGAACACTTAAGGTTAACAGAACATTTGTTGTCTTCATACTCAAGGAAGGTAGGAGAACTAGAAGTCATAAAGCATGCAGTATTAGTGAAACAACAGTGCATTTATTGTCTTCTTACTAAAGATTTGCCATACAAGGCAAAGGCCCAGATGGTATGTGGACAAGGAAGCCATTGGCTTATCGAGAGTCAAACAATATTCATCTACGTGTAACCCGCCCTCCTGAGGTATGTGTCAACCTTGTTTTTAAACATATTCACGCTGCTAGCAGTTGCACAATCCAGACTATCTGTTCCACTCATTTATTGTCCTCTGGGAGAACGAGTATTTCCTGATATCCAATCTACACTGATCCTTTACTAATTTTAACTCATGTCCTCTAGTTCTACTATCTTTCTTAAGTGAGAAAAACATATTTCTATCAATATTTTCATACCCATTCAATATCTTAAAAACTTCAATCTGATCTCCTTTTAACCTCCTTGTCTCTAGAGTTGTTAAACCACATTCCTTCAGACGATCTGCAATACCACACTGTTCTGAAACTCTCATATCATTATTGTTATTCCTAAGTCCTTTTCTTTTATAGTAGTACCAAGAACAGTATCTTCCATATTATAGTTTATGTCCATGTTCCCGTGTCCTGTATATAGGCATTTACATTTCCAAAATTTAATAACATCTGCCATTTTTCAGACCATTTAACTAATTTGTTTAGATTGTTTTGTAAATGTTGTTTAGCACCATCAGTGTTTACCTTTCTAAACACTTTTATGTCATCTGCAAATTTCAGTACATTGCTTGTTATATTGTCGTCCCCAAGTTATTGATATATATTAAGAATAATAAAGGTCCTTATACTGATCCTTGTGACACCCTACTCAAAACTGATTTTCCAGTTTGAAATCTCTCCATCTACTACAACACGTTGTCTTCTGTCAGTCAGCCATTGTTCTATCCAGTCAATTATGTCATCCCCGATACCATGGGCTTTTAATTTAATTAGTAATCTTTGATGTAGCACTTTGTCAAAAGCTTTCTGAAAATCTAAATATAATATCTACTGGTGCTCCCTCATCTATCCACTTAGTGATTTATTAAAAAAAAAAACATATTTGTTAAGCATGACATCACTTTTATTAGGAATCCATGTTGGGATGAATTTAATTTAATAAACAAGGAAGTCCACCATATCGTCTTTAAATACCCTTTCTAATAATTTACAAATCACTGACATTAAAACTCACTGGTCTGTAATTCTCCGACTTATTTCTCGAACCCTTTTTTAAATAATGGTATGATTTTTGCTTCTTTCCATTCAAAAGGAACAACTCCCTCTTTTAATGACAATTTGAACAATCTTGCAAGTGGTATATTGATTTGTTCTACTGTTTCCATTAGTAGTTTTGGAGGAATTCTATCCACTCCCAGTGATTTATTATCCTTCATTGCCTTTATTTTCTTAGCTACCATTTCTGGAGTTACAATTAACTGCCCTAAATAGTGAAATTTAGCCTCCTGAAATTTAGCATTTGGAATTGGTAATGAACTAATATCCTCTGTGGTAAACACTGAATTGAAGTAACCATTTAGGGCTTCCACCATTAAAAACCTTTGTGATATTATATTTCCAGCACTGTCTTCTAGAGGTCCGACCTTGTCTCGTACATTCTGTTTACTCCTGACATATGCATAAAAAATGTTTCTGTCATTTTTTATGCTACATGCTAGTTTTTGCTCATATCTTCTTTTAGATTGTCTAATTTTAGTCATAGCTCATTAGTCATAGTGCCTTTTTGTCATTTGCATACTCTTCATACTTTCTGGTATGCCTATAAACCCTCCACATAGTTTCTTTGAACACAATTTTTCTAATAGCTTCTTTTGACAAGTGTTTCTTTCTAGACCATTTTCCTTGTTATTTCAAGAGAAAAAATTTATCGATGATACTCTCACTTTCATATTTTAGAATGTTCCAACATTCAATTGCGGTCTTATTCCTCAGCATGTTATTCCAATCTAGCGTTGCTAAGAATTTTATCATATCTTTATAGTTACCTTTGTGGAAGTTCCTCCTGTATGTTTTTTATTTTTAGTTTCTGATTTTACATTGATGTCAAAATTTATTTGATTATGATAACTGTTACCCAATGGTTCATGTATCTTTACATTGTCCACTAATTCTTTTTATGATGATAAAACTATATCTAACACATTTTCTCTCCTTGTTGGTTCTAGCATGTGAATTAAAAATAGAAATTGTTGGTCCTCATATATTGTCCTCTCTAGAGATTTCCATTGTACATGTCTATGGTTAAAATCTCCCATTATGATACACTCCCCTTTACTCACTTCCTTTATATCGTTTTGCATTTTTGTGTTATCCTCTTCATTTATGTTTGGACTTCGGTAAACGAATCCAATAGTTAATGTTGAATTTCCTAAAACTATCTTGCATCAAACAGCTTCATTGCAATCTGCTTCCCTTTCAAATTTTTTTCATAAGCCTGAATAGATTCTTTAACATATAAAATAACTCCCCCTCCCCTTCTTCCTATTCGATCTCTCCTAAACATTATGTATCTTGTCAGTCCTAATTCAGCATCTGATATGTCTTCGTTGGCCCACTATTTGGTTATACCAATTATGTGAGGGTCAATATCTTCTACCATAACGTTCAATTCGTTTTTCTTATTTACTATGCTCCTTGCATTTAAACACATGCATTTATAACCAGCTTCAGATAAGTTTTCCGGACATTTTGGTACTGGTTTGTGTGTACTAGTGGCCTCTTGTCCTGCTTGAAGCACCTCTAAGTAACCCCCTGCGCTTCTAGTTTAAACAGTGCTTACTACCAAAAATATTTGTTATGCTACCCATGCCACTATCTACTGCTGCTGAGAGCTCAAGGAAGGTAGAACTAGCAGTCACAAAGCATGCAGTATTAGTGAAACAACAGTGCAAGTTGAATGAAAGAAAGTATCAATTCTCACAGAGGATGGTAAATTAATGAAAATAGTCTCAATATATTGTGTAAGTGTCAACAGATTAAACAAAAACAAAATTACAGATACCTGATATGGGTGGACTACACATAGATAGACATTGTTGGACTCAATAATGACTTCCTTGTCTACTTGCTATCTGGAGCTTAAGTGTTGCTTTGGGTACAACCTTGTTAATACTTGGCTAAAATAAAGGTAAAGCTAATTAAAAAAAATCATTTGTGGAGTTATAATAATTTAACTATTCTGACATTTAGTGATGTTTCTTAATCCCAATGCAGGCAGCAACATTAATTCAACAAAGCCATTCTCAAAGAAACCAATTATAAAATATTTCCTTCACATTGTGTCTGCTATATTTGTTTTAACTAGAACAATGATCATGCATATTAGTGTCACAATAAAATCACTTTGCAATTAAGACATGATTAGTTCATTAATGACAACTCTTTCTGTCTGTTATCCATCAACAGTTACCTATACCTGATACTTGCCTGGCAGTTACATTGCCTGTTACAGTAGCACCCCGGTAAATGTATTTTGGTGGTCCTATTGTCACTGCAAATGTGGGCAGAACTGGAGAAAAAAGATATACTATAATTATTACTGGACCTGATCAAAAACAATTTAATAGTTTGCTCGATAATTTAACCATAATTTCAGATGGGTTTCAAATGGCAGAGGACCTGAATTAGTATTTCAGCTCAGTTTTTACCACAGAAGATATCAGCTCACTTCCAGTTCCATTTACTAAATTTGAGGGTAATAAATCAGAACATTTAGGGTAGTTATTTGTAACTCCTGAAATGATAGCAAAGAAAATTAAGAAGATGAAAGATAATAAAGTGTTGAGTTGATGAGATACCACCAAAACTGCTCAAGGAAATTGTTGAGCAAATTAGTACACCACTTACAATTTTTTTTAACTTGTCACTAAAAGGAAGGAATAGTTCCTTCAGAATGGAAAGAAGCAAACATTACGCCGCTATTTAAGAAGGGATCGAGGAACAAGCCAGAAAATTACAGACCAGTGAGTTTAACATCAGTTGTTTGTAAATTACTCGAAACATTAATTAGAGACCACATGGTGAAATTCCTTGTAAAACATAAATTAATAAATACATCTCAACATGGGTTCCTAAAAGCAAGGTCATGTCTAACCAATCTCTTATGTTTTTTTGGAGAAATTACAAAGTGGGTAGATGATGGGTCACCAGTGGATGTTGTCTCCTTAGATTGTCAGAAAGCTTTTGATAAAGTGCCACATCAAAGATTCTTACTTAAACTAAAAGCCCATGGTAACGATGTAATCAACTGGATAGAAGTGTGGCTTACATACAGAAGACAGAGAGTAATAGTAGATTGTGAGATTTCAAACTGGAAATCTGTTTTGAGTGGGGTACCACAGGGATCAGTATTAGGCCTTATACTATTTTTAATATATATAAATGATTTGGAAGTTGACATATCTAGTCAAGTACTGAAATTTGCAGATGACACAAAAATATTCAGAAAGGTTACTAATGTTACAGATAAACAAAGTTTACAGGATGATCTAGATAAATTAGTCAAATGGTCAGAAAAATAGCAAATGTTATTCAATTTTTGGAAGTGTAAATATATACACATAGGACATGGAAACATGGATGAAGAATATAAAATGGGGGATGCTGTACTAGGTAGAACCACACAAGAAAAGGACTTAGGAGTAACATTTAGTGCTGACATGAAAGTTTCAGAGCAATGTGGGATTGCTACTTCGAAACGAAATCAAATTCTAGGAGTAATTAGGAGAACTATCATGTATAAGGAGAAACAGCTATTTGTACCCCTGTACAAAGCAATAGTTAGACCACATTTGGAATATTGTATTCAAGCATGGAGGCCATATCGTAAAAAGGACATAGAAAAGCTACAATACAATGAAGAGCAACTAAAATGATTCCAGAAAGTCGCTTATTACAATGTGGTTTGACAACACTAGAGACCAGGAGACTAAGATGAGACCAAATAGAAGTGTTTAAAATAGTGAATGGTTATGAGGATGTTGATAGGAATCTGTTCTTCAAATTTAAAGAAGGCAGTAGAACCAGAGGACACAAAGCAGCATTAGTTAAGGAGCAGTGTAGATTGGACATGAGAAAGTACTCTTTCTCACAGAGGGTGATAAATGAATGGAGCAAATTGCCAAATGATTGTGGTAATGCTAGTAGTGTGAATATGTTTAAAAATAGAATTGACAGATATCTGATAAGGGTGGGCTACACATAGATGAGAAAATTGTTGGACTCTCGATAAGCCAATGGCTTCCTTGTCCACTTGCCATCTGGAAATTGTTGTTTGAGATGGCAATCTTGTTAAATCTTGTCTTGTTAAAAACCAAAACAAATTTTTTACAAACAAGCTAACATGTCGTAGATACAAAATAGATTTGACTTTTCATTAAATTAGTCTCAAACGAGGTAAGTGAAAAAATCGAAGCGAGGTGGGACCTTTAAATGGAGAGGAAATTTAAATACTTCTGTATGTATTTGTTATAGACAACTGTCCAAGGTCACAGTAACAGTTTGTGCAGCTGATGTTGTGTAATGGTCATAATTATGTAGTGCTACTCACCATATTCCTTGACAAGGAACTTTGCTGTGACATTTTGTGAATTCTAAACAAAACACATAAATGTATCAATAACTGTGACAATATCGTGCAGACTGCTGAAATATCAAAATCATGCCTGAATTTCATCCATCCATACAGTATTTCATGTGCACACATTACAGTAGTAGCACAAACATGTAACTATATTTTCAATTTATTGTACATTCCTATGGTTATGTCAACAATTGCATGAAATGTGATTCAACTGTATGCACTGCAGCACGTATCACTTTGTGATGTATTTTAATGGCCCCCTCCTCAATTTGATTTCTTCATGTCTCGTTTTAGACTAATTTTGTCCCGAAAATTTAATATCTATTATCAACTACAGCATCCTAGCTTGCTTGCAATTTTTTTATTTCATTTTGGTTAAATGATCGAACTATTAAATTATTTTTGACTGGGTTCTATATACCATAACATTAAGCTTTTACCATGTACATGTACTGTGCATATTACTTAAAACTGCTTCTCAACTGATTTAGCCTAATCCAGTTCATTGGTGTACAAATATGTAGTGTGTGAACAGTTTATGTTACATCCGCAGTTGATTTAATAAAAAAATGCCTATTTTTGTTCAAATCACCGAAAGAATTGACTTTAGTCGTTAGACCTGGGAAGGATCAAAATAGTGGATATCCAAAATGTAAACACTGTGTTGGTCAATACTGAACATGGGCGTGACCTCCATCCTCTTGTCGATCACATGGCAAAGTACAAAAATTTCACCAAGGAACAAAATCGTGATTTTTTAGCATTTACGTTTTTACTTCAGTAAATGCTTGAACAAATATTAACTAATTCAATAGTCTGTCTGATGATTTCATAAAAACTACATATAAAAGTTGCACAAACGTGCTAGCATTTTGCAGTGGATACTAGGTAGGTTTGGTTTTTCGCAAACTTAATTTGAAATGAGACTAGCAAAAAAATCGAATTGATTAAGCACCTTTAAACTATTTACACAATACAGATTTGAACATCAACAAACTTGGTTTGCGATAAGATCAATCAACTAAGGAGGGAGTTTTGAGTTTCCAGAAACAGAAATAAACAAAGCAAATTTGACGTCACCAATACATGCCAGGACACATGAAACAGATACATAAAACATATTTCTGAAACAAGGAAATGTTGTTAATAATTGTTATGCTTTGCACCGATGCCAACAACCTTAAGGTCGGCCGACAACCCTGAAATAAAAGTAATGAAACTATAAACATTGTTTGAAATCCATTAGACCCCAAACGCCCAAAAAAGTTGGGGGTCCTGTACAATTTTTTTTTTAATATCCAACACAATCACAGCAAAATTAGCAAAATACTGTAGTCTGATCAAAATAAGTCATAACACGAGATTTATTTACTAATCAAATATAAAATATAGGAATATTGCAATTTGATATGTTCATAATATATAAAGCATAATATGTTTAACTTGCATAAAAATTGTTAAATTTATTATTTTAGGTAATTTATTAAGTAAAAAACAACACATTTTAGCTGAATTTCAACAATATTCAATATCTAACATACAATGAGTAATGTCACTTCAGTAAAACTTGGCTAAAATGTTCATTTATTATTTATCTGCATAAAAAGACAAAACAAGTGGGGTGGGGGTCCCGAGCAAATGTTTGAAATATCCGACATAGTAACAGCTACATCACCAGCAAAATACTGTGCTCTAGTCATAATCAGTCATGACACGAGATTTATTTACTAATCAAATATAAAAGTTGCAGGAATATTGCAGTTTGATATGTTAATATTATATCAAGCATAATGTCAGATATATGCATAAAACAATTGTAAAATTAATTTATTATTTTATGTAATTTATTGAGTCGCGGAAAAAACCTCTAAATTTTTATAGTATTTATTCAATATCTGACCCACAAGGAGTAATGTCACTTCAGTAAAATTTGGCAGAAATGTTCATTTATCTCTAAGAAAATGCAAACATAGTAACAGCTACGTCAGCAACAAAAATAGCAAAAATTTTCCTAAAACCAATATTTCACCACAATGAGTAATGACATTTTGATAAAGTTGGCCAAAATGTTTCTATATGAACAATGAAAAAACTCTTCAAGTCACTGGCAAAAATTTAGGTTTTGCTAATTTTAAAGCACCACCATAACCAAATATTCTTATAAAATACCATATTATGGTAACATTATTATCAAAACTCAACATTGACCCAAACGGAGTAATGTTTTTCAGTAAAATGTTAATTTATTATTCATCTTTACACACATAGAAAAAAATCATGCAGTGCTGTAAACATTGAGGTTTTGCTATCTTGAAATCACACTCCAAGAAAAAAATCTCTTATAATTCTAGAACAGTTATCCCACTTATCCACGAGAGGTGACACATGTACAACATTTAATTTATAATGGTTTTGGTTCTTTTTAACGTTCTTTTACCAATAAATGTATCATTTGTGTTTACTGTTGGGCTGTTGGCATTGTGGACATAGTTGATTCAGTCGTTGTCGTGACAATGACGCGCATACCTATGTGCAGATAGCTTGATTTCTAGGTAGTCAGCCACCTTAACTGTTGTTTTGTAACACTGAATTAACAGCTAGGTTGAAGCCTCTGGATCTACCTGGACTCCATAGGCAGCTACCAACGACCACTTTCCCTGCACACCAAAAGAGGACGGAAATGTGAAATTCTTTTCAAGAAATCCATCAGCTGAATGCAGGTCACTTGATCTCTCCACGATGATCCCATCAGGATTCTGAAATTAGTCAGATCGACAGTTGGAACTGTAGCACAATGACAGTAGAGCAGTTTTGACTGGGCAACAAGTATGAGTATCAATGAAGTTGTGAACTTAAAAAAAAAATACTTAAAATAATCGGTCCATAACCATCCACACAAAAATTTCCACCATCATGAATATCACGCAAAGGAAGATAAATGAATGAAAAAAACATCTACAACAAATCCATGTTTTCTTTTCAAACAAACTTATTTTGAAATGTGTAAAATAATTTGATTATAAATATCTTATATATATCATGCATACATACATACATACATATGTAAGACGCAGTTACCAGAAAGTCCAGCCTCACAGGGACATCAGCTGGTCTCAAGTGACGGTCCATTGTGAAGATTCTAGTGCAAACTAGAAAGAAACCATCCATCTGAGTCGCAGCACCAGATGCTATATTTTTCAGCTAGTAAACACTGAATATGACAATGATGACATGAAACACTATAAACTTGACATCAACTGTGGCAATTATGACAATTTACATGGGAGCCACAACACCAAACATGACACGAAACACAAGTTTGACATCAAACATAATACTAAATACAACATCAATAACACGAAGCATAGCAATATATACATGACACACAAACCAGACAGCAAAGATGACATTCATGTCACACCTACAATATCAAACTGAATACAACAACATTTATATGATTTAGAGTTAGAGAACAATAGCAAAACACAAAACCATAAAATTAACAAAGACTCAATAAACACAACATGACAGCAACCAGGGACAGATCAACTTGGCTGTTCTGCCTTGTGTCAAACACAACACAACAAAACCAACCTCTCTGGGGGAGTAGAATCGTATATCGGACCACCCACCTGTCTGTCTGGGCATGTAGATTGGACCATTCACTTGTATGTTTAGTTGTGTAGACAGTACCACCCATCTGTCTGATGGTAGACTGGACTGTCTTTCTGGGAGTGTAGACTAGACCACCCACTTGTCTGTATTGGGGTGTAGATTAGACCACCCACCTGACTGTCTAGGTTTAATCAATTCCAATTCCTTTCAATTCAACTTAATCAATTCCAATTTAAAAAAATTTCAATTCAAATTCATATTCCAGCTCAAATCTGTCAATTCCAAATTAATTCTATGGGAGTTTCTCCAAAGCAAATGCATGGGATAATAATGATATGTAATTATAATAGACATTTTTTTCTGTAATAGTAATACAGCAACTTTTTTGAAAAGTTATTCCAACTGCTAGTAATTGTACACAATGTACAGACAATGGCTGAGCCGTTGTTCAAACAACATGAAAAGACCAGTAGGTTGATCATTCTATGGTTTCAGAAATACCTGCTCAATGAAACAGTGCAGGAGTAGTAAGCCAATTACTTAATTGTTGGGATGCTCCATTGGAGTGGCTATGGCTTCACACATTCCTAGCACACACTAAGGGCATGGTTTCAGCTAAGTGCAGGCAGACAACAAATATTATCTTAGAGCAGGAGTTGCAACATGTATTCAATTCATAGTAGGCTCATCACACCCCACCATAGCTTGATCTGAGCAGAACTTCCGAGTTCTTTTTTTCAATTGCAACATGGTAACATTGCCAAGCAGACCCATTGTTCTAATTTTGACAAATGTTCTCACCTCAGATCTTCAAATGGTGTACACATGTATGTTTAGCTGCTACAAAGACTGAGTTCATATACAATTCTAGGGTTGGATTGAGGATCACATTGGAAATAAAACCAGATTGCACCAGCACTAGAAAATGAGGTTCAATTAATTTTCTTTCAATTCCAATTCAACTTACTAAAAATATTTCATTTCAAATTCAAATTCCGCTTGGTGAAAATCTTTCAATTCAAATTCAAATTCAGGAATTGATTTGAATAATTCCAATTAATTTTTGGATTCATCCCAGCCCTGGTCTAGGAGTGTAGATTGGACCAACCACATCTCTCCGTCTGTGTAGATTGGACCACCCACCTGTCTGTCTAGGGGTGTAGACTAGGTGTGTAAATGGGACCACCCTCCTGTCTGTCTGTCTGGGGTGTAGATTGGACCACCCATCTGTCTCTATGGAGGTGTAGATTGGACCACCCATGCACCTGCCTGTCTGGTAGTGTAGATTGGACCACCCACCTGTCTGTCTGGGGGTGTAGATTGGCTTGTCCGTCTGCAGAAACACACTGTGTGACCACATGCTTACATACACCAATGTCTTCTTCTGCACTGTCTGCCCACCCACGGTGCACTTAGCCACCAGACTGACATACTCCTCGGACGCTGTGCCCCACAGCAGGTCTGCTCTAGTCACTCTGACCTTTGCCAGGGTCGGCTGGTCTGCAATCCAACAAGTATGAGACTTTCTATGCACCGCTGAAGGCTTGGCTATGAAAGAGAAGATACTACTACCAGCTTATACATAGTTTTCCATAAGGCCTAGGGATGGCTCCTGCTCAGTACTGAATCATTGTTACTTCAATTGCAATTGCATACATTTTGAGTCTTAATTCAGTATACGCCATGTAAAGACTTTTTTCTTAACATTATATATTAAGGTAACCAATTAGGCCTCACGATTTTATTAAAACATGCTCCCCTGTTCCCAGGATTTCTGGCAAATTTCGAGCGATTTTACCTCCTTGTGTTAAAAAATCTGTAGAAAAAACTATTAAATATTGACAGTTACAAGTTGTGTTTATTTTGAAGAGTTGTAATTTCTCCACATGCATGTATACATAGAAATAGGATATATTAATAAAATGTTGACATTTGATCACAATTTGCAAAGACAAAATAGTAATTTGTTAAAACTTTGAAAGTTGCGACTGACATTTGACAATGATCCCATATAACCCTATGCAACTCAGCGAAGAAAATGTAGCTATATGTGTTAGCCTTGCATCACTGAAAACATTATCAAATTCTGACATTTATTTTTAAGGTTACACCATATTTTATCATGACAAATATAGAAATAAAAATTTTCGAGATAGCGTGAACAAAACCAATGAAAATCAAGATTTCCGAAAGGGCGACACATGCACGTAATGAGCTGTTGTTGTTGCAAAATGTATCCGCTAGGGTGTGGGTTATTAGTCTTCCTTTAAATTGTGTATTTTCTGAATATTTTAAGCCCTGCAAACTACAGAAAAAAAGCCTAAAAATGCTGTCACATTTTTCATGAATACCCCCATGGGCCCCACAATGGGTACGCCTATTTTGCAGCAACAGGTGCTGGAAAAGTTGAATGTTGACAACCACTGTTGAAAAAACTTTATATTTAAAAACATTAAAAACATGTTGATGTGTGAGAGCATGTTTTGTTTGTGCAATTCTATTTACATAAAAAATGTCAAACATTGAAATTGCTTTTATTAGGTAAGTTAAAGTGTTTAGAATTATTCATTCAGAAAGGCATGTAGTATATGATATAAACCATTTAATTTAGTTAGAACGATATATAAATTTACGTAACATAGGTGCAGAATTTTGTCAGGAACACGAGTAGCAAATTTGACCGACTGTTCAGAATAGAAATGGTTAAGTGGAACACTTTGTTACAGCAGGAATAAGGAATGATTCCATCTCAGCCAATATAATTGATTCTACTAAGCGGCTGATTCTGTTATCCGTGGTTCTGTTAAACATAGTACACTGTGCAGAGAAACCTCATTAGTCCATTCTTTGATGTTTAATTTTATCTAGTAATCCACACTTAAAATTGTTTTATATAAATTTGCAATGATTAATTTTACATGAACTAATTTGCAATACTATTACAATGATTAATTTTACACTAACTAGTTTACAATATTACAATTATTAATTTTACATTAACTAATTTGCAATATTACATTAATTTTATATTAACTAATTGGCAATATTACACTGATTAATTCGCAACACAGATATTGTGAGTATTTGCAACACAGTGGACTCTGCTTAACAGAATCACGTCATGCCAGAACAATTTGATTCTATGCTAAGCAGCTGATTAACTAAATGGGGCATTTTAATACAACAGTAATGGGGCTATTTTCACCTTACTAAATGGCTGATTCTATTATCAAAAGATTTCTAATTATCAAAGGATGAGAATGAACTTTCTTCGCATATATATATATATACATATATATATATATATATATATATATATATATATATATATATATATATATATAAGCAGCATTGTTACAGAGCCAATCCCACCAGAACTGATTGATGTAAGTTTCCACTATATTCCCACTCTGGTCTGATATGTATTGTTCTTACCTAATTGTGTACGAACATTGACCCTTGAGAAGATACTAGTATCAACAGGTTCGTTTGTGAGGTACAGCTCCACTGTGGCAGTCGGTGCATTGAAGACGGTCACTGATACAGTCTCCTCGTGGTCCATGTAAAATACGTCTGGGGCCACGATGAATAATGTGAAACTTCACCACAGAAGGAAAAAGAAAAACCCTTACACAGCTGACTTTTAAGGATTTATAAGGTATTTTTTTCAAACCTGAAATTCATTAGTCACTTTTTACACAGTGACATAACTCTAGGGGGAGATAAAGAAATAGCTGTAAATGATTTTGCACATGTGTGTGGTAAACAAATATTGTCAACTTAATCATAATGGCTCAAATTTTGTAAACATTAATATAGGTGAACATCTTAATAAATTAATACATATTTATGTTGCGACTTAATATTACCTAAAATGTACAATTAACCATGGTTCAAGTCTGACATAAAAATTAGTGACATTAAACTGCACAAAATACACTGACTAGTGTTTGTCCAAGGATGCAACAGTACCATCCTGGGACAAATAAACTGTGATTGACAGCCCAAAGCCAAAGGCAGTTCTAATGTCAACAGGGGGTTTGTGTCCAGGCAAAGAGGAAATATCCTCTCAGACCAGTACTACTCTCCCCCAGCACATACCCTACACAATGTATGGAAATGTGCTGAATCATTTGTACTTTGTCCCACTTGATGTCTTGGTTGACCCACACACAAGCAACAATACCATGCCCCTCTCCCACATGGCTTGCTGAGCCTAGTTAGCCTAGTTCCCGGAATCTGTGAATGTTCTGATGTGATTTGTGACTGCTGCACACTCACTTATTCCGGCAACCAACATCAGAGAGCCATTCAAGGAAATGCCTGGCATTACCGGTCTGACCAGCCATGATGGTTCACAGCTAAATTTAAAAGCTCATATGTAGGTCAATGGACAATCGTAACAGCATTGGTATCCATATTTCATTAGGTCCTTCGATACACCAGGGCTGATGTACAGTATCCCGTCAGGGAAGAAGCAGACTATTCAACATCACACTTGAATTGGTCTATGCACAAATCCACTGCAAGCCAAGTCTACACTGACTAAACAAGTACACAGCACCTTCGACTTGATGTTGTATATTTATTGTCATGTTGAGATGTTTTCAAGTGGTAGGGAAAACTGGGACTAGAAACATCTTTCCTAAATTAATAAAACAAAATAATTTTGAAACTCGTTTTATTAATTGCAACAAATTAGATGCAGATGTTAGCGCACATATATCTGCCATATGCAAAGCTACTAAGTCTAAGTCTAAGGCTAAAATTTGTATGTCTAAGCATTCTTTTATCGTGAACGCGTGCATGAATATCATGACATTTTATTAATCTAGGTTAAATATATCCCAGCAGTTACTATGACTATGAAGACATTCTCCACATGCTGATTTTTTCAATGTTTTAACTAGCCCCGGTAACCCCCACAACTAGTACAGGTCAGGGGTTACATATACATGTGATGACTCGAGAGCGTTTGGTCCCCCACTCCTTGTTGGGCCTGCGCCACTTCTACGATTACTGTAGTCAAAGAGTGGTGAACTTTGGGCAGCGATGACGGACGATATGTTGTTCACTTACTTGCTATGAGACAGTGGAAACGAAATTCGCAGGAGAAAGGACGCAGTGATCAGCCACGGAATAACGACCGCCATCCCGGGAGCCATCGCGCCGTCTGCCCACACAGATGTGAGCGTCAAACTTCGAAAAACGGGAATCAAGTCGAGGACAACCGAAAACAAACGACGTTTTTTTGTTACGGGTACCTTCGATAAACGCTAGGGTGGCGGGAGCGTTTTTATGTCAAGAGAGGTCTGCGCGCCAGTCGGAGATGTTTCGATCGCGCCTAGTCGCAACATCCGGGTGGAAACCAGTTCAGATAAACACTGTGCAGGGCCACCTGGGCATATCCCGGTCGACACTGCCCTTAGGCTTCGGGCTGTAAATCAGTGTTTATTTGTCCCACGATGGCACTATTGCACCCAGAGGCAGCCAATATATTTAGCGCATTACGTGCAGCTCAGTGTCACTAATTTTAATGGCGGACACAGAAAACCTTTAATAGGCTTTATTGTATTTTACATGTCGTCCCAAAGACAAAGTGTTCTCCTAAATTATTATGAAACTTTTCTAGGTTGAATTGATTGGTTGGCAGTACGTTATAACTTAATTCTGTCCATTTTATGTAATATTAAATCACCACATATTATTACCCCCCCCATGTAAATTGTGTGTTAGATGTTGTGCAAAAAGTCACTAATCAATTTCAGATTTTAAAATAAACCCATGTTTAGCATTTACACCATGCACGTGAGCTGTCATTGTGTGATTTATATGATGTTCTGTGCAAATTGTGTAACCGTTAACGGCGCGGCGGTGTGACATAGTCCGACATCTTGGAAATTCACAATTTTGTGGAAAACAATTATCAGTATGACACCCGAAGTTGTTAGAAACACACAAAGCGTTAACATAATTATTGGAGATAATGTTTGTATCTACGTCACAAGCATAGAACTAAATGCACCGTGTCATAACGTTGTGACATCGATATGTTTTTAATGTGGTCGTAGCGGGCATAGAAAAGGATCCAGGTTGTAACGAATTTATATAAATCTTGTTGTCAGGTTCTGAATTGCTGCGGCCCAAAAGGACTGCACTCGTGAGTTGACGACAAGACTATGCAACCATGTTTAGTATAATTGCCTGTCCACTGGCTGTACTGGTCATCGCTTGGGTCCTGTGTCCAGATCCAGTGAAATCACAATGCACCTTTGCGACGGCGAAGACGAACCTGGCTTGAGGACGATGGTTTTACGCGTCCTGGATTCCATGGAAATGCTACAGCAACATATGACGAAACAAGAAGAGTTAATACCGTCTATGAAGGAAGAAGCGATCGTAATGTGTATGTATTACGCTATTGTTTATAATACAATCGATAACGCCAGAGAATCTGAATCGAGTTGGTATTTGTTGTTGAGAAGTGTAGAATATGAAACATGCCATCAGCACACTCAAGGGTCGTCGATCGTTGGTGGACGGTGGAACTTTCTAGAGCGGGGGACAACATATCAACGCAGTTATAAGTTAATATGACATTTCGTTTCAAAGGACTTGGTGTGCATTAGTTTGGTTCTAGAAATACCTTCATAATAATAACATTATTTTCAGAAGATATGTGTTTCTTACGAATTACGACAACATAGCATATTGTTATTGAATGTCTTTCAATGTTTGTTGTCTACTGCCACGATCTGCTTCAATAATTAAATTTAATAACATAATTTACTTTTCATTAACTTATTCTCATCTATGCTACTGACATCTGACAAATACATTTGGACAGTGCCGGATTAGAAATACAGGCGGCGTGGTACAAACGTTTTGTGGTATTTATTTACACCTTAATGTTTATTTAACTATGTCTGACTATAAGCATTCACATGGTGTTGTCGACGACGGCGTACACACATGCACGCAAGAACACACAGCGTATGGTGACAAAGAAGAATAGACGTAGAGCATACAGTGACAAGCAAACAAATAATATAGGTTCTCCTGAACAAACAAAGAGTGACAACCAAATATATATTTCCACCAAATTAGTTACCAACGGTTCTAAACATGTGATTGTATGAATAGATAGATCTGATTCTACATCTGTTGAACTTTCTTGGACATTAATAACGAATTGTTTGTGCGTTTTTGCAGCACTAAAGTCCGACTAAATCTTGTCAGGATTAAGCCAACGCATGATATCCCATTCAGTACCGAACCAGTCAGACGAAGCAGTCTGTTCTGGGTCATTGTGGATCGGTACTCATCTTTGATAAGTTTCAACTTGGAAAAAGATTTCACTCTCACCTCCACATTGGGGAAAGCACCCCTGATATTTCTTCTGATCAACCCTTGATACATTGACCCCCCTGGTGAGACGTCATGCTCTAGGTCACTCAAGGTCTACCGAACGTGATCAGTGAGTAGTCTCACACATTTCTCAGCAGCCTGTCGCATCTTTCTTGGTACCATGGCTTCCATCTCCGTCAAGTTGCGGATCCCAAGTGGTTACTAAGGGTTCAATGTAATATTCCTCTTGCGGGTGCGGTCATTTTCAGCAAAATTAGCCATTCCTGATAGCTCAGCCCCGGTATTTATGATCTCGAATCGTTCACGAAATGAATGCAGAAACGTCGACAAATTATTTCAAGAGAAGGACTGCCGATTTTATATCCACATTTGCTTGCTATTGTTTCTTATGGATTATGATTCATTTGGTGGGGGGTTGGCCTTTTTATGGGGGGGCTGGTTGGAGTGTACCTTTTGTATCATGGTTTATCCGGCACTGCCTTTGGAGGTAACGTCACCGCGGTTGGTTTTGACAAATTTTATGTATGATATATCTAGTTGAGAACACCGTAATGCCCAACTGCTTTCTTGTATGCATAGCGTTATGGTTGTTTTTTTTAATAACGATTTCTTTTCGTTTCAGGGCCGAAATGCGAATCGACTTCATTTGGAAATCCAGGCATAACTAAGAACTTACCGAATTTCTGCTCAGAGTCGTACCAATATGCATTGAAGAGAGATTTCAATGGTGGCGGCAGGGTGGACATTTTTTGTCACGATTAGCGTACAAGAATAAAATGGATTTACTATGGATCTAATGACGGTTACTTCGGTGTCGGCTGGGACAAAGAAATGGGTTGGTGTAACCATAATGGAGCGTCACTATATATTGGCGGCTTTAACGGTGATTCTAGAGATGACATGCTTTGTCACGACACAAGGGGCTACATATGTGGATCGCGTACGCCGATATTGCTGGACAATTTACTGGTACCGGATGGGAAAGAACCACGAATTACTGCAAATGTGCGGAATGCAAGCTCTGTATAGGCGACTTCGACGGGGACGGTAAATCTGACATGTTTTGCGATGACCGGAAGAAGTGTACGCTACGGCTAACGGCAACTTCGATTGAACAAGGTTGACCAAGATTGAACTAGTTTGAATAACAACATTGAACGAGATTGTTATCCAAAACAATGAGCTCCACGTAGCAAGTGAACAAAGAAGCTATCGAGAGTCGAGCAATTTATATTTAGCCCGCCCTTATAAGATATGTCAATTTTATTTTAGAACATATTCACACTACTAGCATTAACATAATTATAAGATATTTTCCAGTCAATTATTGTTCTCTGTGAGAATGAATATTTTATCATATCAAATTTCCACTGATCCTTTGCTAATTGTATTTTGTGCTCTCTAGTTCAACTACCTTCTTTCAGCTTTATGCAACCCGATGACAAGAGACGATGGTCAATGCGAATGACATTGAATTCCAGAATAATCGTCATAGCTACAGCCTACAGGACGGTATGCTGGATCTCGTTGGACGTATATTAACGTGAAGACACGAATAACGTGATCAAGATGTCCACAGTTTCCCAAGCGAAGGCATTGTTCTCGTGCGTCTTGCATTTTTATTACCATGACTGTAAACACACGAACTGTTGACCTACATGATGGATAGTGTCAGGACACCAGCCGACCTGACAATATTAGAGTAGCTCTGGCGGCCATCTTGTTGGCGTGGCAGATTGAACCATTTGTCCATAGAGTTCTACTGAACTGTGTACGTGTATGTCATACAAAACAGTCACTATCGGACTTTGAATGTCAATATGTAAATGATTATTGATAATTGGCAATTTTGGCGGGAGAATCTTGGCGCAGCAGTTATTTGATTTTGGTGCAGTGAATTGTCAGAAAAATCTCGGAATATTGATTAGAATAATTATTGGTATTACGTATATATATATATATATATATATATATATATATATATATATATATATATACGTGTCATAAAACACATATTAAGAACATATTCACGCTACTAGCATTAACATAATTATAAGATATTTTCCAGTCAATTATTGTTCTCTGTGAGAATGAATATTTTCTCATATCCAATTTCCACTGATCATTTTCATTTTCTCATGTCCATTTTCTCATATCCAATTTCCACTGATCCTTTTGTTCAATATATATACGTGTCATAAACACATATTAAGAAATATGTTTTGTTAACACTTAGACAGAGGCCGTATTTAAGGGTAATTTAGTCCCGGACTCCGATTGGAAAATCAGGGGGTGATATTAGGGTAAATAGAGGCTTGTTTACATCCGAGAAGTCCTTGATGTTTGATGTAGTATTTCCTTTACAGCTGTTCACAGCTAAACTGGGTTTTTAGTGTGGGTGACGTCAACAACGAGTCAAAAATAAAATAATAAGACGATGGTATATTTTTATAACAGCATATGGTGGTAATCTGTTCCGTATGGATACTGTCCTGGGGTAGAATGCATATGTATACACAGATGGCCGGGGTGACTGTTTGGGTGTATCCTAGCGGGTGGCATGCTGGAAACTTGCCAGAGGGCTAATGTTAACTAAGCGGTAGTGGATTTTATAGAACATGGATGCGTGTTTGGTGAAGCGATGTGTGTGGAGTGATTCCCAGTTTAGTTGGTTAACGAGAGGAGTGACATGGGTTTCTTTTCGGTAATCAGAAAACAATATCTGGCAGCGTTTCTTTGTAGTTGTTCTAATCGGTTAATTTTGGTTGCTGTGTCGGGGTTCCATATTGTACTGGCATATTCAATTTGGGGGTTGAAAAGAGTTTGGTAGGCGTTTTCTTTGACATGCTGTGAGCAGGTTGATAGCGTTCTCCTTAGAAGCCCAAGCTCCAAGTTAATTTTGGAGCAGTGATCAGTCCATCTTAGGTCTTGTGGTAATGCGACACCTAGGTAATCATGTTTTGGACGTGTTTTAGTGGTTCTCCCAGCAGTGTATATTGATGACGTTTAGGGTTGCACACTTCTTAACATTGAATCCATTAACCAACTTTTGGACCATTTAGTAAGGGTTTCTCAATCATTCTGTAAGATCTCCTGGTCATTTGAATTACTCATTGTCCTCCAACGAATGCTATCATCCGCAAAGAGCTGAATGGTTGACTGTATGTTCTTTACATTACTACTTCACATTGCCACCCATTAACCAACTTTTGGACCATTTAGTAAGGGTTTCTCAATCATTTTGTAAGATCTCCTAGTCATTTGAATTACTCATTGTCCTCCAACGAATGCTATCATCCGCAAAGAGCTGAATGGTTGACTGTAGGTTCTTTACATTACTACTTCACATTGACACCCATTAACCAACTTTTGGACCATTTAGTAAGGGTTTCTCAATCATTTTGTAAGATCTCCTGGTCATTTGAATTACTTTATAGTCCTCTAATGAATGCTATCATCCGCTAAGAGCTGAATGGTTGACTTATGTTCTTTAAAATCGTTTATGTAGAGAAGAAACAGAACTGGTCCCAGAACAGAACATTGGGGGATACCCGATGTAACATTAGCCCAGGAAGTGAGTGCCATTAACTGAAACTGATTTTTGCGGCGTGAAAGGAAGCTGCTAATCCAGCCAAGGGTGTTATTTCAGATGCCATAGTGGCTTGACTTGTAAGATAGGTGGAGATGGGAGACTTTACCAAAGGGTTTTAAAAAATCAAGTACTATTACGCCTGTCTGTCCTTTCTGATGGAGTGTTTTTGACAAGCGATTAGTTGAGTTTATAATTGTGTCACAGTGGAAAGGCAGTCCCTGAATCCGTATTGCTCACGAATTATTATGCTACGTGTTTAGAGATGTTTGGCGACATGGCTTGATATGTTATTTCCCACAGTTGTACAACACAGGCAGGTCAGAGACATAGGCCGGTAATTGGAGGCGTCATATTTTGGACCGCTATTATAAATTGCCGCGACCAGTCCCTGACGTCGCTGGTTTGGAATTGTCGTTTTATCCTATGATTGCTGGAATGGACATCTCAAAGCTGGAGCTAGCTCATTTGCTACAATTTTGAGGAGACGGGTTGACATTTCACCAGGGCCGCTTACTTTAGATGGATTTAATTTGGATAATTGCTTGGCTATGAAGGTATGTGCACTACGTAGACACACGCACTATTTACTTTGGTATATATGTCAGTCAATGTGCACACAATACATATTCAGACACCTTTCCCTCACACATGGTAAGCTAAACATGCGTAAAGTATTATTAAGCCACTACATATTTGGTCTTGCCTGTACCGTTTGACTCCATAGGAGTGTTGGCCAGTATTACTACAAGACAAGACAAGACCCATAGATCCCCAGCGTCCCCACCCATCTGCTTGCAACATGAATATGGATTATAAATTATTGATTTAGTGGTTATTGTACAGATTATTGATATTGCACAACTATGTATTGATGTACCTCTGAGCTCGGGTTCTCGACGATACATGGGATGGATCATTCAATTTATAGTGTATGTGCGTGCGTGCGTGCGTGCGTGCGTGCGTGCGTGCGTGATAGCTTAACTTAAAACAGTTGTTTTACCTATTGCATTGAATTATGTGTTATACAGAATGCTCGGCAGATCATCAAGAAGATGAATCTGCTGCAGAACGTCTCCGCATAAAGAATTTTTTTTTAAAAGGCCGCCGACCAGAAGGATGAGGAGGAGGAGAAGACAGCATTACACAGTGCGTCTGGGAAGAAGCGAAAGACTACCTGACGGCGAAGGCGAAACGGGGCCGTGTCTAGTATGTGGCGAACCGTTTGCAAGGACCAAATCATGTGAATAATGGGTCCAGTGTCTATGTAAGAAATGGGTCCACGCGCAGTGCACGCCAGGCCCAACTGTGAATCTGATGAGGACTAGGAAAGTGAGACCTCGGGATAAAATGTGTCACAGTAATACCTGATTCAGGCTTGTTAACAAATGCAAATGCATTTGAATGCGCATTTTAATGTTAAGCATTTGAATGCGCATTCAAATGCCTCCGAGAAATTGTAAATGCATTCGCATTTGAATGAGTACCTTAAACATTTGCATTTGAATGCGACCCACAAGCATTTTATTTGTCAAATGCACAATCAAATGCATTCGTAATTCTTTGAATAATTATTATTGTAAGATACACTTTCACAAGTTCACAACATGCCATTGGTCAATGGCTGAGCTGTTATTCACACAATACGAAAATACCAACTGGTCTATAAGTTGATGGCCTCAGAGATTACCTGTTGTGTTGGCACTCAGTTGGTGACCAAGTGTATGACTCTACAGACATGTTCATGTAGTAGGACTGGTATGTAGTGGTACTTAGTGGTTACAATGATGTACTACTGTATTTATTAAATAAATTAATAATGTGTTTGTATAGAGTACGTTATTTTTCTCCAAATAAAACGAACGTTAATATAAAGCCAACACATGTGAAATTAATTCACACACACACACATATATATATATATATATATATATATATATATATATATATATATATATATATATATATATATATGCAAATGTGTAACTAAAACATTTGCATTTGAGTGCCACCCCAAAACATTTGCATTTGTATTTTAATGCTATCCTGGAAAATGGCATTTCCATTTGAATCAAGTGAAACTTTTGCATCCAAATGCTTTGACATGCATTTGTTAACAAGCCTGATACAAGCATGATATCAGCTGTGACATTTGTTTCAATATAATGGTATATGTAACCGTAATAGGAACTGCATATACACTGTTGGCTTGTTTTAAATGAGATGACTCACGACGACTCAATTGTATTAATTACACATAGCTAATATCCGTATAATTCGGTAACAGCATTGCCTAATGATGTCAACGCGATTTCTTAATTTGTTGTGAGGCGAAACGCCTACCACTGAGCGACTTGCCCTTTTCTGTGGTCGTATTGCCTCAGCATACGGGGTAATACGCCTACATATATTTTTTAGAATACATATAACTAGCAAACTAAGTGCAATCAGACTTTTGATTCAGTTATTTTAATAGAAGATAACTGCCTCTTTCGCTGTATTTAACTGTTTTTTTCGAATACACTGTCTTACTTTTTTTAATTAAATTTCTGTTAAGGTGGGCGTATTCCCCGCGTATGTTTATTGAGAGCATTGTATGTGCATCCTAAACAAATTGGTTAATTTAGTTATTGGCTGGTATTGTGATGTTTCGAACATTAATACGAAATGCGATGTCAAGACAAAAACCGGATTCCAGCGTGTGAATCCAGTAATTGAATATCTCATTGCATTAATTACAGATTACACAGTGGATTACTAAAAGCTTGCCAGTCGTGCCTAACCAATCACTTGTTTGCTTGTTTTTGTGAAGAAATTATTAAGTCAGTAGACGATGGGTCACCAGTGGATGTTGTATAATTAGATTTTAAATAAACTTTCGATAAGTGCCACATCAAAGAGGGTTACCTAAAAGTGCCTCCGTAAGGTAAATGACTTAACGGTAACAATTAGTGTTGACATGACATTTACGCAGCAATATGGGCTTCAAATGGTAATCACATTTTCGAGCTAATTAGGAGAATATCACATATAAGGAGAAAGAACCTCTGCAAAAAGCAATAGCTAGGCCTCATTTGGTATATTGCATACAAGCATGAAGATCATCTCGTACGAAGGACATATATAAGTTAGAAAGAATACAACGAAGAGCCAGTAAGGTGATTCCAGAACAGAGATAACTTAGTTATGAAAGATGACCACGATAGTGTGGTTTCACAACACTAGAGACGAGGAGGCTAAGAGGAGGCCAAATAGAAGTTTTAACAATAGTGAATGGTCGTGAAGATATTGACGTAAATATTCTCTTCAAGCTGAAAGAAGGTAGTTGAATTGATTAGAAAATATAAATATATTAATGCAAGTAGTGTGAATATGTTCTAAAATACAATTGACATATATATGATCAGGGCGGGCTGTATACAAATTGTTCGACTCTCGATAAGATAATAGCTTCCTTGTTCACTTGCCATATAGAGCTCATTGTTTTGGATGACAATCTCGTTCAGTTTTGTTCAAACTAGTTCAATCTTGGTCAACCTTGTTCAATCGAAGTTGCCGTTAGCCGTAGCATACAAGATCCTCTTCCGGTCGTCGCAAAACATGTCAGATTTACCGTCCCCGTCGAAGTCGCCTATACAGAGCTTGCATTCCGCACATTTGCAGTAATTTATGGCTCTTTCCCATCCGGTACCAGTAAATTGTCCAGCAAGATCGGCGTACGCGATCCACGTATAGCCCCTTGTGTCGTGACAAAGCATGTCATCTCTAGAATCACCGTTAAAGTCGCCAATATATAGTGACGCTCCATTATGGTGACACCAACCCATTTCTTTGTCCCAGCCGACACCGGAGTAACCGTCATTAGATCCATAGTAAATCCATTTTCTTCCTGTACGATAATCATGACACAGAATGTCCATCCGGCCGTCACCATTGAACTCTCCCTTCAATGCATATTGGTACGACTCTGAGCAGAAATTCGGTAAGTTCTTAGTTACTCCTGGATTCCCAAATGAACTTGATTCGCATTTCGGCCCTGAAACGAAAATACATCGTCATTTATTGTATCGCTTGCTAATTGTTGATTACACATTTTTGTGTAATCAAAACATAACGCGATGCATACAAGAAAGCATTTGGGCAGTACGTTGTTCTCAACTAGATATGCCATGCATGCGACATTAATCCAAAGGCAGTGTCGGATTAACACAAATGGTACAGTCGTAGCATGTCCCCCACGAAAAGGCCACTCCCAACAAAATCGATCACAATCCACAATAAACAATAGCAAGCAAATGTGGATATATATTCGGCAATCCTTCTTTTAAAATAATGTGTCGACATTTCTGCATTGATTTCGTGAACGATTCGAGTTCACAAATGCCGGGGCTGAGCTATCAGGAATAGCGAATTTTGCTACAAATGTTCGCACCCGCAAGATGAATATTACATTGAACCCTCTAGATTGTGGTCGAGAGCCAACGCGTAGTCTGATGTTAGTAACCGCCTTGGATTTCTCTTGACGGAGATGGAAGTCATTAAACCAAGAGAGATGCGACAGGCTGTTGAGAAACTTGTGAGACTTTACTGACTGATCCAGTTCGGTGGACTAGTTGCAGAACCTCTCACATGTGACTTGGAGCATGACGTCTCTCCAGGGGCATCAATGTATCAGGTGTTGATCAAGAAAAATCTCAGGGGTGCTTTCCCCAACGTGGAGGTATTGCTTCGCATATATCTGTCTTTGATGGTTATAATTATAGTAACTGTAGCAGAGAGAAATGGGTCTTTTTCCAAGTTGAAACTGATCAAGGATGAGCACCGATCCACAATTAGTCAGAACAGACTGGTTCATCCTACTATACATCATGCGTCGGATTAATCCTGACAATATTTAGTCGGACTTCAGCGCTACGGTTCATTAGTGTTCGAGAAAGTTCAACAAACGTAGAATCAGATCTTACTATTCACATGATGTATAGAACCGTTGACCACTAATCTGAGTGAAAGTATTTAGATACTCTTTGTTTGCCATGGAGAACTTGTACGGTCTCCGTTTTACGCTGTGTTTTCTTGTATTATTTTTTGCTTGTTCATTGTACGCTTTACGTCTTTTCTTGTTTGTCACAATACGCTGTATTTTCTTGCCGTCGTCGACAATAACCTGTGAATGGTCAGACATTGGAATAAGCGTTAATGTGTAAATAAGTACCACGTGATCTTCGTCTTTCACGCACTCGGTAAGGATTCCACAAAAAGTGTGTAAAAGGCCCCTATATAGTTAATCCGGCACTGTCCAGAGGTGGTTGTCAAATGTCAGCAACATAAATGAGAATAAGTTAATGAAAAATAAATTGTGTTATTAAATGTAATTATTGAAGCGGATCGTGGCAGTAGACCACGACTAATACCACAATCATTGAAAGAAATTCAATAATATTTTATGCTATCGTTATTCATAAGAAACACGTCTATTCTTTAAAATAGTGTTATATTATAAAGGTTTTCTAGAACCAAACTAATGCACTAACCTAAACTTAATAAACGTCCTTTGAAACTAAGTGTCATATTAACATACAACTGCGTTGATATGTTGTCCCCGCTCTAGAAAGTTCCACCGTCCACCAAAGATCGGCGACCATTGGGTGTACTGATAGCAGGTTTCATATTGAACATTCCTCAAAATAAAATACCAATTCTACTCGGCTTCTCTGGCGTTATCGATTGTATTATAAACAACAGCGTAATACATACACATTACGATCGCTTGTTCCTTCATAGACCGTATCAACTCTTCTTGTTTCGTCATCTGTTGCTGTAGCATTTCTATAGAATCCAGGACGCGTAAAACCATCGTCCTCAAGCCAGGTTCGTCTTCGCTGTCGCGACAGTATTTTGAGGTGCATTGTGATTTCACTGGATCTGGACAAAGGACCCAAGCGATGACCATTACAGCCAGTGGACAGGCAATTCCACCAAACATGGCTGCGTAGTCTTGTCGTCAACTCACGAATGCGGTCCGCGTAGGCAGCAGCAATTTAGAACCTGACAACAAGATTTAAATAAACGCGTTACAACCTGCATACTTTTCTATGCCTGTTACGACCTTATTCGGCATACACTTAAGGGGTTGTTCACAATTGTCGATATGTGTCTATTCTTACAAGGCTTACTACTTATCATACCCCTCCCACTCCCCAATAATTTTTTTTTAAGTTTCTACATTAAAAAATATATTGATGTCGCAATGTTATGACACATTGCATATAATATTTAGCTATAGGCCCGTGTAAATGCAAACATTATCTCCAATAATTGTGTTAAAACTTTGTGGTTTCTAAAAACTTCATGGTGTCGTACTGATAATTGTTTTCCACAAAGTTGTTAATTTCCAAGTTGTCGAACTGTGTCATACCGCCGCGCCGTTAACGGTTATGCAATTTAAAACAGTAGCATTTATGTAACAGTTCACCGCGCGGCGCTACGCGGGCCTTGACACCCGTCCCCTTTAGTGTGCTTTGCACGAATATGTAAATGTCGACAATAATGTGAATGGCCCTTAGTAATTCAAATGGCAGCGGCACAGATCCGAGTTGCTCGAATAAGGTCGCAGCAATGTCCAGACCCGTTTCTCGATCGCAGTAGAGACAGTGTTGTACGACATATCTAAAGACATTCAACAAGTTAGATCTCACATGCACAGTTACCTACAGCTGGTCCTAACTCAAAGTAGCGATCGGTCAGCACGTCCGCACCTATGTTGTAGGGTTCTATCAGAACAAAATTGTTGACCGTGTCGAAAGCCACGTCGATTGCAAATGACAGGCCGTTCATTCAGGAAGTAAGATTATGCATGCTCAGTCGCGTTATTAAATGTGCAGCTGCATGGTAGGCAATGTGGCTGACACAAGGTAGCGTAAGAATCGTCCTACATGGCAAACATCCCGGATTTTATTAATCAAAATCAACGGTTGATTGCTTCAATAAATGAACCCGTCAATTGTTACAACACTGTTTAAAGGGAAACACAAGTCATGATTTTGGACATATGCACCCATAGGACTTGTTCAAACATAACCATTTACAACCACAATCAAGGCCTCGCCGCACTGTTTGATAACCCTACGTCACCAGTGCTGGTAGTCTTGCAATATTCGCTAACCAAATGAACATATATTTGTAAACACCTAGTCCGATGCTTGCCAATAGGATATAGCCATGCTGTTTGCGTCTAAACTCAACACGTTCTGGCCTTTGTTTACTAAACGTATCCCGTTCAGAGTTCCTGCCGGCCCCTCGATTTCGGTCGAAGAAACTTAATGCTTAGCTTCGTCGATATCTTCGAATTTCCTGACGCTTATTGGTTACACAATTAACATGTCAGCCGCCAGTATTTATAATTGAGATTTGACCAGAATCTCCTTTTAGAAGAATTTCTTAGAAAAGCGCTAGCATGATATTCTTGGTTACAATTGCAAATGGTTAGATTTTATTAACTTTTTAGGTGCATTGCCCCCAAACCATGACTTTTGTTTCGCCGTATAGTGATAGCCGTCTGTGAGGACACTAGTTTCCCAACGAAGTGAACATCTACAACAATAATACATGATTGTGGTGAACCGTATGAAGCGGTGACGATGGACGCACAAAAAGTGGTCAATTCATAAACAACACTGTCAATTGTCACCTTTTAAACAGATTTTTGATATTGTACACACTGACACGTACATAATGTGCATTGTATATTCATATATAAAATATACAGTACTGCATTTGTGTGTTAGCGACTCCAAATTTGCTTAATTTAATTGGATATGCTGTGATGTACAACTAAAGCATAATTGTATCGCTCGCCTTTGTATAGAGTAGGGTGTGGCAAAGCGCACCCATTTGGGGACCAACACGATTTGACATATTTAGTTTCAACTAAGGCAAAAACGGTTAACGCAGTTACATATACACACTTCTTAATAAATAGTACTGGAATTACAGAACCTTACTAAAAAACCACCTACTACGAAAACGCATTTAGTGGCAGTCCTGCACGTGCCGCAATTTCCGTGCGCTTTGTCCACACATTACATATTATCCTTTATAAAACAGTGTTCAAATTCGCCATTCAATAGTCCTGGTAATACAGCGAGACATTTCCAGCAAATTATTACTGAATCAAAACATCCCTAACATACTATTAAGCAGGGCTGTAACAAGTACAACATTTTTTACTTGAGTAAAAGTAGTAAATCCTTTAAAAAATCTACTCAAGTAGAAGTAAAAGTACCCAAAAAAAATTTACTTGAGTAAAAGTAGAAAGTAAAAATTTATACTTGAAGTAGAAACAAAAGTAGACCACGACTCACGAGCCCTGAAGCATAAGAACGAAAATAGTACTTTTTAAGTTTAACACGTGCAGACAAAAACACACTTCCACACACTGGAAAGACAGCAAAAGAAAAGGCACACCAGGTCACACGAACGCTTTATTCAGCTTGAGCAGCAACTGCTGAAAAAAATTGAACGCCTGGTGTCGGTACTTCGTTACATTTACAAAAGTGACACGTAATTCTACTTCTTTACAAGTAGAAGTAGATCCATAACAATCTACTTCGTTACAAGAGTAGAAAAAGTAAAAAAAAACTACTCAAGTAAAGATTAACGAAGTAGATCTACTTCGTTACTTACCGGCTCTGCTATTAGAAGGACCGCCAGCTCTCTAGAAATCTGGTGGTCCTGCCAAATGTCTGGTGGTCCGTACCAGATTTAGTGAATTGAAGGTAACTTTGTTACATGAAACTCGGACAACAGAATGATGCACAAACACGTTATTTTTTTTATTATATTTACATCTGACATACTGTATGAGTAAAGACAATATGTTAACGATATAAGAATTATCACAGAATAAAAAACTCGCATCACGCTGAGTTCAATGTAGAGCCTAGCAATTTTTGCTATGCTCAACATAATATGCTACGTTGAAAAAATTGGAAGAAAACTTTGCCTAGGAGATCGATATTCTAAATTAATAAGAATGATTTCATCGATTGATTGCAAATGATGAAACAACGTTTTGCGAAAAAAAGAAGGTACCGCACAATTCCTATGGAGTTCGGAAGTCCCTCTGACACTGCATGGCAGGACGCAACGTATTAATTAAATAAAGCATTTTTATGCAAAACGCGTTATAACACTCACGTTCTATCAGCCGCGTCCTATACTTATGAGCCGTCGTCTGGAGTTCTGTCCCGGGTCACAGATGGCAACATGTAGCTCTCAATCGTGACGCAGGCGACGATTCTTGTCGGTCCTCCTGCTTTATACGTCCTGGCAGCCAATCAGCGGTCGCTCACCCACAGTGCTACCGACTGGTGGCCGCCACATTATATAACAGGGTGTGCAACTAGGAATGACCCCACTCAACAGTAGTGGCGAGTCTGTATCCAGCACTAACCGGTACAGGTCAATACGACACGCTAGCTCACCTGCTGCCATCGCCGACTTGAGGTAATCCCAAACACGCTATTGGGGAATTCCCCAACCCAGTGCTGGTAGTCCAGGAGACTGCCAGTGCAGCAGTGGACGTGGATCCACTGGTTAGGGTGCGTGTTGTCCCTGAGTATGGCTGCTGTCTCGCGCATGACGTCTGACATAGAATGTCGATTATTCCCACGCAGGTGAAGCACAAGTGGCTTCTTCAACTGGTGGGCCAGTGTAACATGCTGTTGAAACAGCTGCCGTTGGCCAGGCAGCGATTGGGCAGGCTCTGTATAGTCCAGGCCACATTCCCCTATCGCACAGCAGTCACGATTGTGTATCCTGGCCTCTAGCGTGCTCCAGGCCCTCTCTGTGACTGACTTAGCCAGCCGGGGGTGTGCAACATAGGTGGTTTTAACCACCACAGTTGACAGTAATACCCCTCATGGCTGGCCGGGCCCAGTCACGCGGTTGTCCACAACGGATGCTATGTCAATGGAGAGAGAGTATCTCTCCACACTGTCTCGCTGATAGGAGGCAAAAGCCGCCTCCCAGGCATGGATGGGATTCTCCTCAAAATCAAAGGGAAACGACCATGCTTCCGGGTTAGGTTGTCTCTTCTAGCTTGAACCTCCCGTGATCTACAGCGGCCACCTGTACTTGGTGTGGGCTCTGGGATGAGGCTGACGGCACTAGACACTCCCAATACTCGGGCGATTGCTCAACCAACATCCTACTGATGCTAATCCAATTCAGGAGTGCCACCGGGTGATTAGGGGGGCTGAACTGGATAGCATAGGGAGTGTTGTTGTAGGTGGGCCATCAGTGGTACCAGCCCTCCAAACTGTTGCTTACACAGCCAGCAAGCAGTGTCCGGGTGGAAACTCCATGGTAAGTGGAGCCCCTCCACATGATGTCTCAGATTAGTAGTAGTTTCACCACAAAAGTTACAGGTTCGCCATCCACTACGCATTCTCCTCCATTTAGCAGGTGACGAAGCACTCCTGTCCGATTGACGGACCTGTAGTGGACGGTGCAACATCTCTGTCACATGTCTCCGCAACGGTCGTTATGGTGATATGAATAAAAATAATTATCTAAGAATATGACATGTCATATATAGCACACAGAAAATATGCAAGTAATACTTAAACATATACACACATACACGCAATGAGGCACGTACGCACGCACAATAATTTTATTTCAAATTTTTTTTTTATAATTGTAATAGCAGCGCCGCCGCACGGAATTTCGGTGAAACCGAACGACGCCTGGTCATATGCATCGATTTTACGGTAACCTTGGTGCTACGCGTAGGCGATGTTTTGGTTTTATTCTTTTGAAATTTTTTATCGTTTTGAGAAAGTAAATGTATTTTCTGACTACGTGACATGGTTATATGTATAGTAGATATATGAGGAGAAGTTTGGGCGCTCTAGGTGGTCGTTTTCATGGTTAGGTCAGAACGTAAAAGATCGCCTAACTGGTTATTACGTCGTTTTAGTCAGTCGCAACCCTGGCAGACGCCGCACCCTCAGTTACAATTGTTTCTTTATTTTTCGGAATTGTCATGTGTCGAAGGAATGACCTACGGCGATGCGGAGCCGAAACCAACTTGACAGCGCTACTGCCACTGGCTAGAAATCGACAAACCTATGCTACAAGCGCACTAAAATAATTAGTATATACTGGCATCGAAAAGTCGCACCATCTATTGTTCCATCGACATACTGGTATAGAAGGCCAGCGACGATGTTGATAGGCGAACAATAGGCGATTTAGTTAGGTGCTAGACTTGTTGTAGGATGGGCGGTGCCTGGGGTTTAAGGAGCGGTAAGTTTTGGAGCTGCCAAAATGTACTTGACAATAGCCTTTCTGCTTCCAAAATACCATTTGCTAAAATAGTTCGGTCATATAACGTTTATTTTAGATATACTTTGCACTCTTCACAAAGTTGTGCATGTAGAAAAATCACTGGTCAGAAATTGTTCTTATTAGGAACATATAGGTCCCTTATAATGAAATAGAAAATTTCATGAATGAAACTCGTGCGTGAGCAATGTTTTTTAGGGTTAATCGCGTATTCATAGTCATTTAGTCGCTGTCAATGTCGGTTCTCCGGTAATACACGTGTATTGCCTCGCAGGATAAAATTTATACCGGATAAACAGTACACGACCGCTGTCTAAATTGCTTAGCACTACGGGCTGGGCACGTAAGTTTCACAACGAGCGGCGGGCTGTCAAACTTTATTTGCACAGCAACACACGGCAATTTGGTGCGTGGTTCGTACGAACTGACACCATTGTGGTACAGACGTATGAGGCGCCGTAGCGGCCAAAAGGGTGATGAAACGGCAAAACCTGTCGAGTCCTGCGCGAACCGTCGAGTTCTGTCTGCGAGAACCGTCCAGTCCTGCGAGAACCGTCGAGTCCTGCGAGAACCGTCGAGTTCTGCGCGAACCGTCGAGATACTCTGGTTACCATTGAAAATAGCGTTGCCGTTGTAGGATGTGCAGCGATGTAATGCCGCAAAAAGCATAATATAATATAATATAATATACTACCCAGAGGACAGTGAATGGAAAAAATCCCGTAAATGTGGTAAAAAAATAAATTAATAATTAAAACGACAATGCCACGAGACGGTCTGCAGAACACAACGAATTCAGTGCAACGTTTCGTGTGAGCTGTCGTGGCTTAGCGGTAGAGCGTTCGCTTTATGTTTGGAGGGTCCGGGGTTCAATCAATTATTTTATTTAATCCAATATTCGTGTTCGTTTAATTTCGCTGACTGACAATGTGTGGTACTAAGTATGGCTTAGTACCGACTACACAACTGAACTGGTTATGACGTTAAACAGCAAATAGTATATGCAGCCGGTCAACCTTTTTATACTTTTCTTGCCGACATTGCCGCGTTTTCATTGCCTTTCCGTTCAAACTGTCATGATGCACTCCAGTTTACATGAAAAACAGTTATGTAGTGTTTTCTCTGATGTATTTTTTGACAGATCCATATTTAAAGAGTAGCTAATTTACTGGTGAAATGTTAATCATGTTCTATTTTTAAAAAAAATTACGTTTTTAATTAAATAATATGTGATCACCTATGAAAACATCATATTACTACCAATGATCATATTTTGAGGTTATGTGCATACATTAAAACATTTATTTCAGATGATGAATGCACCGTTACATTTCCTGACATTCTGATGTTTTCGACTGGGATGCAGTCATTTCCACCCCTGGGGTTCACATTTGGGCCTACCTTAAAGTTCCTCCATGAAGAGGAGCTTTGTGGTAGGTCCAAGTGGCCCCAGGCCAACACCAGTGATTGTACATTAATGCTTCCAACTGTGCACCAAGTGTACGAGAAATTCGAGGATGCATTGTGCGTTGGCATAGACAATGCTACAGGATTTGGTTTTGCCTGAGGTAAAACGCTGAATTGTATGACATATCGGCCAGAATAATTGGAAGTGTACCAGGGCAAGAAATGCCATCTCTGAGGATCGATATTGACGCTGTTACAAGTATAGGCTAGTACGATACCGTAAACTACTGTGTTGTCAGTATCCAAAAATATAATCGAAAAAGTATAGGCTAGTATGTTACCGTAAACTACTGTGTTGTCAGTATCCAAAAATATAATCGAAAAAGTATAGGCTAGTACGTTACCGTAAACTACTGTGTTGTCAGTATCCAAAAATATAATCGAAAAAGGAGTCAACATAGGCAAAAACAGCATGACTTTTTGAAAATCTTCTCAACAGATATCCACCACCCAAATAAACCATACTTTTTGAGTAGCTTATAAGCAAGCACATATAACAATGATCAACATATGTTTGTGGGATGCCCAGTACATTTATACATACATCAACGTAAATGACATTTGTACGCTGCAACACGCGCATATCTAGCATTTCTGTGAATATAACATTACATTTGTCATAGGTAGTGCATCTTAACAACATATAACATAAATGACACTTAAAATAAAAAACTTTTTATTACGGCATACATTTTCAGCTCGGCTGTCTTTGACAAATATATGCTGAGTAAACAATGGTTATTTTCATTGCGATTCTATTTTTTATGTATAAAACATCTACATGCTGAATAAAAACACGCTACTTTTCCTGAAGAATGCGTTATATGCTGCAATCTACGCGCATGTGTCTTATTTTGTGTTTAACTTAATACTGATTATGGGAGGTAACAACCGCTGATCTCTAAAGAAATCTGTGGTATCAACAAATACGTACTAGTAACTCATTTTGTGATAAAGTAATAATAATATTTTGTTTAGGTCATTTGTATTAGATTCGACAGTACGCTTTAAATTATGCGTCAATACTGGTGCCAAAGTAATTACTGTATTTAAAAAGCAATTGGTATTAAAATAGCGCCGTAAATCAGGACAAAGTCCATTCAGAATAAAAAAATACATTTAAAATCTATAACACAATCTGATGATAATATGAATAAAACTAATTATCTAAGAACATGACATGTCACATATAGCAAAAATACAAATAATACTGAGTTATACATAATTACACGCAATGAAGCACGCACGCACTTACGCACCCACGCATAATTAAAACAGAAATACATAATTGTACTATGTTTGATTTCAATCAGCAGCGCCCCCGCACAGAGTGGTGAAACTGAACGACGCCTTGTCATATGCATCGATTTTACGGTAGCATTGGCGCTACGCGTAGGCGCCGCAGGAGAGGGCGATATTTTGGTTTAATTCTTTTGTAAATTTTGATTGTTTTGAGAACGTAAATGCACTTTTTTTGGCCACGTGACATGTGTATATGCATAGTAGATATATGAGGTGAAGCTTAGGTGCACTATGTGGTCATTTTCATGGTTAGGTCAGAAAGTAAAAGATCGCCGAAAAGGAATTCGTACTAAATGAAATAACTATTCTATTGAACGGAAAGACAATGAAAACGCAGCAATGTCGGCAAGAAAAGTGTAAAAAAGTTGACCGGCTGCACATACTATTTGCTGTTTAACGTCATAACCAGTTCAGTTGTTTAGTCGGTACTAAGCCATACTTAGTACCACACATTGTCAGTCAGCGAAATTAAACGAAAGCGAATATTGGACTAAATAAAATAATAATAATTGATAAAATAATAATAATAATAATAACATTAACCGAGAAAAAGCATAAATCAGACATACCGCGGATTGAACCCAGGACCCTCCAAACATAAAGCTAACGCTCTACTGCTAAGCCACGACAGCTCACACGAAACGTTGCACTGAATTCGTTATGTGTTCTGCAGACCGTCTCGTGGCATTGTCGTTTTAATTATAAATTTTTGTTAACCACATTTACTGGATTTTTTTCATTCACTGTCCTCTGGGTAGTATATTATATTATATTATGTTTTTTGCGGCATTACTTCGCTGCACATCCTACAACGGCAACGCTATTTTATTTTCAGTGGTAACCAGAGTATCTCGACGGTTCGCGCAGGACTCGACGGTTCGCGCAGGATTCGACGGTTTTCGCAGGACTCGACGGTTCGCAGCACTCGACGGTTTGTCTTGTCTTGTAGTAATACTGGCCAACACTCCTATGGAGTCGAACGGTCAGGGTTGGGTGCGCATGCTATTTAGTAATGTTTGTTTGGGACTAAGTGTGTGAGGGCTTGCTTAAATTGCTGTGGTTCTGTGATGTTGGCTGTTGCGGGGCCTGTATATTAGCCGGAACGAGGCCGGAACGAGCCCGGAACAAGATTGAATTGCTAAATGCGTGGATTACGTGATCAGTATAATGATTTCACTTGAATGTGTAGTGAGATAACGTAATAATGCAACTTTTCACCAAGTGGGAAATAATTACACGTACATTAAGATATGTTTTGGGCTCCCGGAACGATAACTTATTGACGATCGGCGATTTTGGCTGTTCCGTCTATTGAACATCACAACTGACATTAGTGGGTTACTCATGGTGATCTCGGCCTGTAGAGATCTCGGCCTGCATGTAATGGTTGCTCCGTTGGGGGGGGGGGTTGATTGATAGTATGGGTGTGTGTGGTCATCAATAGCCATTATTATATTTTAGTAATTTCCTTGTATATTTGACATTTCCTTAATAATATTTAATGACTGCATAAGTTAAAAGTAAAAACAATTTAAATGTGACTATTTAAACACAACCTAACTTATAAAAACGACACAAAGCCAGAATGTAAAAAGAAATCTGGATGTTTATTTTTTATAAAGCATGCATACATGTATTAATTCGTACAACAATTATGACATTTTTAAAAAACAATATAAAATCATACATCCATGATCCAGGGCAGTGGGAAGGCACAGGCTTATTTGATGGCGACCTGCACTCGCCATGTTGTAACACCGTCATTGGGTTTACATGGAATTTTTCTAGACATAGCAGCGCCACCTACTACATCTTCCATACTCTGGTAGTGTCATAAAAAAAATGGATCACAGTATATAGAAATCTGGATGTATACTTGGTTACTAATACAAAACATGACCATGTGCCCCTAGTGATGTCGATTTAGCTGCATTGGCATACCAATTTAGCTGCGTAGCACCAACAAATATAACATATTAGTCTAAAGCTTTAATAAATACTAATACACCAGCTAGTATCCTACACGGAACACACTAATAACATACTCGTCTAAACACTAAACAAAACATGGTCTACATACAAATCACCAAAACGTACTAATTCCAAACAAATACATACTAACCAAAAAATAGCCTACATGAAACCTAATATAACACACTTTTCTAATACAGACAAACTGTGTACTAAAATAACTACTAAAAATGAACTACACGCATTTGATGAACTGCTTGCTTGTTTGTCGAACATCTCTGACCACCTGTCAACAAAAAATCCTGGCAGTAACTTGTCCAACTGTTCAAAACATCAATCACATCACACAGCCACACACTATACACACTCCACACACTCCACACACAGCCACACTCTCACACAAACACATGTACAACAGTTAGAGTGAACAGTTTAGTTGATTGAAATGACAGTCATATACAAAACATTGGAAAAGAATGATGATCAGAGAGAAAGAATTAAGATAGTATTTGCAGTTGATGAAACCCTGTACAATAGTAAGATAACATAACTGGAAAGATAAAACGAATAGCATTATCAAATAACATAGACGCCTGCTGGCAGCAGGGCTGTTGTAGCTTCCAGCGTCTTAGTATTTGATTATCGCTACACCACCGTGTACAGTAAGAAATAATAATAAGTTTGTAGATGATTCAGGTAATGATTCTTTATCATGCAGTCATTAAATATTATTAAGGAAATGTCAAATATACAAGGAAATTACTAAAATATAATAATGGCTATTGATGACCACACACACCCATACTATCAATCAACCCCCCCCCCCCAACGGAGCAACCATTACATGCAGGCCGAGATCTCTACAGGCCGAGATCACCATGAGTAACCCACTAATGTCAGTTGTGATGTTCAATAGACGGAACAGCCAAAATCGCCGATCGTCAATAAGTTATCGTTCCGGGAGCCCAAAACATATCTTAATGTACGTGTAATTATTTCCCACTTGGTGAAAAGTTGCATTATTACGTTATCTCACTACACATTCAAGTGAAATCATTATACTGATCACGTAATCCACGCATTTAGCAATTCAATCTCGTTCCGGGCTCGTTCCGGCTCGTTCCGGCTAATATACAGGCCCCATGTTTTGGCTGTTCCGTCTATTGAACATCACCTAGTGGGCGGCCTTCCATTAATTTGTGGGTTACTTATGGTGATCTCGGCCTTAGTTAACTTATAAACCCGTCTTTAGGAGATGTAATGGTTGCTCCATTGGCGAGGGGGGTTGATTGATAGTGTGTGTGTGTGTGTGTGTGCGTGTGTGCGTGCGTGCGTGCGTGCGTGCGTTAATCAATAGCCATTATTATATTTTAGTAATTTCCTTGTTTATTTGACATTTCCTGAATAATATTTAATGACTGCATAAGTTACCAGTTTAAATTAAAAACAATTTAAATGTGACTATTTAAACACAACCTAACTTATCAAAACGACACAAAGCAAGAATGTGAACAGAAATCCGGATGTTTATTTTTTATAAAGCATGCATACATGTATTAATTCGTACACCAATTATGACAATTTTATAACATAAAATCATATATCCATGATGTTTTAGAAAATGTTATATTGATGTTAAAATGCTGACTCTTATAAACGTTATTTAAAAATGTTTTATTAAAACATATAATTATATAACATCATAAAAACATTTCCCCGAAATATCATGAAAACGTTATAATGATATCAAAATGTCGACTCTTGGAAACATTGTAAAAACGTTTTTGAAATATGTTTTATTATAACATATATATATATATATATATATATATATATATATATATATATATATATATATATATATATATATATTATATATATATTATATATATATATATATATATAACATCATACAAACGTTTCCATAAAATATTGTAGAGTTGGATACTCCTCGATCTTCATGTTGTGTTTCTTCGAAGAGTCTTTTCGCAATTTGGGCAGCAGGATTTCGGCCAGACCTCACCTTTCTTTTAATATGTTGCATATAGTTTTCATATTTCTGATGCACCACTATCTAGATCCCCATAGTGTTGTGCTTCTCTTGCAATGTGTGCAGGTGTGTGCACATTATAAACTAAGAACTCCCTTCCATACAGCTCTGCACATTTGCTGACAAAATGTTGCAATAATTGGTGAGCATAGTTGCCATACTGTGTAGTCAATTTGGAATTGACTAAAATGCACATGGCCACGCTTAATGCCATGACGTAGTCATAGTTGTGTTGGCGAAGTATACCTTTAACGACAAATGTTCCAGTGTACAATAAAAATTGTCGAAATTCAGTTATCTTCCACTGTTCAACTTCATCCAGTCCTCTGGGCCTTCTAGCGAATTTCCTTGGAATATCCTTACGAATATTGATTAGGTTGGCACTAACTTGTTCATTTTTAGTAGCTGAAATTCTACACATTGCTCTTGGTCCTCTATTCCAAGTAAGCAGTAGCTTTTCCGGTGCACTTAAACAAACCTGGTGGAGGTAGTCCAGTGGAAAGTCACGTATTATGTCCAGATTGTGTAGCTGAAGGAAAGGTGATACACCCCTGTGATGCCCTTCTTGTGTTTTATTCCGAAAAGCTGTATCTGTTCTCAGTGGTAGATTTTGTATCATTGGATATGTCATCCTTCCAACACATTTTCCTCCTTGACAGCACTTATCACATCCATAATATCCACTATAGAGTTTGGTGCACTTGACCATTGATCTTGCTTGGGCACCACATAATATGCAACTTTCACTTACATTAAACCTTTTCCCTTCAAATTCCACGCCCTCATTAATTGCTTTATCCAAGTCATTAATGGAATCTTATTTATTTAGATATAATTTATTTCATATACCAGTACACATCCCAATCAGTGATTACCAGTATTACTGCACTAGATGGTGTATAAACAGTAACCCACTAATGTAAGGCCGCCCACTAGGTGATGTTCAATAGACGGAACGGCCAAAACACGGCCGCCGATCGTCAATAAGTCATCATTCCGGGAGCCCAAAACATATCTTAATGTACGTGTAATTATTTCCCACTTGGTGGAAAGTTGCATTATTACGTTATCTAACTACACATTCCAGTGAAATCATTATATAGATCACGCAATCCACGCTATTAGCAATTCAATCTCGTTCCGTCCGGGCTCATTCCGGCCTCGTTCCGGCTAATATACAGGCCCCAAAACATGGCCGCCGATCGTCAATAAGTCAACGTTCCGGGAGCCCAAAACATATCTTAATGTACGTGTAATTAATTCCCACTTGGTGGAAAGTTGCATTATTACGTTATCTAACTACACATTCCAGTGAAATCAGTATATAGATCACGCAATCCATGCTATTAGCAATTCGATCTCGTTCCGGCTAATATACAGGCCCGACAGAACTCGACGGTTCGCGCAGGACTCGACAGGTTGTGCCGTTTCATCACCCTTTTGGCCGCTACGGCGCCTCATATAGACATGCTGATATACGAAAGGTAACACTCACGTTCTATCAGCCGCGTCCTATACTTATGAGCCGTCGTCTGGAGTTCTGTCCCGAGTCACAGATGGCAACATGTAGCTCTCAATCGTGACGCAGGCGACGATTCTTGTGGCCACCACAGTATATAACAGGGTGTGCAACTAGGAATGACCCCACCTTTCAACATCCGTATCTCGGCGTTGCGATGCGTAATCCGAATGCTATGACCATACACAAATGTCCTAATGAATAAACTTTCACTATGCCTACTTGTCATTAAAAACATATATGGATTTCTTATGAAAAGAGGAATGTTAACGGCTGTACTCACAGAAATCACATGAAAACGAATACGATTGACAATGTTACCGGAAGTGAGGTGCGACATCCCTTGTTAGCCAAATAGTCTACCCAACAAAAGGAGCCAATGATCAGTCTGACACATTCTATAGCTGGTGACAGGTGTCCTCTTGCACGTGGCGAACAGGTGAAGTTTCCTCAATGAAATAAAAAAAATCATTTCTTTTGCAATTGCAAGTACGTACAAAGCAGCATATATGAGGTGTTATGTTTAAAAATTTGTCTGCGTTACTCGGTGGTTTGATTAGGAATATTGGAACACGGGGAAATACGTGGACATTGTATGATTGTAGTGCCGAAATATCTTGATATATGCATTTTTTAATAACTCTAACCATTGTTCGAAATGACCACTGACTCTTGGAGGGGTCCCCTAAAATATTGATATAAGAGCGTCTGCTAATTGGCTAAATTGTAAAGTGTGGTCTAAACCATTGTTACTGGAGTAATGCGCTTGCAGACACAGGGCTCTGTAATTCTGAGAAGTAATGGCGCTCTTAACCACAGAACACACACTAATCAATGATATGAGTGGAATGATTTAAGATGTTTTTAACATAGATTAACTGAATGACAATAGAGTGAGCTGAATGAATCAGCTAAACTACCAACAGAATGATGTCGAATCCTGCGAAAACCGAGTAGTAAATATTTTTTTTTATTTATTAGTGCATTCCAAACTACTAATACAACTGTTTGTTATCATATATCACGATTTCTGGAATATTTGCATATGATCTTTAACGTATCGTCTACGCCTAATAAGGTCGTAGCGGGCATAGAAGAGTATGCACGTTGTAACGAGTTCATTTGAATTTTGGTGCCAGATTCTGACTCGCTGATGCTTACACGGAGGGTTGACGACAATACTACACAGCCATGTTTGGAAGAGTTGCCTGTCAATTGGCTGTGTTGGTCATCACTTGGGCACTGTGTCCAGATCCAGTGAAATCACAGTGCACATCAAAATACTGTCGTGACGGCGAAAACGAATCTGACTTGTGGACGATGGTTTTACGCAACCAGGATTCCATAGAACGGCTACAGCAACAAGTGACGAATCAAGAAGAGATAATACGTTCCATGAAGGAAGAAACGATCGCAAAATGTACGTATATACGCCATCCTTTTAGGTGTAATCGATAACGGCATAGAAGCCGATTCGAGTTTCCGTCTGGTGCAGATGTACATGTTGAATATGAGCACAGTATTCTTCGCTGCCAATCGTTGGAACGTTATTGAGACGGCGACAGCATAACGGCGCCGTTGTTTTAATGAAACAAACTGCTATTTAATACATGAAAAATGAAATAGTTTCTGGTTTCTTTTGGATGTTAAAATGTAGTCGCTTTTCATACATATTAGCTTGCCTCCATGCCAAAATCAAGATTCGGTGCAAAACGGCATTTGTCAAAGTAGTGCAATGCTGTCAACGAAGACCGAGTCAGTGACACGTTGCTCGATACAGCCGTTGTTCAAACTGTTTCTGTTAATCTGAAATTGTTCGACGTAGTATTTTGTCCATTATCAAAACAAGCACACATGATAATGATGTCTTGCAGAAGAGTTACATCAAAGTCGTCACTAGCGCTATTTGGAGCAATATTTTTAGATCTGGTCTCAGTAGTAATTCGGTCTCGGTGTAGCCATTTTCGTGCTACGGTCGCGTCAGGCACGTCATAGGAAGCCCCGGAATGCTGCGTACAAGACGCAAGAGTTGAATTTCAATATTATTTTTCCACGACATAGTCGCATTTATAATTGCTTGCATGCGACTTATTGTTTGTGAGGCAGGTGGCGACTGTGAGATCAACAGATGGAGATTAGTCTACGAGAACGACGCCAACGGGGCCGCAGTGTATGGGAGACTAGAGGACCTGGTGACGGCGCTGCGGGGAGGGGCAGAACTCACGGTGTATGTTGCAAGCATCAGCTACGCCTTGCAGGTGAAACACGTCCACACCCAGCAAGGAATCGTGTGTGCACAAACAAAAGACACGAGTAAAGGGTGGGGTTCCTTCCACACAGACGTGTATTGGTGGATCTTCATGCTTTGTACGTCAGGTGACAGCCACATGACTCGATACTATGTGGGCGGAACGTTCTATAAGCGCAATGACGCCAACTACGCCGTCAAATGGTATGTCAAGTACCCGCAGAGGTTGCAGCCAGTTCTAACGCAGGACGCCACAGGTCAGGTCGTGACGGGAAGCGTCGACGCCCTGAAGGAGGCCTTGCGGGATGGGAAGGCAATGTACGCCCTGGTGGGGAATGACAGCCACTCCGACCGTCTCCCTCTGACAAACGTCGCTGTTAAAAACGGCCACGTGGCTGCTCAATCACACAACCGTGTCAGTCTGAAGCCTTGCGCGGATGGACGGTGTAAGTTTGCCGACAGTGCCTCCTTGCAGTCGTACATATTGTCGACGGCAGGTGGCGACATCGTCGAGATACGTCGCGTTCTCGACACTGCGACCAGAGAGCCAGATATACACAGGCGGTCGGCAGTAAGTTGGCTGGTCGACAACTGCTGGACGCTGGCGCTGGTCCACGATGGAGCCGGACAAGTGGTTAAAGGCAGTCTGGACTCTCTGCGAGACGCCGTCCAGAAAGGGCACAGGGTCCGTGTGCGGCTGCCCGGGCTTCACGACTACGTGGCTGAGGCGGACGGCGTGCAGGCAAAGAACGGCGTAGTCAGTGCCTACTTCCTCACGCTCATCAGTGACGACAGTGACACTCTTCCTAACATTGCATCGGACCACCACACTCACGTCGTCTGGATGACAGTGTCAACATCAGGCACTGTGCGCATGCGCTGGCAGAAGCTGGGCAGCGTCGAGTCGGGACGGAAGATGCACCGAGTGTTCGATGAAGTAATGTGGTTCGTCGACACACGACCGTGGACACTGGTGTTGTCAGTAGACGCCAGGGGCGCAGTGACCGATGGTCGCAAGGAGGCGCTGGCTGAAGCTGTGAAGCGCGGAGCTAGTGTGCGTTACGCCGCTAGGACCAGCGAGACCCAGTCTGGATTTGTCGCCGCAGATAACATGCAGATTAAGGGAAATGACGTAGACGCACAGAATAACAACCACATAAGTTTAACCGCCGCAACGGACAATGCGAACGACATCGACTTCCAAAACAATCCGTACTGGTACTTCACACTCGTCACGACCACGGGAACATTTGAGGCATCTCGTTGGACATACGGCAGACACGAGTCACGTGGAAGAGATGTCAAGCATTTCCCAGTCGATTGGTTCGTTTCGTACTAACGATCCTGTCTTGCAAGCGAAGGCACTGTTCCCGTGTTCTTTATACTTACATAACTTAATTCACTTCAGGTTAGGGTCCATGGGGCATATACACACTAACGTGCGCGCACGCACGCATGCACGCTCACACGCACTCTCATACACGAAGACAGGCACGATGAATATGGTTTTGGTTGAAATATATTTGCTTTTTGTTATTACAATATGTCGCGAGCAGAAATTAGGCTTCACTGAATTATGCCGCGTGCCGGTAGTTAATAGTATGTTAGTGACGTTTTGATTCAGTAATAATTTGCTGGACATGTCTGATCGGACCCATTGTATTACCCGGACTATTGATTGGCTAATTTGATCACTGATTTATAATGGACAATCTGTGGTGTGTGGGCAGAAACTAAAGATAAATTGTCCATGATAGTGGTAATTTGACTAGATCGGGAATACCCACAGGAATTTGGATAATCTCTGACGTTGTGGAACTCGTTACAGTAACGTACATACATTTGGACAAACACTGATAATAAATAATACATTCCATGTGAAACATGGTCATCGTTACCATATCATATATAACAGTTCCACACATGACATTCACACGTACACTCGCACGTACACCAACACGCACGCACACATGCAGAACCAAATTTGCGACGCAAATTTTATAGCCAGGAGTTCTATTGTTTCACAATGCGAAGAACATATATGTTGTATTCTGCTAATGTTTACAGTCGCTCGAGACACTGTTTCTTTCCTCTATCGGCTTCAGTCCGGCTGCTGGCCTTTTGTTCATTGTATTACTTTTAATATCATCGGGATAAAATTACTTCTTGCGTACATCCTTGTTTCACTGGTTGTTTCTTTTCAAATTAACTCAGGGTGGATACCCCAGCGGTACCACTTACGTAGAGTAGGTTGCGGTGTACCAAGCGTATCTTGTGAAGGATTCGGGAACGGTTGTTGGTTATCGGATGGGTTATAGAAGGTTCTTCATAATAACATATAACTTGTTAAAAGGTGTTCGTTTGTTTGTCATATTAACTAAGTTGGTTCTGTAGAACGGTGGCGGGAAATATATACTTAATGTTTCAATAATATGAACACGGAACAAAGCTCACGAAATTTGCGATACGTTCAGGACTGTTACTAAAATGCAATTGGGATATTTCGTAGTAGTTTTTTTAATAAGGTTATGTAATTATAGTACTAGTTAGCTAAGGGGTGTGTAATTATATGTAACTGCGTTAACCGTTTCCACCTTAGATGTAAATAAGTAGGCCAAATTGCGTTTGGCCCCAAAAGTGTGCGCTTTGCCCCACCCTACTCTATGCAAAGGCGAGCGATGCGATGATATTTTAGTTGTACATCAAATAAACGGTGCGTCGACATAGGCCGACACACGTTGAGTCGACATAGGCCGACACCCGTTGAGTCGACATAGGCCGACACACGTTGAGTCGACATAGGCCGACACACGTTGAGTCGACATAGGCCGACACACGTTGAGTCGACATAGGCCGACACACGTTGAGTCGACATAGGCCGACACACGTTGAGTCGACATAGGTCGACACACGTTGAGTCGACATAGGCCGACACACGTTGAGTCGACATAGGCCGACACACGTTGAGTCGACATAAGTCGACACACGTTGAGTCGACATAGGCCGACACACGTTGAGTCGACAAAGGCCGACACACGTTGAGTCGACATAGGCCGACACACGTTGAGTCGACATAGGCCGACACACGTTGAGTCGATATAGGCCGACACACGTTGAGTCGACAAAGGCCGACACACGTTGAGTCGACATAGGCCGACACACGTTGAGTCGACATAGGCCGACACACGTTGAGTCGACATAGGCCGACACACGTTGAGTCGACATAGGCCGACACACGTTGAGTCGACATAGGCCGACACACGTTGAGTCGACATAGGCCGACACAAGTTGCGATCTGCTGTATCTGTTTAAAAAATATTATGGATATGACATATTGTTAGCTTGCAGAAGTAGTTGTGATCACTGCCCGTCGGTGGAGAAGTGCATTAGTTGATACATCATCAAATGAAGATCTTGTCATTTGTGTACAGTTACTCAGCCTGTCTTATTTGAATAGGCGACGTTTGTGAGTCGTTAACCGCAGAGCACATGTGATCTGTTTCCGTAGAGATGATTTTATTTCATCACGTCTTGGAGTCGTTTGTCGTTGACAAAATAGACCCGTCAAACCGAGTAAATGTCACCTGCTGTCTCAACCGGGAAGTGCGACATTCGGTTACTGATTGGTATCACACACCTGTCAGTTAAAGTGATTATCTTGACGATAGCGATATATTAATATAATATTGCATGATAAATAATGCATTGGTGATGCACATGAGTGCAGCTATATCAGTTACTTTATAAGCTGTAAAGTTGTGGCATATCTAATTCGATGAGGTGAATAACTTATTATTAGCATGGGTTGGTTTTGAAAACGCCTATCAATGCATAGCATAACGTACTGTGAATATCTAGAATGACTTATTTTAATAACTGTGATGTATCAGAGCTTTCAAAAAATCATTATCCGAAGTACAGCCATGTAGACAAAGTACAGCCATGTAGACAAAGTATAGTCATGTAGACAAAGAACAACCATGTAGACAAAGTACAGCCATGTAGACAAAGTACAGCCATGTAGACAAAGTATAGTCATGTAGACAAAGAACAACCGTGTAGACAAAGTACAGCCATGTAGACAAAGTACATCCATGTAGACAAAGTACAGCCATGTAGACAAAGTATAGTCATGTAGACAAAGAACAACCGTGTAGACAAAGTACAGCCATGTAGACAAAGTACAGCCATGTAGACAAAGTACATCCATGTAGACAAAGTACAGCCATGTAGACAAAGAACAACCATGTAGACAAAGTACAGCCGTGTAGATAAAGTACAGCCATGTAGACAAAGTACAACCATGTAGACAAAGTACAGCCATGTAGACAAAGTACAGCCATGTAGACAAAGTACAGCCATGTAGACAAAGTACAACCATGTAGACAAAGTACAGCCATGTAGACAAAGTACAGCCATGTAGACAAAGAACAACCATGTAGACAAAGTACAGCCGTGTAGACAAAGTACAGCCGTGTAGATAAAGTACAGCCATGTAGACAAAGTACAGCCGTGTAGACAAAGTACAGCCATGTAGACAAAGTACAGCCATGTAGACAAAGTACAGCCATGTAGACAAAGTATAGTCATGTAGACAAAGAACAGCCGTGTAGACAAAGTACAGCCGTGTAGACAAAGTACAGCCGTGTAGACAAAGTACAGCCATGTAGACAAAGTACAGCCATGTAGACAAAGTACAGCCATGTAGACAAAGTATAGTCATGTAGACAAAGAACAGTCCTGTAGACAAAGTACAGTCATGTAGACAAAGTCACATCACGGATTGCCCATACCAAGAGCTTATAGAATATCACTAAACATGTATAGTCTTAATAATGTTTAAAATGGATACTATCTGGATAAACAAGCGAAAATGGCAACAGGTAGTATGTCCAATTAGATTACGGAAATTTGGAATCACTAACACGCAAATGCAGTAGTGTATATTTTATAGGGGAAGTTTAGGTAATATGAGCATACTGGGCCACTTCCATTACTTAGAAATGGCACACAACATGTTGCCATCTGGCGGTTACTTGCCGAGTTAAGGAGTGTAGCGGACCATGCAAGCAACATTTGTAAGACAAACAAAATAAAAATATTCACGTGAATAACATTTAACAACATTGTTACGACTTCCTCATGTTGGATGAATGCATATAGATCATACACGTGTAATCTACATCCACACATTTGTGTGTGTGTGTGTGTGTGTGTGTGTGTGTGTGTGTGTGTGTGTGTGTGTGTGTGTGTGTGTGTGAGTGAGTGCGTGCGTGCGTGCGTGCGTGCGTGCGTGCGTGCGTGCGTGCGTGCGTGCGTGCGTGCGTGCGTGTACCCATGTTCAATAATGACTGATGTATGGGGTTAGGCTATGACTCTGGTGTATCGGGGACCGTCTTCGGTAATAGAATCACTTATGCCCACGATATCATCGGGCCATACTCGTATTTCCTACGCATAATATGAGCCATTTTTTTTTTTAAATTTTCATCGTCATCGTTGAAAGAGTAAACAACCGACGGGTGCAATAATGTCCATAGCAATAGTCTACCACGAGAACTTTTACGTCAACTTTACACACAGCAAATATCTAGTCGTACGGCTCCAGAATATCAATGTGTAAAAAGCGGCTCACATTACCGAATCTTCCCCTGTCTGCATATACAATGCACTTTAGGTATGTGTCGGGGTGTACAATATCAAAAACCTGTTTAAAATGTGACAATTGACAGTGTTGTTTCTGATTTGACCACTGTTTGTGCGTCCGTCGTCACCGCTTTATATGGTCCACCATAATCATGTGTTATTGTTGTAGATGTTACCTTCGTTGGAAACTAGTGTCCTCACAGACAGCTATCACTATACGTTAAAGTGAAACAAAAGTCATGGTTTTGGGGCAATGCACCTAAAAGAGTTAATAAAATCTAACCATTTGCAATTTAGCTAGCTGCTTAGTCAGAACGTGATAATGTTAGTAAACAAAGGCCAAAACATGTTGAGTTTTGACTCAAACGGCATGGCCATATCCTACTGGCAAGCGTAGGACTAGATGTTTGCAAAGATATTTTTATCTGGTGCGCGAATGTTGTCAGACTACACGCACAGGTGACGTAGGGTTATCTTACAATATGGCGCGGCCCATGAAATTAAGAATCCGTGTGTTCAACAAGGTTTACCAAGTAAACCACTGGCGTGATATAATTCTTGATTGTAGTTGTAAATGGTTATGTTTTAGTAACTCCTATATGTGCATAGGCCAAAAACTACTACTTTTGTTTCCCTTTAAACAACAGTGTTGTAGCGGGTTCGTTTATTGAAGCAATTGACCGTTGATTTCAATTAATAAAAAACCGGATGGTTGCTATGTAGGACTGTTTGCGCGGCCCATAAAATTAAGACTCCGTGTGTTCAACATGGTTTACCGAGTAAACCACTGGCGTGCTATAATTATTGATTGTATTTGTAGATGGTTATGTGTTAGTAACTCCTATATGCGCATAGGCCAAAAACTACCGACTTTTGTTTGCCTTTAAACTGGTGGGGCGCGGTGTTCGAGGTGTGGCACGGTGGTAGAGCGTCGGACTTTCGGTCGAGGGGACCGGGGTTCAAAACCACCTGCTCCCGTTTCAAAACCTGAGCAATTTCGTTCACCCCACTTTGCCCGTGTCTTTCGGAATAGACACTAAAAGCCGTTGGTCCCTTCTACCTGGTGTCTATGCCAGGGGACGTAAAAGATCCCACACAGGGGGTAGGTAAATGTGTAACCTGTCGTGGACTCAAAATGAGTGGTGGTCTCTATTTCTAACCCACCAATTCCCGGCGCGTGAGAGGCGGCGAGCAGGACTTACAACGCTCTTAAGGAGCCCAATCCTTGACAGGAAGAAGAAGAAGAAATGGCAGTGTTGTAACAACTGACGGGTTCGTTTATTGAAGCAATTGACCGTTGATTTCAATTAATAAAAAACCGGATGGTTGCTATGTAGGACTGTTTGCCATGTAGGACGATTCTTGCGCCACCTGGTGTCAGCCACACTGCCTACCCTTCAGCTGCATATTTCGTCACGGCCGACTGAGCATACATAATGTTACTTCCTGAATGAAAGGCCTGTCATTTGCAATCGCACTGCCTACTCTGCAGCTGCATATTTCGTCACGGCCGGCTGAGCATACATAATGTTACTTCCTGAATGAACGGCCTGCCATTTGCAATCGACGTGGCGTTTGGAACGGTGCAACACCACAACATCGGTGTGGACGTGCTGATTGATCGCTACTTTGAGTTAGCACCAGCTGAAGGTAACCGTGAATCTGAGGTATAAACTTGTTGAATGTGTTTAAATATGCTGTAAAGCACTGTGTCTGCAGCCATGCGTGCATGTTATGTGACTGGAGTATTGACGAGTTGGGTGAGAGATCGAGACCACCGCTTTTAGTGTCTCACCCGAAAGACAAACATGCTTCCAACTACCTTTTCGTATGTCAGGTGCTAAGCGAGTTGCATGGCAAGTTGTACCCAATTCTTACGAAACGGCTGAGATGGATGCATGGGGGCTCGATTCTGGGGCTTGAACCGAGTGAGCACCGAGTCATCGCGCCAGAATAGGTATTTTTATTAACCTTAAGCCCGGCGCCCACGAGCGAATCGGCAGTGCGGCGCCAGGTCATGACGCGTTTCTGCGGCCGATCTGCTCGAGTTCCGGTGATCTAGCTAAGCCGTTGGACTCGCGAGCCGGCGAAAAGATTATTTGTCATGTTTGATATTTTCAGCTCTCGTCTGCATCGCGTAAGCTCGATTCTCTCGTCTTCGGGCAACATGAGCTATAAGCTCAGCTGCGAAAGAAATCTAGCCAATAATAACACGTACCGCGATCATGTGATAACAAAATGGCGATGCTCAACGACTTTTTGTCCGGGCGGGCCGCGTAATTTTTTAGCTATACATTTGATTGATGTATTTTATGATGTTTTATAAACTAACTTATTCTGTCTATTTATTTTACTAATTTAAGCACCTTATTAATTTTAGTTAATTAACCTGTTAGCTCATTTAATTTATTCTTTCTATCTGTTTTTGCTCATTTTAATGTATTTTACTTATATATGTACAACTGTAGCGCCTTTGAACAGGTGTTTCACCCAGATACAAGGTGCGTTATAAATGTTTAATAATAATAATAAATCTGGTCTTAAGTCTTAAAATAGTGGATGTCCAAAATGGTAAACACTGTACGAGTCAATACCGATCATGGTCATGACTTCCGTCCTCTCGCCAATCACATGACAAAGTTATGAAATTTCACCAAGGGTGAAAATAATGATTTTTCAGCATTTAGATTTTCACTTATAGGTTCCTCCTCAAAGGTGCCTACTTAAAATTAATTTTGCGAAAAACCAAACTAGTTTCCACTGCAATATGCTAGTTCGTTTGTGCAAATGAACCGGATTTGTGATAGGCTGAATCAGTTGAGGATGCAGTTATATTGCTTGTTGAAGCATTAAATAATTTAATAGTTTAATAGCACAAACGAGCTAGCATGTCGTAGTGGATACTAGGTAGGCTTGAATTTTTGCAAAATGAATTTGAAATAAGACAAGCAAGACATTGAATTGAGGAGGCATCTTTAATTATACATAATTCAGTCATCAAAAGATCACACTGTAGTAGTCGATTGTGTGTGATTTCCCCAGTACATTTACGAACACCACTGTTGTGCATACTTATTTATGGCCGAAATGGGTAATTTATCAATGTAAATAGGTCAATGGAGGTCATATAATCAGGTCACTGTAAGGTCAGTATTATGGTGAACAATTACAGCCTGTATTGACGTGATAGCACCACAATCCATACTTAATTAAAAATAAATATACCACTAACACACGTAATTAGGTCAATGATGGGTATTAATTTCAGTATGTATATACATTCTACCTTACACTCCTCCCTCAACTTACTGATCTCATGTCATACATAATTAATAAATAGAGCATTTTAAACACAAGTAGGTCAACGGTCACTGTAGGTCAAGTAAGTAGGTCTTTTCAAGGTCATGTCGACGTCACACATTTATTAGGTCAACATTTTAAGGTCTTAAAACTTTATTCCACCACAATATCTTCATTAGTATACATTATGCCATTTGCCCTTACATTCAGTGGCAATGCAGCCCACAAACGTCCAGATCACAAGAAATGGACTCTATTCCTAGTTAAATAATTAGAAGAATGTTGATGTTTTTTAATATACTTACTTTAGATTGTCACTTACATGCAACGCACAACTCGGTTCTTTATACAGTCACTCCGCGTCTGTGTACCTTTATTGGCGTCTCCATTTGACACGCATCCTGTCTAGAAAAGGACTGCAAGCTATCCATAAAAAATATCAGATAATAAGATAAGATCAGAACGATCACAAGATCATGAAAACGCAGTAATACATCAGATTACTTCAAAGATTAATGATGCCATAATTTTTGCGTATACCAGTGCTGCCACCTGACGACGATAACAGTCAAAACATGCTTCTGTTGCCAGACTCTCTTCTCGGCGGATTCACGAAGCCAAGCGAGAGTCGGATAAGCGAGACTACGATAAAAACTGAATGTTGAAATATCGCTTGATCTCGCGTCAGAAGTCTGATCTCGCGTTAGGGGACAACTTGCCTTGTTACAGGAAGCGAGGCTCTGTGGGGAGAGTGCGGTTATTATTGATGTAATTTAAAGATACGACACATTTCACTGCATTGGACGAACAAGTACGCAACTATTCGTAGTAATCACCACAGGAAAGATATCGACAGACAAAAGCCCCGACATGTTTACACATTTGAAGCGTGGATGCTGGACATAATAACAACCACAGTGTCATAAGCGGCACGTGCAGGACTGCCACTAAATGCGTTTTCGTAGTAGGTGTTTTTTTAGTAAGGTTCTGTAATTCTAGTACTATTTAGTTAAGAGGAGTGTATATGTAACTGCGTTAACCGTTTCCGCCTTAGTTGAAACTAAGTAGGCCATATCGTATTTTTCCCCAAAGGGTGCGCTTTGCCACACCCTACTCTTTGCAAAGGCGAGCGATTCAATTATGCTTTAGTTGTACATCACAGCATATCCAATTAGATTAAGCAAATTTGGAGTCACTAACACACAAATGCAGTAGTGTATATTTTATATATGAATATACAATGCACATTATGTACGTGTCACTTTGTACAATATCAAAAACCTGTTTCGGCAGGAATACACAGAAGCAACGCAAACTCTCAAACAACTCTGAACGGGATACGTTTAGTAAACAAAGGCCAGAACGTGGTGAGTTTAGACGCAAACAGCATGGCTATATCCTATTGGCAAGCATCGGACTAGGCGTTTACAAATAGATGTTCATTTGGTGAGCGAATATTGCCAGACTACCAGCACTGGTGACGTAGGGTTATCAAACAGTGCGGCGAGGCCTTGATTGTGGTTGTAAATGGTTATGTTTAACAAGTCTTATGGGTGCATATGTCCAAAATCATGACTTTTGTTTCCCTTTAAACAGTGTTGTAACAATTGACGGGTTCATTTATTGAAGCAATTTACCATTGATTTTAATTAATAAAACCCCGGATGTTTGCCATGTAGGACGATTCTTGCGCTACCTTGTGTCAGCCACATTGCCTACCATGCAGCTGCACATTTAATAATGCGACTGAGCATGCATAATCTTACATCCCGAATGAACGGCCTATCATTTGCAATCGAAGTGGTTTTCGACACGGTCAAAAATTTTGTTCTGATAGAACCCTACAACATAGGTGCGGACGTGCTGACCGATCGCTAATTTGTGTTAGGACCAGTTGTAGGTAACAGTGCATGTGAGATCTAACTTGTTGAATGTCTTTAGATATGTCGTACAACACTGTCTCTACTTCGATCGAGAAACGGGTCTGGACATTGTCCTATACGCGCTGCGACCTTATTCGAGCAACTCGGATCTGTGCCGCTGCCAGTTGAATTACTAGGGGCCATTCACATTATTGTTGACATTTACATATTTGTACAAAGCATACTAAAGGGGACGGGTGTCAAGGCCCGCGTAGCGCCGCGCGGTGAACTGTTACATAACTGCTACTGTTTTAAAGTCCGACAACTTGGAAATTAACAACAACGCCTTGTAAGAATAGACAAATATCGACAATTGTGAACAACCCCTTAAGTGCATGCCGAATAAGGTCGTAGCGGGTATTGAAAAATATGCAGGTTGTAACGCGTTTATTTAAATCTTGTTGTCAGGTTCTAAATCGCTGCTGCCTACGCGGACCGCATTCGTGAGTTGACGACAAGACTACGCAGCCATGTTTGGTGGAATTGCCTGTCCACTGGCTGTACTGGTCATCGCTTGGGTCCTTTGTCCAGATCCAGTGAAATCACAATGCACCTCAAAATACTGTCGCGACAGCGAAGACGAACCTGGCTTGAGGACGATGGTTTTACGCGTCTTAGATTCCATGGAAATGCTACAGCAACAGATGACGAAACAAGAAGAGTTAATACGGTCTATGAAGGAAGAAGCGTTCGGAATGTGTATGTATTACGCTGTTGTTTATAATATAATCGATGACGACAGAGAAGCCGAGTAGAATTGGTATTTTGTGTTGAGGAATGTTCAATATGAAACCTGCTATCAGCACACCCAATGGTCGCCGATCTTTTGTGGACTTGGTGGGACTTTCTAGAGCGGGGACAACATATCAATGTTAATGTGACACCTAGTTTCAAAGGACGTTTATTTAGTTTAGGTTAGTTTCGTTCTAGAAAACCTTTATACCATTCACATGTTGCTGTCGACGACAGCAAGAAAATACAGCGTATTGTGAGAAACAAGAAAAGACGTAAAGCGTACAATGAACAAGCAAAAAATAATACAAGAAAACACAGCGTAAAACGGAGACCGTACAACTTCTCCATGGCAAACTATATCTAAATACTTTCACTCAGATTAGTTACAAACGGTTCTATACATCATGTGAATTGTCAGATCTGATTCTACGTCTGTTGAACTTTCTCGAACACTAATGAACCGTAGCGCTGAAGTCCGACTAAATCTTGTCAGGATTAATCCGACGCACGATGTACGGTAAGATGAACCAGTCTGTTCTGACTCATTGTGGATGGGTGCTCATCCTTGATCAGTTTCAACGTGAAAAAAAAAGACCCTTCCCTCCCTCCCTCCCTCCCTCCCTCCCTCCCTCCCTCCCTCCCTCCCTCCCTCCCTCCCTCCTCCTCCGCCCTCCCTCCCCCCTCCCCCTCCCCCCTCCCCCTCCCCCTCCCCCCTCCCCTCCCTCCCTCCCTCCGCCCTCCCTCCCCCTCCCTCCCTCCCTCCCTCCCCCCTCCCTCCCTCCCTCCCTCGCTCCCTCCCTCCCTCCCTCCCTCCCTCCCAAAAAATGCGTAATCAACAATTAGCAAGCAAGACAATAAATGGCGATGTATTTTCGTTTCAGGGCCGAAGTGCGAATCAAGTTCGTTTAGAAATCCAGGAGTAACTAAGAACTTACCGAATTTCTGCTCGGAGTCGTACCAATATGCATTGAAGGGAGATTTCAATGGTGACGGCCGGATGGACATTCTGTGTCATGATTATCGTACAGGAAGAAAATGGATTTACTATGGATCTAATGACGGTTACTCCGGTGTCGGCTGGGACAAAGAAATGGATTGGTGTAACCATAATGGAGTGTCACTATATATTGGCGACTTTAACGGTGATTCTAGAGATGATATGCTTTGTCACGACACAACTGGCCATATGTGGATCGCGTACGCCGATATTGCTGGACAATTTCCTGGTAACGGATGGGAAAGAGCCATGAATTACTGCAAATGTGCGGAGTGCAAGCTTTGCATAGGCGACTTCGACGGGGACGGTAAATCTGACATGTTTTGCAACGACCGGAAGAGGATCTTGTACGCTACGGCAAACGGCAACTTCGATTGAACAAGGTTGACCAAGACTGAACTAGTTTAAACAAAACTGAACGAGATTGTCATCCAAAACAATGAGCTCTATATGGCAAGTGACCAAGGAAGCTATTAGCTTATCGAGAGTCGAACAATTTATATACAGCCCGCCTTGATCATACATCTGTCAATTGTATTTTAGAACATATTCACACTACTTGCATTTACATAATTATAAGATACTTTTTATAATCAATTCAACTACCTTCTTTCAGCTTGAAGAGAATATTTACGTCAATATCTTCACGACCAATATTGTTGAAACTTCTATTTGGCCTCCTCTTAGCCTCCTCGTCTCTAGTGCTGTGAAACCACATTATCGTAGTCATCTTTCATAACTAAGTTATCTCAGTTCTGGAATCACCTTACTGGCTCTTCATTGTATTCTTTTTAAGTTATCTATGCCCTTCGTACGAGATGATCTTCATGCTTGTATGCAAATTAATGTATACCAAATGAGGCCTAGCTATTGCTTTTTGCAGAGGCTCTTTCTCCTTATATGTGATATTCTCCTAATTAGCTCGATAATGTGATTACCATTTGACGCCGCAATACCATATTGCCGTGAAAATGTCATGTCAACACTAATTGTTACCGTTAAGTCATTTACCTTACGGATGTACTTTTAGGTAATCCTCTTTGATGTGGCACTTATCGAAAGCTTTATTAAAATCTAATTATACAACATCCACTGGTGATCCATCGTCTACTCACTTAATGATTTCTTCACAAAAACAAGCAAACAAACAAGTGATTGGCCATGCACGATTAGCAAGCTTTTAGTAATCCACTATGTAATCTCCATTTAATGCAATGAGATATTCAATTACTGGATTCACACGCTGGAATCTGTTTTTTTTTCTTGACATCGCATTTCGTATTAATGTTCGAAGTATCACAACACCAGCCAATAACTAAATTAACCAATTTTTTGAGGATGCACATACAATGCTCTCAATAAACATACGCGGGGAATACGCCCACATTAACAGAAATTTAATAAAAAAGTAAGACAGTGTATTCGAAAAAAACAGTTAAACACCGCGAAAGAGGCAGTTACCTTCTATTAAAATAACTGACTAAATTTGCTAGTTATATGTATTCTAAAACAATATGTAGGCGTATTACCCCGTATGCTGCGGCAATACGACCACAGTAGAGAGCAAGTCACTCGGTGGTAGGCGTTTCGCCCCACATCAAATTAAACCATCTTTAGGCAATGCTGTTACCGAATTATATGGATATTACCAATATTTTATAATTAATACAATTGAGTCGTCGTGAGTCATCTCATTTAAAACAAGCCAACTGTGTATATGCAGTTCCTATTACGGTTACATATAACATTATATTGAAACAACTGTCACAGTTGATATCACGCTTGTATCTGTCTTGTTAACAAATGCATGTCAACGCATTTGGATGCAAAAGTTTCACTTGATTCAAATGGAAATGCCATTTTCCAGGAACGCATTAAAATACAAATGTTTTGGGGTGGCACTAAAATGAAATGTTTTGATTACACATTTGCACGCACGCACGCACGCACGCACGCACGCACGCACGCACGCACGCACGCACGCACGCACGCACGCACGCACGCACGCACGCACGCACGCACGCACACACGCACACACACACACACACACACACACACACACACACACACACACACACACACACACACATATATATATGAGTTAAATTCAAATGTGTTGGCTTTATATTAACGTTTTATTTTGAAAAAAACAACGTACTCTATACAAACACATTATTAATTTATTTAATAAATACAGTAGTACATTATTGTAACCACTAAGTACCATTACATACCAGTCCCAGTACATGAGCATGTCTGTAGAGTCATACACTGAGTCACCAACTGAGTACCAACACAACACAAGGAAGTCAATTATCAGCATTGTTTCATTGTACAGGTAATCTCTGAAGCCATCAACTTATAGACCGGTATTTTCGTATTGTATGAATAACAGCTCAGCCATTGACCAATGGCATGTTGTGAACTTGTCAAAGTGAATCTTACAATAATAATTATTCAAAGAATTACGAATGCACTTGATTGTGCATTTGACAAATCAAATGTTTGTGTGTTGCATTCAAGTGCAAATGCATTTACAATTTCTCGGAGGCATTTGAATGCGCATTCAAATGCATTTGAGTAGTTGATGTAAGTTTTTGAGACCTCAAATCCGGAGGCCATGTGTCTGAACGACTTCCGGTTGCGCGCGCAGCGCACCAGAGCGCCCCATGGCGGCTGTGGGAACACCAAAAACCGTGCGCAGCGCCCCCTAGCGACTAAAACGAACCGTAGTTCTGACCCTAATCCCATGTCGACGGTGAACCGTTACCCGGAGAGGTGTGCGTGCTAACAGGGTCATTAATAACTTAGATCAAAGGGTCTGTTAACAGTGGTCATTAACAGGGTCATTAACAACTGAGATCAAAGGACCTAACGAGGAGACGAGAAACGAACAAAACACGATATCGTACGAGTGCACACGTATTTTTTATTGAACAACACAAGCAGCATGACGATACAACATGGGTAGCGTGTAATATCACTACGACTACAACTATGACGATGAAGATGAGGCGACTTGCGGATGTTGATCATCACGCCAGAGGTCGCGAGCTTAGGGGTGTCTCCACCTCGCCAGAGGCTCGAGGGTGACGATGAGGCGACTTGCGGATGTTGACCATTACGCCAGAGGTCGTGAGCTTACGGGCGGTATGTCCACCTCGCCAGAGGCACATCAATCGATGTACGAAGTGTGATAGTACAGTTTACCTTGTCGCATCTGTTTAAGCCAATCAAACACGCGGCAATCGTTAGCAACTAGATCGGTGCCGAATACGTTGATAAAAGTTCTCATCGGAAAGCCGTTACAACGAAGCAATACAAAAGCTACGCAATAATGTCCACAAACGTTAGACAGGGGACTCTGAAGTCTTTTGCTATTATCATTAACAGGGTCATTAATAACTGAGAACAAAGGACCTAACGAGGAGACGAGAAACTAACAAAACACGATATCGTACTATATTTTCTTTATATGTAAATATTTAAAAATAATGCCCTCTTACACTTTATCCATAACTCCTACAGTTTACCCATAATTCCTACAATTTACCCATTATTCTCCTATTGAATAAGAGTACAAGGACATTTTATTAAATATTTGAAAATAATGACACAATATCATCCACAAACGTTAGACAGAGGACTCTAAAGTATCTCGCCATACCTACGTACAGCTGACGTAAGCTATAAACGTGTCAGGACATGCAGCTGACGTAAGCCGCACACAGAACAATACCAAATAAGGACATGCAGCTGACGTAAGCCGCACCCGTTATATGTCAATATTTTTAAATAATGCGCTCTTACACTTTACCCATAACCCATAATTCCTACAATTTATCCAGCACACATATGTAGTGTAGTGTAGTGTGTTTGTTCGTTCACCGAGCTATAAAAAGAACGGGACTTTAGTTTCATACGGATCGTGTTACTCACAGACCCCTTATATTCTGATTGACCAGGCGAGGCAAACTATTACCAAGATTAAACCTGTCTGGACTTCCGCACTGTGTGCAGTGACACTGCGCTTTAATAAAAGATGAATAATAAAGATGCATTCACTACTTACTGCGTGCAGTAATTCCATCATGCTGTTGCCTTAATTTATTTACATATATATATATATATATATATATATATATATATATATATATATATATATATATATATATATATATATATATATATATATATATATATATTTCTGTCTCTCCTACCTCCAACCACATCCTGGCTCCTGACACATTGCCTCCACCATATTGTCCTCTGTTGCTCCTACTTCCAGCCACATCCTGGCTCCCGATACATGGCGTCCATCATACAGTCCTCTGTCTTTCCTACCTCCAGCTACTTCCTGGCTCCTGACACATTGCGTCCATCATACAGTCCCCTGTCTCTCCTACCTCCAGCCACAATGTGGCGGAGGCAGTGCTTAAGGAGTCAGGATGTGGCTGGAGGTAGGGGAGACAGAGGACTGTGTGGTGGAGGCAGTGTGTAAGGAGCCAGGATGTGGTTGGAGGTAAGAGAGATAGAGGACTGTATGGCGGGGGCAAAGTATCAGGAGGCGTGATGTGGCTGTAGGTAGGAGAGACAGAGGACTGTATGGCGGAGGCAGTGTGTAAGGAGCAGGGATGTGGCTGGAGGAAGGGGAGACAGAGGACAGTATGGTGGACGCAAAGTATCAGGAGCCAGGATGTGGCTGGAGGTAGGGGAGACAGGGGATTGTATGATGGACGCAATGTATCAGGCGCCAGGATGTGGCTGGAGGTAGGAACAATTGAGGACAGTATGGTGGAAGCAATGTATAAGGATAAAGGGTGTGGCTGGAGGTAGGAAAGACAGAGGACTGTATACTGGACGCAATGTATCAGGAGTCAGGATGTGTTTGGAGGTAGGAGAGATAGGGGACTGTATGGTGGACGCAATATATAAGGAGCAAGGGTGTGGCTGGAGTTAGGAAAGACAGAGGACTGTATGATGGACGCAATATGTAAAGAGCCCGGATGTAGCTGGAGGTAGGGGAGACAGATGACTGTATGATGGACGCAATGTATCAGGAGTCAGGATGTGGCTGGAGGTAGGAGATACAGAGGAGAGTATGGTGGACGCAATGTATAAGGAGCAAGGGTGTGGCTGGAGGTAGGAAAGAAAGAGGACTGTATGATGGACGCAATGTGTAAAGAGCCCGGATGTGGCTGGAGGTAGGGGAGACAGAGGACTGTATGATGGACGCAATGTATCAGGAGTGAGGATGTGGCTGGAGATAGGAGATACAGAGGACAGTATGGTGGACGCAATGTATAAGGAGCAAGGGTGTGGCTGGAGGTAGGAAAGAAAGAGGACTGTATGATGAACGCAATGTGTAAAGAGCAAGGATGTGGCTAGAGGTAGGGGCAATGTATCAAGAGCCACAATGTGGCGGAGGCAGTGCTTAAGGAGTCAGGATGTGGCTGGAGGTAGGGGAGACAGAGGACTGTGTGGTGGAGGCAGTGTGTAAGGAGCCAGGATGTGGTTGGAGGTAGGAGAGATAGAGGACTGTATGGCGGGGGCAAAGTATCAGGAGGCGTGATGTGGCTGTAGGTAGGAGAGACAGAGGACTGTATGGCGGAGGCAGTGTGTAAGGAGCAGGGATGTGGCTGGAGGAAGGGGAGACAGAGGACAGTATGGTGGACGCAATGTATCAGGAGCCAGGATGTGGCTGGAGGTAGGGGAGACAGGGGACTGTATGATGGACGCAATGTGTAAAGAGCCAGGATGTGGCTGGAGGCAGGGGAGACAGAGGACTGTATGATGGACGCAATGTATCAGGAGTCAGCATGTGGCTGGAGGTAGGAGAGACAGGGGACTGTATGATGGACGCAATGTATCGGGAGCCAGGATGTCGCTGGAAGTAGGAGCAACTGAGGACAGTATGGTGGAGGCAATGTATAAGGAGCAAGTTTGTGGCTGGAGATAGACAGAGGACTCTATGGTGGACGCAATGTGTAAAGAGCCAGGATGTGGCTAGAGGTAGGGGAGACAGAGGACTGTATGATGGACGCAATGTATCAGGAGTGAGGATGTGGCTGGAGGTAGGAGATACAGAGGACAGTATGGTGGACGCAATGTATAAGGAGCAAGGGTGTGGCTGGAGGTAGGAAAGACAGAGGACTGTATCATGGACGCAATGTGTAAAGAGCCATCATGTGGCTGGAGGTAGGGGAGACAGAGGACTGTATGATGGACGTAATGTATCAGGAGTCAGGATGTGGCTGGAGGTAGGCGAAACAGAGGACAGTATGGTGGACGCATTGTATCAAGAGCCAGGATGTGGTTGGAGGTAGGAGAGACAGGGGACTGTATGGTGGACGCAATGTATAAGGAGCAAGTTTGTGGCTGGAGAAAGACAGAGGACTCTATGGTGGACGCAATGTGTAAAGAGCCAGGATGTGGCTGGAGGTAGGGGAGACAGAGGACTGTATGAAGGAAGCAATGTATCAGGAGTCAGCATGTGGCTGGAGGTAGGAGAGACAGGGGACTGTATGATGGACGCAATGTATCGGGAGCCAGGATGTGGCTGGAAGTAGGAGCAACAGAGGACAGTATGCTGGAGGCAATGTGTCAGGAGCCAGGGTGTGGTTGGAGGTAGGAGAGACAGAAATATATATACATATATATATATATATATATATATATATATATATATATATATATATATATATATATATATATATATATATATATATATATATATATATATATATATATATATATTGCGTCCATCACCAGATCTGGGTGTGTGTGTGTAAATAAATTAAGGCAACAGCATGATGGAATTACTGCACGCAGTAAGTAGTGAATGCATCTTTATTATTCATCTTTTATTAAAGCGCAGTATCACTCTGCACACAGTGTGGAAATCCAGACAGGTTTAATCTTGGTAATAGTTTGCCTCGCCTGGTCAATCAGAATATAAGGGGTCTGTGAGTAACACGATCCGTATGAAACTAAAGTCCCGTTCTTTTTATAGCTCGGTGAACGAACAAACACACTACACTTCATATGTGTGCTGGATAAATTGTAGGAATTATGGGTAAATTGTAGGAATTATGTGTAAACCGTAGGAGTTATGGGTAAAGTGTAAGAGCGCATTAATTAAAAATATTGATATATAACGAAAATATGCTGATTGTACACTTTCCGCGACGCGTCGGGTGCGGCTTACGTCAGCTGCATGTCCTTATTTGGTATTGTTCTGTGAGCGGCTTACGTCAGCTGCATGTCTTGACACGTTTATTGCTTACGTCAGCTGTACGTAGGTATGGCGAGATAGTTTAGGGTCCTCTGTCTAACGTTTGTGGACGATATTGTGTCATTATTTTCAAATATTTAATAAAATGTCCTTGTACTCTTAATCAATAGGAGAATTATGGGTAAATTGTAGGAATTATGGGTAAACTGTAGGAGTTATGGATAAAGTGTAAGAGCGCATTATTTTAAAATATTTACATATAAAGAAAATATAGTACGATATCGTGTTTTGTTAGTTTCTCGTCTCCTCGTTAGGTCTTTTGTTCTCAGTTATTAATGACCCTGTTAATGATAATAGCAAGAGACTTCAGAGTCCCCTGTCTAACGTTTGTGGACATTATTGCGTAGCTTTTGTATTGCTTCGTTGTAACGGCTTTCCGATGAGAACTTTTATCAACGTAATCGGCACCGATCTAGTTGCTAACGATTGCCGCGTGTTTGATTGGCTTAAACAGATGCGACAAGGTAGACTGTACTATCACACTTCGTACATCGATTGATGTGCCTCTGGCGAGGTGGATATACCGCCCGTAAGCTCACGACCTCTGGCGTGATGGTCAACATCCGCAAGTCGACTCATCGTCACCCTCGAGCCTCTGGCGAGGTGGAGACACCCCTAAGCTCGCGACCTCTGGCGTGATGGTCAACAACCGTAAGTCGCCTCATCTTCATCGTCATAGTTGTAGTCGTAGTGATATTACACGCTACCCATGTTGTATCGTCATGCTGCTTGTGTTGTTCAATAAAAAATACGTGTGCACTCGTACGATATCGTGTTTTGTTCGTTTCTCGTCTCCTCGTTAGGTCCTTTGATCTCAGTTGTTAATGACCCTGTTAATGACCACTGTTAACAGACCCTTTGATCTCAGTTATTAATGACCCTCTTAGCACGCACACCTCTCCGGGTAACGGTTCACCGTCGACATGGGATTAGGGTCAGAACTACGGTTCGTTTTAGTCGCTAGGGGGCGCTGCACACGGTTTTTGGTGTTCCCACAGCCGCCAGGGGGCGCTCTGGTGCGCTGCGCGCGCAACCGGAAGTCGTTCAGACCCATGGCCTCCGGATTTGAGGTCTCAAAAACTTACATCAACTACTCATTTGCATTTGTTAACAAGCCTGATTTAGGTATTGCTGTGACACATTTTATCCCGAGGTCTCAATTTCCTAGTCCTCATCAGATTCACAGTTCGGACAAATAAACACCATGTGGCCCGGCGTGCATTGCGCGTGGACTCATTTCTTACATAGACACTGGACCCATTATTCACATGATTTGGTCCTTGCAAACGGTTTGCCACATACTAGACACGGCCCCGTTTCGCCTTCGCCGTCAGGTAGTTTTTCGCTTCTTCCCAGACGCACTGTGGATTGCTGTCTTCTCCTCCTCCTCCTCCTCCTCCTCCTCCTTCTGGTCGGCGGCCTTTTCTGCAAAATTTTCTTTATACGGAGACGTTGTGATTCAGGCGGCAGATTCAACCTTCCGCGTACGAGATCTGGGTGCAGTAATCCGCGGCGAAGGAGACAGCTTCTTGATGATCTCCCGGTCATTCTCTATAACACGTAATTCAATACAATAGGTAAAACAACTGTTTTAAGTTAAGCTATCACGCACGCACGCACGCACGCACGTATGCACGCACGCACGCACGCACATACACAAACACAATTACAAATAAATTGAATGATCCAGCCCATGTATCGTCGGGAACCCGAGCTCAGAGGTACATCAATAAAATAGTTGCGCAATATCAATAATCTGTACAATAACCACTAAATCAATAAGTTATAATCCATATTCATGTTGTAAGCAGATGGATGGGGACGCTGGGGATCTATGGGTCTTGTCTTGTCTTGTAGTAATACTGGCCAACACTCCTATGGAGTCAAACGGTACAGGCAAGACCAAATATGTAGTGGCTTAATTATTCTTTACGCATGTTTGGCTTACCATGTGTGAGGGAAAGGTGTCTGAATATGTATTGTGTGCACATTGACTGACATATATATCAAAGTAAATAGTGCGTGTGTCTACGTAGTGCACATACCTTCTACGGAAAGGGACTGGCGTGGAGTCGCAACACAACTCTGAAGGCCGGATGGCCCAGTTAGGGGCTCGGTTGGCAAGTCCTGGAGTTCGACAATAATCGGCACATCGACTGCACGGACCTCGACTTGTGTGACGTTAACATCGATAGCAACGTCGCGCTGTTCAACTGTGCCTTCTACGGTTTGAGTCTTCTCTCATCGCAGCAGCAGCAAACTATATGTCTTGTTTTCATCCAAGGGCCATAGTCGGCACGCTCTAAATCCATTGACTGCCTTGTCTGGAGTTGCTGTTTGCAGGCGTGCAATGCGGAAGGGTGATGATGTCGATGCCGTGCGCCCTCGTTGTACATCACAGCATCAAGAGTTTTGTAGCTGTGATGCCCATCCAGTATTGTCACATGTCGATTGTGCGTAAATGAGTTTGTATAATGCACAAAATGTTCCTGCCATTTAAGAAATTGGCTCGCAGCTGTCCATCCGCTTGCACTTTCGCTCACAATCCACACCTCGGACGGTAGGTAATAGTGGCCGTTGAGTAGTGGCGGTGGCCATTGAAGATTGTAAAGAACTGGTTCACTTTTGGTCCGTTAAACCCAACAGCCCTTGATATGTTCGTATAATGGCTGACGAACCCTCAGATCAGTATGTCTTCCCATAAAGCTTTGAGCCAGTCTTTTCCGGCCAACTTATTTGCCTGGTTGAACGGGTGATTTATCCCTGCGGGCTGCGGCCATTGCCACGCCGTATGTCAGACGTCTGACATCAGTTGGGTCAGGCCACACAAAGCCCTCTCCATTGTCAGGATATGGTTACGAATCTCCAATTCAACATCTATCGGCAACGCCAAATGAGAACTCAACCGTATGGCATCTTGCAACTTGTCACCACCGTACATTCCTCAGTTTGCCTTTTTCTTGTAGTGTCTGATCATTACTTGAAGGTTTAATATATTCAGATTAATCATGCATACGTGTTGTTTATTTTATATTAAGTGGTGTACAGAGACTGGTAGCTGTAGTAGAATAATTATAATTATTGAAAGTATGTCTGTTCAGTTTACATATCTAATATGCATGTCCACATTTACAAAATGTTAATATGCCACTGAGGCGGGACAAAACGCCTACATAGGCGTATTGCCCTATAGCTGGTAGGCGTCTCGCCCCAATGGTACTATTTTGATCAATAAGTGGCGTCCAACAAGCGTCCTTATTATCACCCACAACCGATGCTGCTAATGTGTTAGTTACTTGTAAGTATATATGCCTAGTTACAAAACAGCACCACGATTTTATTAACACAAATGTTGACATTAAATTTATTTGACATCAACATCGAGAAAAACATAAAACATTGATTTTCACACTTACTTCTGAACATCGACAGTAGCGCGCACGTGTCAAGAAAGAGAGATGACAGCAGTCGAAACAGCTGGTATTGCATGATTCGTGTTAAAAACAGTTAATTATTAAAAGTCGTCACTGAAGAAATATTGAATAAAATGCGTCAAATACCTTAACAGCAAGAATCAATCTGATTGATTCGTACTGTCGGTATGGTTTTCATAAAAAAAAAATTATTTTTGTTATTCCATGTCCAAAGTTGTTATAATTTAACTTATTTGTGGTATGCTGACTGACCTCTCTCATTCTTTTGTAGGTGATCCGTGCTGAAGTGAAGATGGCCCATCTCCTTGCACAGCACAATCTATCTTCGGCGACTGCAGAGCATCTGAGTCCAACTTTTGCCAACATCTTTGTCGATTCCTTGCATATATGCATGGTATCCACAAATGAATGCATTTATGAGAAAGTTGTTTGGCAAGTTTGTTACCATTGAAGCCATGCGAAATGGTCTTCCTCTGGTCATAGATGTTGACTTCATGCTAACTTAGAACCAGTTGCCGAAAGATAGCCTCTTTGTAGGTGAACAACAAGAGAGAAGCTAAAGCATCTTGAAGGAGAGGGGTATATTTCTCCACACCAGCGCATAGCCTTCTTCAAGGGAGTTCGTGAGTTCTACACAAAGGCTGCATCAGAAGCTATCCAAAAGCTCCCCTGGCTGGATGAGCACGACGTTCTCAAACACGCCACGTCATTCTGCAACATTTGAAGATGTGTTGTTCTTCATCAAGCGGTATTCATACCTTCTCCCATACCAGGCGCCACAAAACGTTGATACAATTCAAGAGCAGTTCACTGAATGCCAACTTCTAGAATCAACTGACATTCCGGATCAGGTATGACAAAAGGCGGCAACAAAACCTGACGACGGCACCAAAGACTACACACACAGGATGGACGTCATCTGGAGTCACCTGGCAAACTGCAAGCTTGTGGGCGGCACGCAAATGTTTGCTGAACTTGCAGAAGTGGCCAAGCTTGTCTTGGTCATCCCTCACTCCAATGCTGGCGAGGAGAGCGTATTCAGCATGGTGCGGAAGAACAAGACGGACTTCAGAGAGAGTCTCTCCCTGTGTGGAACTCTGGTGTATCTCCTCACAATCAAGATCGCCAACCCCGAATCTGCCACACTTTGTTACAAGTTGGAACCGTCCAAAGAAGTATTGGCCATAGCAAAGAAGGCCACCAATGAGTACAACACACAGCACAAAAGTAAACATGACTACAGCAGTTTCCACAATATGTGAATAGAAACAACGCAGATGTGCAATATTTGACATTATAATACTTTGCTTCTTGAACGTGATATTACTTCTAATTATTTGCCTATGAGGAAACGCATTATCGGAAGAACATCTAGCTGTTTAAAATATACTATTCGGAAGTTAGAAAGACTAGTACAAGGTATGTACATTTAATCTTGTATATACATTTCCACATTTCGCACATTAGTAAATGAAATGTTCTCTTTAAACTAAAAAATATGGCTACTGAAAAACATCGTTTTGTCAAGCCTGAAATGCTGGAAATAGCTGCATTTTGATTCTACATTACAAACATTTCCGGTACCCCCACCAAAGAGAGGGGGCAAAGCTCTTTCCCCAGCGCCTTCACACATTGCAAAGTCTGTTTGTATCTATTGATTTATCTTCAGGGTTTGAGGCTAGGACATTTCTGACAAACTCCTGTACTTTTGTTTGCAGCATTTGAGGGGTCAAATCTATCATTAAAATATATCTTTCTTTGTGGTTTCTTCTGCAACTTGGGTTTCTGGGAAAAGTTCGTAGGTAGCCATATTGTTATCTAACTACGATTCACAACCAAGTATGAGTTTTTGGTTGGTGTTGATCAATTGGTGCCTTTGATACTATAGCAGTTTGTGATCATCGCCATTATGCCATGTTTACGGTTTTTTATATTAGGCGTGAATTAGTGGAAAATGTCAAAATACATGAACTATTGGGTAACAGTTATCATAATCAAATACATTTTGAAATAAATCACAGAATAAGAATGAAAATAAATGCAGGAGAAACTTCCACAAAGGTAAATATAAAGATATTAGAAAATATTTAGCAAAGGAACAAGAGGAATAAGACAGCAACTGAATGTTGGAACATTCTAAAATATAAAAATGTTGGAACATTCTAAAATATAAAAATGAGAGAATTATTGAAATTTTTTTTCCCTTTAAAAAAACCCAAGGAAAACGGTTTACAAAGAAACACTTGTCAAAAGAAGCTATTAGAAAAATAGCGTACAAGCAAACTATGTCAAGAGCTTCAGAGGGTACCTGAAAGGATGAAGACTACATAAATTACAAAGAGGCACTTAATGCAGCTATGACTGAAATTAGAAAATCTAAAAGAAGCTATGAGGAAAAATTAGCATGTAACATAAACAAATATAGCAAGAGCTTTTATGCATATGTAAGGAGTAAACAAAACGTATGAGACAAGGTTGGACCACTAGAAGACAGTGCTGGAAATATAATACCACAAAGATTTTAATCGCCGAAGAAGTTGTTCAGTGTTTACTAGAGAGGATATTAGTTCATTACCAGTTCTAGATGCAAAATTTCAGGAGGCTAACTCAGACTATTTAGGGCAGTTAGTTGTAACTCCTGAAAATGTAGCTAATCATATATAGGCAATGAATGATAATGAATCAAATGGAGCGGATGGAATTCTGCCAAAACTACTCGTGGAAACAGTAGACAAATTAGCATACCACTTGCAAGAGTTTTCAACTTGTCATTAAAAGAGGGAGTGGTTACTTTTGAATGGAAAGAAGCAAACAGGAACAGGAACAGGAAATATTTATTCGTCCCAAAAACAACAAAACAGAGTATTCAACACAAAAACCATACAATATATTACATCTATGTCGACATGAGAAAACGAAGTGGTAAGAATATAGAGTACGGTCTGAAAATAAAAGATAATGCTATATAAGGGACGGGAGACTCCTACTAAGACTAAAAATTAATCGCTAACGTAGGAGCCACCCTGTCAATTAATTTCACCCGTTATTAAGATAAAAAATATATATATATATATATATATATAAATATTAATGCATAATTACTGGGTGAACAAAATTAATATAGATATTAATATAGATATGCCGGTATATTACAAATGCCAATTATATTCCTACAACCAGATATACATACAGTTATTTTTTTTTAACCAAGGAGGAACGGATACATAGTCAGTCATGTTGACATATATAACAATTTTGGATTGCACATTGTTCAATGTATGTATTCAGATAATAAAGTTTGATATAATTTGAGAAACCGTGTAAACTGTGAGTAGTGACCTTGTCTTTTAATAAATCAGGTGCATTATTTATGGTATGTGGCAAACTGTGCCTAAGACTTCGTTTAGCAAACTCGTTATGTACCCTGATCGTATGTATATTATATTGACCACGTGTATTAAAGTTGTGAATACTATTGTTTTGATCAAGTGGTAAGTTTTGCAGGTAGACAGGTAGTTTATTGTTTGAAAATTTATGATATAATTTTAGTTCCTGCAATTTTAGAATATGCTCTACTTTTAGTAAATTAAGACTTTTGAACAGTGGATCGGTATGAGCATTATATTTACTTAAACATATAATTCGGACGGCTTTCTTTTGAAGTTTTTTTATTCTATCACATCGATAGCCCCAGGCCGTTAAGCCATAGTTTAGATGTGACAATATCAAAGTGTTATACAACATAATCTTTATATTAAGTGGTAACAATCGTTTGAGTTTATTTAGAATACCTATAATTCTGGAGCACCTATTTGACATGTTTTTGATATGGCTTTGCCAGTTTAATTGTTCATTAAAACTTATCCCTAGGAAATTAAACTCATCTACTCTATAAATGTATGTATTATCTATTTTTATATTTAGTGGATTTATCATATTAATTCTTCTAACCGTTTTGAAGATCATATATTTAGATTTATTTACATTTAGAGATAATTTGTTTAATTTAAGCCACTCATTAATTTTGTCCAGTTCTGTGTTGATTAAGAATTCTACATTTTCATTTTTGCCATATTGTGCGAAATAATCTAAGGTACTTGAAAGTGTCGTGTCATCGGCGTACATAATAAAGTTGAATTTTGGACTGGATTGGGCAAAGTCATTTATGTAAATTATAAATAACAAAGGGCCTATAATTGATCCTTGAGGTACGCCTGTGGAGATATTAAGCCTATCTGATTGGGCGTCTTCAAATTCAACGTACTGTTTTCTATTTGCTAAATAATTTTTGAACAGGTCTAAAGCTACTCCTTCCACGCCATAAAACTCTAGCTTATCAATTAATATTGAGTGACCCAGAGTGTCAAAAGCTTTTGACAGGTCCAAGTAAATATTTATAGGTATTTCCTTATTATCCATACGTGTCAATATCCTGCCAATTAATTCAAGAGTGGCAAATTCCGTAGAATGTTCCTTTCTAAATCCATATTGATTATCGTATATAAGTTTATGTCTTTTTAAGAAAGAATTTAGCTGGTCGTAAATAATTGTTTCGATTACTTTTGAAATTGCAGGTAATATTGATATTGGCCTGTAGTTGCAGAATAGGGTTTCGCCCCCTTTTTTATAAATTGGTATTACTTTGGCAGTTTTTTAGTTTATCGGGGAAGACACCCGTAGTTAATATTTGATTTGTGATTAAAGTTAAAGATTTTGTCAAAACAGGTTTAATTAACTTTAGAAGCCTTGAAGAAATACCGTCAAATCCGCAACTTGCTTTTGGGCGCATATCATCTATTGTTTTAGATATTGTTTCTTAATTAATAAGTTGAAAATTAAATACATTGTTATGGTTTCCATTAAGATAATATCTGAAAGTTTTATTTGTGGAATTTTGTATTTGGTTAGCTAAATTTGGGCCAATATTGGTAAAATATGAATTAAATGTGTTTGCAATTGCCGTTTTATCTGCTATAATATTTTCGTTATAAATAAAGGAACTGGGGAACGTTTTCTTTTTGTTTGTTCTAGAAAGAATACCATTAATTGTTTCCCATGTTTTTTTAATGTTATTTTTGAATTTGTTAAAACATGATTCGTAATGTATGCGTTTAGCAGTACGTATGCTTTTTTTAAGGATAGTATTATAGGTAGTCAGGTTGATCCGAATTGCAAAGTATTTTGGTGATTCTGGTCGAGTAGTTTTTAGTGTCTTATATAATTTATCTCTGTATCGAATGGATTTGAGCAGACCTAACGTAATCCAGGCGGATTTCTTATGTTTGTATTTTTTTAGTTTAACTGTTTTATATGGCATATGTTTATTTTTTGCACATTGCATTACGTCATGTAGGATATCATAATTTATATTAGGGTTTGCATTAGGAGATTGGTCGAGTTTATTGTAAACATTTGATGAGAAAACCTCGTGTATAAAATCAGATATTGAATCAGAGTTCTGTACAGTAATTTTTATATATCTTGGTAAAGGTTTTGTGTGGGAAACTGTATTTAGAAAAGTGAAATATGGTTGGTGGTCTGATAATTGTTTAGTTAAAATGCCTGATTTAGGCTTCATTGTAGATTTAGTTAATTTGCAAAAGAAATTATCAATTAGGGTTCCATTATTTTTGGAGAGCCTAGTAGGAAGTGTGAAGTGGGGGTAAAAGCTATATGATATTAAAGTATCAAAAAATTCCGCGAATACTTCTTTTTCAATTATTTTCAAAAGGTTTATATTGAAGTCACCTGCAATAATAACATCTGAGTTTGTTCTGTCAAATGATGAAGTGATAGGTGTGAATTCGGAAAGGAATTGTTTATAATTTTCGTTAAGGTCTCTTGGGGGCCTGTAAATGTTACCAATTATTATATCTTTAGAAAGCCAACCACCAGTTACTTTAATAAATTGACCTTCCCAATTGTCATACTGATTAAGAGACAAAATTACTTTGTAGTTAAATGTTTTGCTTAAATACATGACCAGACCACCTTTATTACTACATGATTTGCCTTGTTTAATGCACTGATATCCGTCAAGTTGTAAATGACCCATAGCATCATTCTCGGAAAGCCAGCATTCCTGAAAACATATTAAGCTAAATTTAAAGTTTATCCGGTTAAGTTCCTCTAAGAAAGCTTCAATTTCGCTGAATTTTGCATTAATAGATTCTATATTTGAACTTAGTATACTAAACCGGTCGTTATTTCTTTCTGCTAGTAATTTAAAGTTGTCATGGAGGAATGATGTATTGGTTGAAAATCGTCATCAGTTGCCTCATTTAGCTGTAATATATTAAATAAAGAATTCACGTTTGCACCTCCTTGAAACCGGAGAAATGAATCGTTATCTAACATTCTTTAAATGAATAATTATGGTTGAAAAATATGCAGTAATAATCGACTGTCTACTGTAAACGAAAAGTCTTATTTTCCCATAGTGATCCGAAGTTGGCATTCTCCATTCTGTGTAGCAAGTCACCATATCAGTCATCATACATGTCTGTGCCACAATAAGAGTAAAAAAAAGAGATATAATATAGAAAAAACAAAAACATTATAAATGAGACGTATCATGACCGGACGTATCCAGGCCGGTCTTCCCTTTGGTATGATATCATGAGAACACTGCAATTAATTATTTTGCATTACAAGTTATGTTATCCCATATATACATGTGAAAATAAATATGCAGTACCAGTGGAAAAAAAAAAAAAAAAACCACCATACCATTATTTTAAAAGGGTTCGAGAAAGAAGTCAGAGAATTGCAGACCAGTGAGTTTAATATCAGTGATTTGTAAATTTTTTGAAAGGTTAATTAAATATAATATGGTGGACTTCCTTATTAGGCATAAATTATTAAATCAACCTCAACATGGATTCCTAAAAGCGATGTTATTCTTAACAAATATGTTATGTTTTTTGGAAGAAATCTGTAAGTGGATAGACAAGGGATCACCAGTAGATATAATCTATTTAGATTTTCTTAGCTTTCGATAAAGTCAAAACGATTAGCAATTAAATTTAAATTACTTAAAAGATTACTACTTAAATTAAAAGCTCATGATATCGGGGATGGCATAATGAACTGGATAGAAAATTGGCTGACTGACAGAATACAGCAGTTGTTAGTAGATGTGGATGTTTCAAACGGGAAAGCACTTTTAAGTGGGATAACACAAGGATCAGTATAAGGACCTTTATTATTCTTAATATATATCAATGACTTGGACGATAATATAACAAGCAACGTACTGAAATTTGCGGATGACACAAATGTGTTTAGAAAGTTTACACATGATGGAGATAAAAATATTTACAAAACGATCTAGACAAATTTGTGAAATGGTCTGAAAATGGTAGACAATACTCAATTTTGGGAAATGTAAATGTAAATGCCTACGCGCAGGACACGGGAACGCTTTAGCTGTGTACATACACACACAGGATTACTTAAATGCCTTCAAGACATTAAGTGCCTTGGCATTAAATGCCTTGACAATATTAATACCGATTGACGTTGGTTCGTCTTTCTACTCGTTGTGGCATAATTGTTCGTAACATAATTGTTCGTAACATAATTGTTCGTAACATACGTTATCCCGCGGAAGGCCTCCAAATAAATTGCTATCACTCGTCATTCGCTTCATGGCTACTCTTCATTTTTGTTGCGGTCGGTGAAAAAAACCAACGTACATGTCCATCCAACTAATCTAACCATAACGAGAATTAGTCAACGTTGAATATTTCACAGTGGCGGCAAGCCTGACATGCGACATACCCATCGGCATAACATTCTAACGTCCATAAATGTAATGTCAATAACACTAGTATCGATCGATACACTAGCACTAACAGAAACATATTATTTTTGCGCCCCGTCACATAAATTCATTTATGCAGAAAAACAACACAAATCCAGGGTAGAGTGAAATAGGCCAAATCAATGACATTTAACTAAGTAATCACCAGCTTGCAATTATGCAAGCATCCACCATCAAAACGACATACATCATCACAGCAAGCATGCCAGCCGGCAAATGTTGTGTACGAGACTAGCACTAACAAAAACATAATATTATATATAATTGTACATTATGAAACAAAAGCGATATGAAGAAGATGCTTGCAACAGGGGCAAATGCGCTACTTTTTTCCTATGACGCTACGTTGGTTGCCATTAACCACTGCTCGACCAGAGCTTCCACTGCCTACATGCGGTGGCAATGTTGGTTGGTCGGTGTGACGTAATTTTGACCAAACCCCGTCAGACACAATGCGTTCCGCTGGTCGCGTCTAGCGTGAACATTGGTCGGTGTTGGTCACTAAGTAGAACTCGGCCCTTCTGTCAGTCACATTGCCTACTACCCTGCAGCTGCGTATTTCGTTCGGTCGACTCAGCATATGGGATCATGCCTCAGTTACACTTCATGGTGTGTTTTTTCATGGTGTGTAATTTTAGATGTGTAATTTAAGAAAACACATCATCTGACATAACTGCATTTAGCAGACACATTGGCAAGTTTGCTAGTAGAATGTGTTGGCAGTGTAACTGTGGATTTTTAGATGATTTCAACAGGCGGAAGGATTTTGTGGAAGTTTTTTCGCCGCAAGGCACACGTGTGTGCGTAGTAATTCATACAGACATTGGTAAACATTGACGGGTATGGCACGTTCAGGCATTTTTTAAAAGTTAGAAGTACGAGACCTTGACTAAACTCGACCAGCATGTCAATGAGATGATGACAAAGGCAGGTTAGAAGTTTCAAACTTTTTGATGGTCTCGTTTTTTTATAATCGCGCAAAACGTTAACATGGTCACCAATGGGAAACGTAACAGTAGGCTGAACCCATACATTATGTCATACTTCCTGAATGAACGACCATTTAATCTGCTGAGTTCGGCGTGGAGTTCGGCACGGTACGTTCTTATATAGCGCGGCAAAAAAGTTCTGGTACAACCACATCTGACTATATCTATGGGTACAACCCTACAACATAGGTGGGAACTTGCCGACTAATCACTACTTTGAGTTAGCACCAGCTGAAAGTAAATGTGACTGTATGATCTAACACTGCCGTGCACTGTGTCTACTGCGATCGAGATACGGGTCTGGACTTCGCCCTATGAGCGCTGTCGCTGAGACTTGTTTATACAAGCGACTCGATGCTGCAAATGTCGGATACATTTACTTGTTTTCGGTCGTTCTGGATAGAACTGTATGCCTTTATTCATATTCAGTCATGAAATTGTAAAAAGTTACATTCCAGAAACCTGCGAAGGCACTTTCCGAAACCAGTTTGTAGATTTTTGCCGGTAGATGTCAGGCCGCGTGACATTTCGTTTTGGCCAAATACAAAAACAAACTAACTTCGCCTACGCCGGTGTCGCAGGCCCAGAGATAGGCAAAGTCAATCGCCCTACAATGTTTTTCTATCTGGCTGTTGCTGTAGTAGGGGCGAAGATCTCGTTCATCAAAAGCTTAAGTATTTTCATGAAACGTGAAACCTTACAAAAACGCCATAAACAGAGCAATAAACACGTCTTTCGTGTCTGTAAGCATTCTTATATGTATATCACTAAAGTTACCTGACAATAACCATGTAAAAGTGTGAAATTATTACCTTTTTGTCAGAACGCATGTGCTTGTCAACATTTGTATATAACCGGATGTTGGTGTGAGCGAGAATACCAAGCGGGAATCCCGTGGGTCTATATAAGGTTACGCTAAGAATTGCCGTCTGCTGGCCATGGAGTTACATCATTAAGCATGCCCCTATAAACTACTAACTCACTAACGGGTGTTTTATTTATGTATGTGCTGCTGGCCCATTCTGGCCTCATTCTACACGAAATCGCGTTTGATCATGTGACCCAAAGGCAACATCACGTGCACAGTATGGCGGCTAATTGTGAAATGTTTTCTATGTCACCGATAAAAGTACTCATAAGTAATTATTTGGAGCACATTTCTTCAGTTTCTTAACGCCCAATTGTCGGTTGTATGTCACAGAATACACATGTGAAACGGTTAGTGCATATTAGTTTTAAAACTGAAGTTATTAGTTCCGTAGCCATTTGGCTACGGAACTGCCAAAATGGCGCGTTAGCAAATACCGGTGAAGATCTCCGCCCCATAGGCTAGCTCAAGAGTGGGGCGGATGACTCTGCCTAGCCCAGAGACAGAGTATCTCGTGCCAGGATTCCGCGTTGTTGCTAAGGTGGTTTGCGTTAGTAATACGTAATGTTATCCAATATAATTGTTAGGGTAATCTTGCATAAACAGGGCCCTTATTATTACGGCTTTGTGTTTCACTCTTACCTCGCTTTATCTATCCCAATACCTTCATTATACCATACTACATCGATTTAGTTGCAATTTTAGCGATCGGAATAGCCGCATTAGCCGTGTTTTCATAAGTTTCCAATCTGGCGCATTTACAGAATGAGCACTAATAATACTATAGCTGCATCAGTGCATTTAAAAAAAACCACCATAACTACACAAGGAGACTTAAATTGCTAGCTATGGTGATGCTTAGTCCCTTATGAAAAATATACCACGGAATTACATGGTATACCGCGGTATTTCGTAATACATGGTATTACATGGTAAACCATGACATTACATGGTAAACTGTGGTATACCATGGTTTACCTGTTTCAAAACAACATGGTATTTTACCACGGCTTCCCTGTTTCAAGACACCATGGATTACCATGGTTTCCATTGCATATTATGGTATTTGACCATGGTTTACCATGATTTACCATGGTTTACCTGCCTCAAAACACCACGGTATTTTTCCATGGCTTCCCTGTTTCCAAACATGGCGTATTTTCATAACGGTAGTTGACGCTACGTAATACAAACAGATAATGTTATTAAACTATTATTATTTATATACATAATTCATATATATATATATATTATATATATGAATATATATATATATATATATATATATATATATATATATATAATATATATATATATATATATATATATATATATATATATATATATATATATATATATATATATATATATATATATATATATTAGTTTTATCATATTATCAGTTTGCATTACGTAGGCCTCAATTAAGGATCATCATAGCTAGCAATTGTCTCAAGAAACCTCTACTTAGGCAATTACACAAAACGGTTTATCTTTAACCCCAACTGTTATTTAGCAATATGTGTTCCAAGTGATTTGCGAGAGATTCTGCAGCTAGTAGACGACTTTCCTGCGCACGCGCACTGATGGGCTGTGACGTAGAAGCACACATTTGCGTGGTGTTTACATCTGGGTTCACAGTGGCGTCCAGCGAGTCTAGTTCCTCTCATTCTTCTAGTGGTTATTGTTTACTTGCGGATGAAAGAAGTGACAACGAAAAGCGCACAAGTTGTTAGACCGCCTATGCCTATGGGTTCTTGCGCATACATATTCGAACCGTACGCTGCGGAAAACCCGGCACCAGGGCAGGGAACGGTATACCAATTGTAAACGAGGATATCATCATCGATTCCAACATCATTATTCAATTAATCATGGTGAATGGTATGTAGACACGCCCCTTAACGTACTGCTTTAGCTACGTTCTTTGTTCCCCAAATATGGGCGAAGTATTTAAAAAAAGTAATGGACTTTTGCATGTGACATCAGCCAGCCTTGAAAATGTGTTGCGAATCACAATTACAGAGCAACGAACATTGCTAGAATTATATGCTTGGAAACGTCTGTTTTTGTCTCTGCAGCCTATCCTAACATTATACCTATATTTTGCTGCATTTGTCAGTCGGGCGTGACCGTCTTGTTAATTACACCATGTGTTGTCAAACGATTATTTCATCGTATAAGCAATACTGTTGTACGGATATTTTATTGTCATGTCAATACAATGGTACAATATTGCATTAACACCTGTTTGTTTGGCAAACAATACATGTGGAACATTAATATCAATACAAGTGATAACTTATACAAATTATTTAAGATTACATATTATGTTGTTGATACCACACAAATGTTTATTTCTATATAGTACATATTTGTCACACTTTATGAATAATTTATATCTTGTCTTCAATGTCACAAAGTTTTATTCATAGTAATGCTGATTCACTCAAATATACTTCTTTGCCAACAAACACACATAATAACAGATAATCACTCAAGCTTACATGTATTTCTCACAGGATATATACATTGCAAACTATTTTAGTAAACCCACAATAATAACAACATATTTCGAGGTAGACCTCAAACAAATACTAAACCGTATTATTCAGCTTGTTAACACAAGAACTAGTAACTAGAGAGAGAGGATAGTTAAAATATCAGTAGAAAGATGGCACATCTCTCCAAACAACATAATATCTTCCTGGATATCACCCCAGCCTCAAATTGACTCTTGGGGGTCCCCTAAACATATTGGTATAAGAGCGGCTGCTAAATGACTAAATTGTAAATTGTGGTCTAAGCCATTGTTACTGGAGTAATGCGCTTGCAGACACAGGGCTCTGTAATTCTGAGAAGTAAAATGCCAAGATAAAATGTGCCTCAACTAGACACTCATTGGTGGCATTACTGCAGACACCCAACAGATGGCGCCCTTAACCACAGAACGCACACTCATCGATGATATGAGTCAAATTATGTTTTTAACATATATTAACTGAATGACAATATAGTGAGCTGAATGAATCAGCTAAACTACTAACAGAATGATGTCGAGTCCTGCGAAAACCGAGTAGTCAATAACATTATTTGTTAATGCATTCCAAACTACTAATACAACTGTTTGTTATCATATATCACGATTTCTGGAATATTTGCATATGATCTTTAACGTATCGTCTACGCCTAATAAGGTCGTAGCGGGCATAGAAGAGTATGCACGTTGTAACGAGTTCATTTAAACTTTGGTGCCAGATTCTGACTCGCTGATGCTTACACGGAGGGTTGACGACAATACTACACAGCCATGTTTGGAAGAGTTGCCTGTCAATTGGCTGTGTTGGTCATCACTTGAGCACTGTGTCCAGATCCAGTGAAATCACAATGCACATCAAAATACTGTCGTGACGTCGAAGACGGATCTGACTTGTGGACGATGGTTTTACGCAACCAGGATTCCATAGAACGGCTACAGCAACAAGTGACGAATCAAGAACAGATAATACGTTCCATGAAGGAAGAAACGATCGCAAAATGTACGTATATACGCCATCCTTTTAGGTGTAATCGATAACGGCATAGAAGCCGACTCAAGTTTCCGTCTGGTGCAGATGTACATGTTGAATATGAGCACACTATTCTTCGCTGCCAATCGTTGGAACGTTATTGAGACGGCGACAGCATATCGGCGCCGTTGTTTTGATGAAACAAACTGCCATTTAATACACGTAAATGAAATAGTTTCTGGTTTCTTTTGGATGTTAAAATGTAGTCGCTTTTTATACATATTAGTTTGCCTTCATGCCAAAATCAAGATTCGGTGCAAAACGGCATTTGTCAAAGTAGTGCAATGTAGTCAACGAAGACCAAGTCAGTGACACGTTGCTCGATACAGCCGTTGTTCAAACTGTTTCTGTTAATCTGAAATTGTTCGGCGTAGTATTTTGTCCATTTTCAAAACAAGCACACATGATAATGACGTCTTGCAGAAGAGTTACATCAAAGTCGTCACTAGCGCTATTTGGTGCAATATTTTTAGATCTGGTCTCAGTAGAAATTCGGTCTCGGTGTAGCCATTTTCGTGCTACGGTCGCGTCAGGCACGTCATAGGAAGCCCCGGAATGCTGCGTACAAGACGCAAGACTTGAATTTCAATATTATTTTTCCACGACATAGTCGCATTTATAATTGCTTGCATGCGACTTATTGTTTGTGAGGCAGGTGGCGACTGTGAGATCAACAGATGGAGTTTAGTCTACGAGAACGACGCCAACGGGGCCGCAGTGTATGGGAGACTAGAGGACCTGGTGACGGCGCTGCGGGGAGGGGCAGAACTCACGGTGTATGTTGCAAGCATCAGCTACGCCTTGCCGGTGAAACACGTCCACACCCAACAAGGAATCGTGTGTGCACAAACAAAAGACACGAGTAAAGGGTGGGGTTCCTTCCACACAGACGTGTATTGGTGGATCTTCATGCTTTGTACGACAGGTGACAGCCACATGACTCGATACTATGTGGGCGGAACGTTCTATAAGCGCAATGACGCCAACTACGCCGTCAAATGGTATGTCAAGTACCCGCAGAGGTTGCAGCCAGTTCTAACGCAGGACGCCACAGGTCAGGTCGTGACGGGAAGCGTCGACGCCCTGAAGGAGGCCTTGCGGGATGGGAAGGCAATGTACGCCCTGGTGGGGAATGACAGCCACTCCGACCGTCTCCCTCTGACAAACGTCGCTGTTAAAAACGGCCACGTGGCTGCTCAATCACACAACCGTGTCAGTCTGAAGCCTTGCGCGGATGGACGGTGTAAGTTTGCCGACAGTGCCTCCTTGCAGTCGTACATATTGTCGACGGCAGGTGGCGACATCGTCGAGATACGTCGCGTTCTCGACACTGCGACCAGAGAGCCAGATATACACAGGCGGTCGGCAGTAAGTTGGCTGGTCGACAACTGCTGGACGCTGGCGCTGGTCCACGATGGAGCCGGACAAGTGGTTAAAGGCAGTCTGGACTCTCTGCGAGACGCCGTCCAGAAAGGGCACAGGGTCCGTGTGCGGCTGCCCGGGCTTCACGACTACGTGGCTGAGGCGGACGGCGTGCAGGCAAAGAACGGCGTAGTCAGTGCCTACTTCCTCACGCTCATCAGTGACGACAGTGACACTCTTCCTAACATTGCATCGGACCACCACACTCACGTCGTCTGGATGACAGTGTCAACATCAGGCACTGTGCGCATGCGCTGGCAGAAGCTGGGCAGCGTCGAGTCGGGACGGAAGATGCACCGAGTGTTCGATGAAGTAATGTGGTTCGTCGACACACGACCGTGGACACTGGTGTTGTCAGTAGACGCCAGGGGCGCAGTGACCGATGGTCGTAAGGAGGCGCTGGCTGAAGCTGTGAAGCGCGGAGCTAGTGTGCGTTACGCCGCTAGGACCAGCGAGACCCAGTCTGGATTTGTCGCCGCAGATAACATGCAGATTAAGGGAAATGACGTAGACGCACAGAATAACAACCACATAAGTTTAACCGCCGCAACGGACAATGCGAACGACATCGACTTCCAAAACAATCCGTACTGGTACTTCACACTCGTCACGACCACGGGAACATTTGAGGCATCTCGTTGGACATACGGCAGACACGAGTCACGTGGAAGAGATGTCAAGCATTTCCCAGTCGATTGGTTCGTTTCGTACTAACGATCCTGTCTTGCAAGCGAAGGCACTGTTCCCGTGTTCTTTATACTTACATAACTTAATTCACTTCACGTTAGGGTCCATGGGGCATATACACACTAACGTGAGCGCACGCACGCACGCATGCACGCTCACACGCACTCTCATACACGAAGACAGGCACGATGAATATGGTTTTGGTTGAAATATATTTGCTTTTTGTTATTACAATATGTCGCGGGCAGAAATTAGGCTTCACTGAATTATGCCGCGTGCCGGTAGTTAATAGTATGTTAGTGACGTTTTGATTCAGTAATAATTTGTTGGACATGTCTGATCGGACCCATTGTATTATCCGGACTATTGATTGGCTAATTTGATCACTGATTTATAATAGACAATCTGTGGTGTGTGGGCAGAAACTAAAGATAAATTGTCCATGATAGTGGTAATTTGACTAGATCGGGAATACCCACAGGAATTTGGATAATCTCTGACGTTGTGGAACTCGTTACAGTAACGTACATACATTTGGACAAACACTGATAATAAATAATACATTCCATGTGAAACATGGTCATCGTTACCATATCATATATAACAGTTCCACACATGACATTCACACGTACACTCGCTCGCACGTACACCAACACGCACGCACACATGCAGAACCAAATTTGCGACGCAAATTTTATAGCCAGGAGTTCTATTGTTTCACAATGCGAAGAACATATATGTTGTATTCTGCTAATGTTTACAGTCGCTCGAGACACTGTTTCTTTCCTCTATCGGCTTCAGTCCGGCTGCTGGCCTTTTGTTCATTGTATTACTTTTAATATCATCGGGATAAAATTACTTCTTGCGTACATCCTTGTTTCACTGGTTGTTTCTTTTCAAATTAACTCAGGGTGGATACCCCAGCGGTACCACTTACGTAGAGTAGGTTGCGGTGTACCAAGCGTATCTTGTGAAGGATTCGGGAACGGTTGTTGGTTATCGGATGGGTTATAGAAGGTTCTTCATAATAACATATAACTTGTTAAAAGGTGTTCGTTTGTTTGTCATATTAACTAAGTTGGTTCTGTAGAACGGTGGCGGGAAATATATACTTAATGTTTCAATAATATGAACACGGAACAAAGCTCACGAAATTTGCGATACGTTCAGGACTGTTACTAAAATGCAATTGGGATATTTCGTAGTAGTTTTTTTAATAAGGTTATGTAATTATAGTACTAGTTAGCTAAGGGGTGTGTAATTATATGTAACTGCGTTAACCGTTTCCACCTTAGATGTAAATAAGTAGGCCAAATTGCGTTTGGCCCCAAAAGTGTGCGCTTTGCCCCACCCTACTCTATGCAAAGGCGAGCGATGCGATGATATTTTAGTTGTACATCAAATAAACGGTGCGTCGACATAGGCCGACACACGTTGAGTCGACATAGGCCGACACACGTTGAGTCGACATAGGCCGACACTCGTTGAGACGACATAGTCCGACACACGTTGAGTCGACATAGGCCGACACACGTTGAGTCGACATAGGCCGACAGATGTTGAGTCGACATAGGCCGACACACGTTGAGTCGACATAGGCCGACGCACGTTGAGTCGACATAGGCCGACACACGTTGAGTCGACATAGGCCGACACACGTTGAGTCGACATAGGCCGACACACGTTGAGTCGACATAGGCCGACACACGTTGAGTCGACATAGGCCGACACACGTTGAGTCGACATAGGCCGACACACGTTGAGTCGACATAGGCCGACACACGTTGCGATCTGCTGTATCTGTGTTGTGATTACTGCCCGTCGGTGGAGAAGTGCATTAGTTGATACGTCATCAAATGAAGATCTTGTCATTTGTGTACAGTTACTCAGCCTGTCTTATTTGAATAGGCGACGTTTGTGAATCATTAACAGCAGAGCGCATGTGATCTGTTTCCGTAGAGATGATTTGATTTAATCACGTCCTAGAGTCGTTGAAAAATAGACCGTCAGAAAAAATAGACCGTCAAACCGAGTAAATGTCACCTGCTGTCCCAACCGGGAAGTGCGACATTCGGTTACTGATTGGTATCACACACCTGTCAGCTAGCGTGATTATCTTGACGATAGCGATATATTAATATAATATTGCATGATAAATAATGCATTGGTGATGCACATGAGAGCAGCTATATCAGTTACTTTATAAGCTCTAAAGTTGTGCATATCTGATTCTAATTCGATGAAGTGAATAAGTTATTATTCGCATGGGTTGGATTTGAAAACGCCTATCAATGCATAGCATAACGTACTGTGAAGATCTGGAATGACTTATTTTAGTAATTAGGATGTTTCAGAGCTTTTAAAAAAATCATTATCCGAAGTACAGCCATGTAGACAAAATACAGCCGTGTAGACAAAGTACAGCCATGTAGACAAAGTACAGCCATGTAGACAAAGTACAGCCATGGAGACAAAGTACAGCTATGTAGACAAAATACAGCCATGTAGACAAAGTGCAGCCATGTAGACAAAGTACAGCCATGTAGACAAAGTACAGCCATGTAGACAAAATACAGCCATGTAGACAAAGAACAGCCGTGTAGACAAACTACAGCCATGTAGACAAAGTACAGCCATGTAGACAAAGTACAGCCATGTAGACAAAGTATAGTCATGTAGACAAAGTACAGCCATTAGACAAAATACAGCCATATAGACAAAGTACAGCCGTGTAGACAAAGTACAGCCGTGTAGATAAAGTACAGCCATGTAGACAAAGTACAGCCATGTAGACAAAGTATAGTCATGTAGACAAAGTACAGCCATGTAGACAAAGTACAGCCATGTAGACAAAGTACAGCCGTGTAGACAAAGTACAGCCATGTAGACAAAGTACAGCCATGTAGACAAAGTATAGTCATGTAGACAAAGTACAGCCGTGTAGACAAAGTACAGCCGTGTAGACAAAGTACAGCCGTGTAGACAAAGTACAGCCATGTAGACAAAGTATAGTCATGTAGACAAAGTACAGCCATGTAGACAAAGTATAGTCATGTAGACAAAGTACAGCCATGTAGACAAAGTACAGCCATGTAGACAAAGTACAGCCGTGTAGACAAAGTACAGCCATGTAGACAAAGTACAGCCATGTAGACAAAGTATAGTCATGTAGACAAAGTACAGCCATGTAGACAAAGTACAGCCGTGTAGACAAAGTACAGCCGTGTAGACAAAGTACAGCCATGTAGACAAAGTACAGCCATGTAGACAAAGTACAGCCATGTAGACAAAGTTCAGCCATGTAGACAAAGTACAGCCATGTAGACAAAGTACAGCCGTGTAGACAAAGTACAGCCGTGTAGACAAAGTACAGCCGTGTAGACAAAGTACAGCCGTGTAGACAAAGTACAGCCATGTAGACAAAGTACAGCCATGTAGACAAAGTGCAGCCATGTAGACAAAGTGCAGCCGTGTAGACAAAGTACAGCCGTGTAGACAAAGTACAGCCGTGTAGACAAAGTACAGCCGTGTAGACAAAGTACAGCCGTGTAGACAAAGTACAGCCGTGTAGACAAAGTACAGCCGTGTAGACAAAGTACAGCCGTGTAGACAAAATACAGCCATGTAGACAAAGTACAGCCATGTAGACAAAGTACAGCCATGTAGACATTTCCTCAAGAGAGATCAAATTCATTGCCATGTGTAATCATTGCAGTACTACAATAGAAACATTGGAACGTATAACGATGTTGGGTCGTACTATAACGTATACATGACAATACACTCACAAACTACCTAACATCATGCACAGTAAATGCAGTCTTAAGAATAAAATCTTGACCTTGACTCCTTTGGCACTTAACGATCTCACGTCGTGATACCTGTTATATCACACAAATAAGTCCAATATAAAGCGAAAGACGTAATTATCACTCTCAAGGAAAGATATGATTTAGGATTAAAAAAAACTGACTTGGATATAAAATAGAGAAAATAAATTAATTAGTTATACTCAGTGAAAGACAAGTCGGAATGTGGTATTTGTGTGTACTGCAGATGGGGAAAAATGTTCAATGGACGGCTACGGGTTAAAAACTGTTGCTGAACCTGCTGGTCCTAGTTTTGTTGGAGCTGGACCGGCGACTAGATGGAAGGGGCTCGAATAAATCGTGGACAGGATGGGATGGGTCCTGAGAGATGAGACCGGCTCTTCTTAACAGGCGCTGCTGATACAGTGATTCGAGACTGGGAAGGGATCTGCCGATTATTTTGGAAGCAGTATTTACAACTCTATTCAAACTGAGCTTTTCCTTGATCGTGATAGAACCAAACCACACTGTGATCGAAAAGGTGAGAGCACTCTCGATCACAGCTTTGTAAAAGTTTAGCGTGATCTGAGTGGTCAAACCAAATGATCTCAAATGGTATCAACATTTAGCTCCCATTTAAGGTCGCTTGAGATCATAGAGCCAAGAAACTTAACGTGTTTGGACAATTTCAAATGTGTTGCCGTCGATCAGAAGAGGGGAGATGGGAGATGCAACGAGTGTTCGATGAAGTAATGTGGTACATTGACACACGACTCTGGAACCTGGTGTTATCAGTAGACACTAAGGGCACAGTGACCGACTGTAGCAAGGTGGCGCTGGTTGAGGTTGTCAACCGCGGAGCTAGTGTGCGTTATGCCATTAGGACCAGCGAAGGCCAGTCGTCGTTTGCCGGCGCAGAAAACATGATGATTAACGGAAATGACATAGGCGCACAGCAAACGCAGGACATAAGTTTGCATCCAGCAACGGACAATGCGAACGACATAGAATTTCAGAACAATCCATACTGGTTCTTCACAATAGTCACAACTACAGGACGATCTGTGGCATTTCGTTGGACATATGGCAGACACGAGTCACGTGGAAGAGATGTCCATAATTTCCCAGTCGATTGTTTCGTTTCGTACTAATGATCCTGTCTTGCAAGCGAAGGCATTGCTCCCGGTTGCTCCCGTGTTCCTTAATTAATTTAATTCACTTCGAATTTAATTCGCACGCACGCACGCACGCACGCACGCACTCAAACGTCAAGGCAAACGTGATGATAAAGATTTACGTGGTTTGGGCTGAAATATATTTGCCCAAGCTACTACAATATGACGCCGGTAAAGATTAGGCTTCACTGAATTATACCGCGTTATGGACGTTTTGATTCAGTAATAATTTGCTGGAAATGTTTGATCGGATCCATTGTATTAACAGGACTATTGAATGGCGAATTGATCACTGCTTCATAAAGGACAATCTATTGCGTGTGGGCAGAAGCTGTAAGATAAATTGTCGATGATGGTGGATAATTTGACTAGAACGGTAAGATCCACAGGAATTTGAATAGTCTCTGACATTATGGAACTCGTTACATTAATGCACGAATATTTGGCCAAACACTGATAATAAATACTACACCCAAACGAAATATGGTCATTGTTATCATATCATACACAAACATCCACGAGCACACGTGACATTCAGGGTTCAGCCTACTGTTACGTTTCCCATTGGCGACCATGTTAACGTTTTGTTATAAGAAAACGGAACCATAAAAAATGCAGAAACTTCTAATCTGCCGTTATCATCATCTAATTGACATGCTGATTGAGTTTAGTCAAAGTCTCATACTACGAACTCATGTTAAATGCCTGAACGTGCCATACCCGTCAATGTTTACTAATTTCTGAATGAATTTCTACGCACACGAGCCTTGTGGCGAACAAATTGCCAAAAATCCTTCCGCCTATTAAAATCACCTAAAAATCTACAGTTACATTGCCAACATGTTCTACTAGCAAACTTGCCAATGTGCCTGGTTCAAATGCAGTTATGTCAGATGATATGATTTTTTTAAAATTACACATATCTAAAATTACTGTGTCCTACATTCTTGTGTAACACACCAGGAAGTCTAACTGAGGCATGATCCCTTCACACGTGCACTGGCACGCACACCCGCAAGCGCATACACATTGAGGCGCATACTTCCGGTTCTGAAGCCTTCAGCTGAATTCAATGAGGCTACTGCGCATTATTTCCGCTATATGGCCTACCGTGTTGTCATGCGCAGTGCACCAAAGGGCAATCTTATTGACCGGATTTAGTTACTTGTTTAAGTCTAAGATAAATAAGCTGAGCAACAATGTGAGACGTCCAAAATTCATTATGAAACTATTTATCAGCAATGGCTTTGACGTTATTAATATCAGTTATTATGTTAATCCGTCCACAAACGGTTTTATAATTGTTGTAATGGAAATTACAATACTAAAATATTTACCAGAAGTGACGTTATTAAAAACTTCTGTTCGGCAAATGTACCGCAAATTGTGTAAGCAGGGGTTCTACTGTTTCACAATGCGAAGAACATATATGCTGTATTCTGCTAAAATTTACACTCGCTCGAGACATTATTTCTTTCCTCTATTGGCTTCACTCCGGCTGTTGGCCTTTTGATCATTGTATAATTTTTAATATCATCAGAAAAAATTGCTTTTTGTATACATCCTTGTTCGATCCGTTGTTTCTATACTCAACAACTCTGGATGGATACCCCGGACAACATAATGCATCTTGAATCCTTGCCAGCGTAACCATGCACTTCTGCAAAGGCGAGCGATACAATTATTTATATTTTAGTTGTACATCAAATAAACTACGTTGCGCCAATAGGCATACACGTGGTGCGATATGAAATATCTGCAATAAGCATTTCGCGGATATGAAATATTGTGTTAATTAAAGACATATATTCCGTGCATTCTGCGTTTCGAAACTCTCTATATATGCCAAACCTAGATACGTCTTATAATACTTATCATCTCCTTGGTGCACGCAGCAACTGGAGCAAAGTTCAATGCACGGGTCGATCCACTGGAGGTGATAACAATATCAAGACTGATCAACGAGGATGCTCACTCGGTTGCTACCTCTAAATGAAATCATGTGGAAGATTGTACAAGCAGGTGATTAGCGTGTGTCCGTCCGTGAATCGAACGACGTATGGGCGCTTCCCGTTAGCCTGCAAAAATAGTTGTGACTCGTCCAACAGCTCGTCGGTGGATAAGTGCAATAGTTGATTCGTCATCAAAACAAGAACTTATCATTAGGGTATCTACTCGCTCTGTCTTGTTTGAGTAGGTGACGTGGTGCGTCATTAAGACCAGAGCGCGTTTGAACGGTCTCTGCTGAGATGATTTTAGTTCATCACGTCCTCGAGCCCTTTGTCGTTGGTAAAACAGGTCGTCAAACCGAGCGCCCTGTTTGTCTACGAGAAAGTGCGACAGTCGATTACTGAATGATATCGCACACATATTAGATAGTCTATTCAATTGACGATAGCGATTAATTAATCTAAGATTGTATGACCACCTGTTGAATCTAAAAACAAAGATACGACCATAAATAATTGACTCACCGTGCACAAGAGAGCAGTCATATTCGTTGCGTTATAAGCTGCTATGATGCGTATATCCGATTATAATTCAATGAGATCACTAATTAATTATGAGCATGGATTTATATTGAAAACCGCTATATGTGCTTACATATGTGTGTAAACAGCGAGACAACAAAGGAACATAAACATAGGTCTTAGTGCTTTATCTACTGTAACTTGCGTCCCTGTCCGCTTGACATTGAATATGATTTAATACCGTCGACGGACCCGTTACTTGCCAGTTAATATATCGTTCTTAGAATCTACTGCAACACCGTCGTATATCTAGCGATGCAGACAATATAATCTAGTCTTGTATCGTGCATATTTACCAATGACGTGCTCTGCTTTGCAAAATAACTTCACTGGTTGTCGCTGAGCCAGCCTAGTAAATTAACACGACGTCACATTTCATGATTTTATCCGAGTCGACGGGTCTGTGAATTGGGCATGTCGGACTAGCCACTATTCGGGCATTGCCACTGGCGAGTGGAATTAAGCAGACATATATAGCTACCTTATCTGACACACCACGTGCATGGATGCCCAGTGATTGTGAAGCGGAAGTTGTAAATCAGCTGTCAGTGCAACGTCAGCCGTGTCTCGCCGTGTCACTCGTTATACAGTGGTTGCAGACGGAGACGGTCAGGCGCGCTGCTCGTCTCCGTCCTGCAGCATTTCTAGCGGCTGGGTGGCATCCCGCGTTACTACACACTCGCCGTTTTCCCCATTTTGCCGCGTTACTACAAACTCGCCGTTTTCTTTAAGCTGGGTCGCGCCACCTGCATGCCAAGACTGACATGAATATACACCCAAACGATAACGTAATCGGGTGAAATAATATCGGCGTCTACCCGAAATTACTGTTTTGCCGACGGAATCAGGTTCATTCAGCGTAATATTCTTAGCGTTTATTTAAACCGGAATTATTAGCTGTCCATAATAGGCGAAACACACGTAACTTTTGAAAAATAAACGCGTGGGGAGTAGTTAAATGTTCTGGCTGTTTTGCCATGCTTTTATATAGCTAATGGCTTCATGCCGCTAGCCTAAATAATTATTTCTGCACATGTTTCTTAGTGGGGAGAACCTTTAATTTTCCACAACTAAACATTTTAAAGTCATCACCCTCGTTGACATTCATTCAAAGATGTCCCTTAATGACCGACCACAAAAAGCTATAATCACTCCTTTGAGTGAATGGTCGAGCAGTTGAACAATCTTAACCATCTTAACCATCTTAACCATCTTAACCCCGTAGTACCAACATGTCTATATAACTATATAACCCCGTAGTACCAACACTATACCAGTGGCACGCTACAGTAACGTTGGTCTATCGTTGGGTTCAACCGACTCGGATTACTCCAATAATCCATTCGCGGATAAAGTTTGTTCCATTTAAATATGACGTCCCTATGTCTAAACTGCCAAACTATCCGTTGATTTGAAAACCAGAAAACCTTACAAATTCTCAATTTCTAAATAAACCCAATTTGCATAGCAACTGTTGATCTCTATTCGATCACACCAAATCCAATCGACGACACAAAAACGGCCATAATAGGACACATTAATAATAACGTACGTTGGTCTGTTTGGTTTAGTTGCCCCTGAACACTTTAACAGTGTCTTCATTCACTGTTCTGAAACTAAACTTGTATTGTTCACACAACACTACAATTGTTCACACAACACTACAACTCAACAACTTATATAGGTTGGCGCTCTTTTCTTTCAATTAAAATCAAGTTCATAATCTTGACTTCAGTAAATCGTAAAGTAGATATAACGTAACCTCACGCAAATATGTAATTAATTATTTCCAGTTAACATTTTAACTCCATTTCTCCACCCACAAACATACAACCACGTGTTTTTTAAACTCCCATAAATAACGATATCTTCAATGTTGAACCCAATACCAAGTATACTGGGTATATTGTGCAGCCAAACAATTTAGAATATATTGTAAGACATTCCGTTAAATCATTTTATAATTTCTTTAAATTATGCAAAATTGTCACTGTTTCTAACTACACTTCTTAAATACAACATCAAAGCGCAACAGATCAGTCAAGACATCGACATAAATCGGCAATATACCATACACGATCCCAGGCAGGTTTCTCCACAAAACATAGGCCTACACACAAATGTTTTTTTTCATCAAGTCCTTTACTTTCATCTTGTCCCGTCCCTACGCATCGCCGTGACGCTCGGTGATCGACGTGTCCGCTGTCCTTGATAATAATTATGTGCCCTCGACAGCAGTCATCGTCCTCTTTTGCTGATTTCCGGGGCGCGTGGTCCGTTGTTTAGATTGCTGCCGTCTTCACGTGCGTGTCGGGTGGCAGGCTGTTGTCTGGGCCATTTCACGCAGCCGTCCAATTGACTTGTCGTTACACGTGTACATCGTTTTAAAATGTTCTAAAGTTAGCTAAGCAAAAAAAATCACTGTTCTGTATACGTTAGTATACGTCGAAAATAATCGCTGGTACGTCTCGCCAATGTACGTTTTAAGGTGCGTTCGTCGCTGGCGCTGGCGCGCCTCGCCAGTGTAAGATATATGCCTCCCTCTTCTTATCTTCTTCGGGGCCGCACGAAATGGTCCGGGAAACATATCTCACAGATGTAGATGTGTTTTAATTGTCCGTCTTCTTTGCGCTCGCCAGGTCGAGATTTATAGCTGAAATTGTGCTCACTCGACCAATGAGTATAATTCGTTGACAACAGAAGTGTAGTCAACGCACTGTTCTTCTGGTTCGAAGCGATTTTAATCGTGTACATCAGATGGCTTCGTACATAATAGCAATGTAATCACTCACGATGAAAATAAAAAGAACAGTTAAGGTAGATATCACTGTAAACCGTAAAGAAAAGTAGTGGATGTAAACATCACTTAAAATGTATATAGAGTCTAGAAGATTTGACACATACATTCTGACCGGAAATTTTAAAAATCTAATGCTAAAGCAGGTATGGCCTGCTTGTCTATTGCTAATGTAAGCTTAATACATCGATTAAAGACCTCCGAATGGCTTACTAACATTACCTATTAAAACCTAATTACAACAAACTGGCATATACTTTACAATACGATGCAGTCAATATATTACTGGGAAGGTGACAGTTTGTGGAGGCGAAATATATATATATATATATATATATATATATATATATATATATATATATATATATATATATATATATATATATATATATATATATATATATATATATATAGCAATTTCACTGTGGATTTTTGCGGCTGCCTCTTGATGTTAAGTTAGACATTGCAATATTAAATCTAACAATTACGACATCTATGCATTGAATTTAATCTGCGCCCTTCTAACAACCGTTACCCAGAGCGCGTTACACATTTCATATAATATATTCCATAGCATTAAAAATAGAATATTAGCTATATTATTGTTTGCTGAGCTGTGAATAACATATAGGAGACTTAGAGCCATGGAGCGAAAAATCAACCATGCCTTCGCAAAATCATACGAACCAAGTGGACAGACAACTGCACCAACGTCTTGACCCAAGCCAGTACCACCAGCATCAAAACCATGCTTGGTCGCCCCGAACTACGTTGGACAGACCACGTTGTCCAGATGCCAAACAATCAATTGTCAAAGCAGATTTTGTTTTCTCTGAACCACGGCCAACGGACACATGGAAATGACTCACCGCACTCCCAAAACTAACTTAGAGAAATGACTCACCGCACTCCCAAAACTAACTTAGAGAAATGACTCACCGCACTCCCGAAACTAACCTAGAGAAATGACTCACCGCATTCCCAAAACTAACTTAGAGAAATGACTCACCGAACTCCCAAAACTAACTTAGAGAAATGACTCACCGCACTCCCAAAACTAACTTAGAGAAATGACTCACCGCACTCCCAAAACTAACTTAGAGAAATGACTCACCGCACTCCCAAAACTAACTTAGAGAAATG